>CM061142.1:209224018-209564018 GCA_030789695.1 Scilla litardierei
TCGACTTGCATTAGCTTCTGACGGTTTCAATCCCTTCGGGAATTTAAGCACAAGTTATAGTATTTGGCAAGTTTTGTTGATCCCATATAATAGTCCTCCATGGATGTGTATGAGGTCGACTGAATTCATTGTTTCTATGTTGATTCCTGGGAAGAAAATGCCGGGAAACAATATTGATATCTATTTACAACCTTTAATTGCCGAGTTGAAAGAATTATGGGAAAAGGGGTGGAGACATATGATGCGTCTAGAAAAGAGGTGTTTGTTATGAAGGCAGCTTTATTGTGGACTATTAATGACTTCCCAGGGCTTGGAAATCTTTTAGGTTGGAATACACATACTGGTTATGCTTGTCCCTCATGTAATTTTGATCAAATTCCCTTCTATTTGGGTTGTAGTAGGAAGTGGTGTTTCATGGGCCATCGTCGATTTTTACGATAAGGCCACAAGTTTCGGTTGAGTCGTCTTCATTTTGATGGACGTATAGCAGATATGGACCCGCCTAAATTGTTATTTGGGTCAGAGATTTTGAATCAAATGGAGAATATAGAGTTTTTCTTTGAAAAACGTTCAACAACTAGTAGTACTGCTGAAAGCAGAACGCGGAAGAGAGCAAATGTTAATCAATTTGCAAAGCAATGGAAAAAGAGAAGTATATTTTTCCAACTTCCATATTAGGAGTCTAATTTATTACGTCACAATCTTGATGTGATGGATATATAGAGAAGAATGTGTGTGATAATGTGTTGTTTACATTGATAAATGATAGAGACAAAAGGAAAGATCATTTAGAGGCTCGAAAAGACTTGCAAAAATCGGGTATTAAAAAGGAACTCTGGCCAAAGGAGGATGGAAGATCTTGTCCAGCAGCGTTATTCACAATGAAAAGGCAAGAAATTGACACATTACTTGAGACTTTGAAATGTGTCATGTGCCAGATGGTTACTCAAGTGATTTTACTAGATGCATAGACATTTTGCATCGTAGAGTATTTGGATCGAAGATTCATGATTCACACATTCTTATGCAGGAGTTGTTGCCTTTGGCTAGCAGGAACATTTTACCTTGTGCGGTGTCTTCTATGTTGGTCGAATTAGGGACCTTCTTCAAGCAATTATGTTCTAAGGTTGTCAATCCTGCTGAATTGAGCAAACATCAAGAACGAATTGCACTCACCTTGTGCCATATGGAGATGTTGTTTCCACCGTCATTCTCACTGTATGGTGCATCTAACAATTCATTTGCTTGATGACGTTAGACTTGGTGGGCCTGTACATTATCGATAGATGTATCCTATAGAAAGGTATGTTTCATATTCAAACCAATGATTTTTATGGTTTAATTAATTGTTCAAACACTTATATATTAATGTGAATGTAGGTTTTTAGTAAAACTGAAGCATTTTGTTCGGAATAGTGCCCAACCAGAAGGCTCGATTGCTGAGGGATGGCTATCTGAAGAATGTATGCCCTTTTGTTCGAGGTACTTGGTGGATGACATTGAAACTAGGTTCAATCGTACAGAGCGCGTGGATGATGACCCTTTGCTGTTTGAAGTAAGTTCAACCATGTTTCCTCCGGTGGGTAAACCAGTTGGAGACGATACACTTGTTAGATTAAGTGACTTAGAAATCATGCAAGCACATAGCCACATATTGATTAATTGCCCTCAAGTAGAAGATTTTATTAGGTAAGTTAGGTATTGATATATTTTAATTTTATTAGATTAGATTGTGAGAAATCATATTGATGTTTTTATCTCTGAATGTATAGTCGGTTTCGACGCATCACGACGATGAAAATGAGGAATCATAGAAGGAATGCGAGTTCCAATGAAATAGAATAGGAAGTCCATCGCAAAGTTATCCAGGCAATTAAGATCCATGTGAGTACGACTTTTTTAGTCTCATTTGAGTTTATTATCTGAATTTTTTACAAGCTATTAATGTTGTATGTAATGTGTTCATATATTAACGATAATCCCAGAGATGAAAATTCAAAGGAAATTGTTGCACTTGCGCAAGGGCCATTGAGACACACAAGGAAATTTACTACTTATAATGTGAATGGGTTCAAGTTTCGAACCGTTGAGCGAGAGAAGAACTTGAAAACTCAAAATAGTGGTGTGTTTTGTAACTTTGGAATTAAGAGCTATGCAAGCACACGTGACAATAGACAAAGAGAGGGTGCAGTACCATATTATAGTAAACTGGTTGATATTATTGAGCTTAATTTCCATGATGTTTTTCATGTAACTGTATTTAAGTGTGCATGGGCCAATACCATGAACCAAAGGTTTATTAGAGTAGATGATTTTGGGTTCACATCAGTAAACTTCTCTCACTTGATTCATTCTGGTGAGCACGAGGATGATGGACCATTCATTCAAGCTGCTGAGGCTCAATTGGTATTTTATGTGGAGGATAAAGCAGATAAGGGGTGGAGTATTCCTATCCATGTAAAACCAAGAGACTTATGTGATATGTGAGAAGAGGATGCAAGCTTGCCTTATGATAACGAGATTAATCAAGCTCAAATTTCAGATGTGGTATTTCCAGATGATGATTCACTGTTTGTTGCGAGGGCCGATGTTACTGCAGAGTTTGAGTAGGGTCGATGTTATATGTATGCCTTTGCATTAATTTTTTTGTTACATCTCCGTATCTACACTATCTGATGTTATATACACAGCCTGCAATATTTCATCAATGACATATCATTACATGTATTTTTTTCCATTGGATTCTATGTTAAAGATGGCTATGGATTCTATGTTAAAGAGGGCTATGGTCGTCATGCGAGCATGTCCAAAATATATTAACATATGCATGGACTAACTTGGTTCGGCACGTTTTTTCTTACATTATTGATTCCAATTTGGAATTTAACCAATGTTACCAATCCTCTGATGTAACTCGGGCTTTTTGAGAAAGACTCACAAAATCTTGCATGAAAGTAGCTTTGCTTCACTTGCATAATCACATCTGTATAACCATCATTTGATAACTATTATGGATAAATTTCTCATAATGCAGGTTGCGGATTTACTCCTTTTTTCTGCAGTCATTTGCATATTTATCATATTTACTTGCAGTTGCATATGGCATCAGAGGGTGAGGGTAGCAGCGTAAGACGCCAGCGCAAGAAAGAAGCGTCGTCAATGTACAAGTCCACTGGGATCTGTGAGCTGATATGTTGGTTTAAATTCAAGTCATGATTATAAAAGATCTGCATCTTGAATGTAATTTAATGATCTTAATTATGTAGATGTTTCAGATCTTGCAAACCCATAAAAGTGTGGGACAATGATTTTGAAAAATGCTAAAGACATTCATGATAAGGTCGCCTTCCAGAAGAGAGTAATACTCACATTTAAACCAAGGGGTCCTGGCATTGTAGGAGAGGCAGTTAAGCCACTCCACTCTATTTTAAAGGAGGTGATATTGGATAATGAAAAGTATCTTGTGGGCGTAAAGGATTGGAAGTCAATACCAATGGAGATCAAGGATAATGCGATCCTAACTCAAGTTCTGGTATGATTACTTTCACCAAAATATTATAATACATTTATTTTTTCTTCAATTTTCAAGCTTACCCTCAACCTAACTTATTGATTTTGATTTATTTTCAGACTAAGTTTTACATTGAACCACGTGAGTGCGAAGAAGTTACTTGCCACGAAATAAAGAAAGCAATGTGCCTTCAACAGAAAACTAGAAGGAACAACTTATGGAACAAATCTTACGATGAAACGAAAAGTCAGAAAGATAATGAGAAAACACCACCTGAACGCATTACTAAAGATCATTGGGCATATTTCATTGCTCTAAGATTTTCTGAAAAGTGGTTGGTAAGTTTACAAATTGTTATACATTAAGTAATATATTTCATTTTATATTTTCCAAGATTTTAACATTGTGTCAAATCTTTATCTTTATTAAAGTACAATCGTGAGAGGAATAGGGAGAATGCTCTTAAGCAAGACTATCATCCAACTACCGGGTCACGTCCATTGGCTCAACTTTATAGTTTAATGGTAACAAAAACTTATCATAGAATTAATTAAGATTAATATATTTTGTTTTTCGATTCCATATAGTTTTAGATGTTGCTCTAATTAGTGAAGTGGATACATTAGGCTGAAGAAACAGGAGCGGACCCCACCTGAACAGATATGGTCTTGTTGACGTGTGCCAGAGATGACGGGTCTTATCCAAATGAATCTACGAGGGAGATCATTGTAAGTATAATTACGTGTATGATATTTCATTCTATTTTTCCCGTTGCATTTCACTAAATTATTTTTGTCATATAGTTTCAGTTTTCTTAGTTCAATAGAAATGCTCATGCCATGACTACCCATGAATATGGACATCAATCCATATTTTGATAGTATAGACAATATTCCAACTAATTATATGGTAGAATGCAATGTAAGTTTACAGAAATTGTATGAAGTTTGTCTATGCTTCTTGAATGTCATTTTGGAAAATGGTCTCCGCTCTAGGTAACACATACACCAAGGTTCCTGTTATTTGTTGATTATTGCCCATCTCTAAGGTATTTCTCTATATTTAACTTAAAAATATAAATATAATTTTAAGGAGTTATTTAACATGATGACTGTGTTATTTAACTTAAAAATATGAATAGCCCATAAGGAGTTATTTAACATGATGCGTTCTCATTATTTAACTTAAAAATATAATTTTTCATATAACATGATGAGTACTCATTATAAATATAATTTTTCATATAAAATCTGGGCCCCCACCCATCATGCAGTTAAAATAAACAATCTGGGGTAAAACTAAATGAGTGTTAAAATGGTGAATAAATTCGATTTCAGTGATTTCAGTGACATGCTGTATCATTCATTAAGTGGATAAACAACAACGGAAAAAATTGACAAAAGAATTTCTCATAACAAGGGATAAACAACATTCATTAAGTGGATGTGTATAAGTTTCTCCAATCTACAATTTATCCTGCTACATCCGAAACATTATAGCAGCTTCAGGCACCTCCAATCTCCAATCTGCAAATTATCAATCTGCAAATTATCCCCTTAGTATTGGGTTTGTAGCAACAATAGGAATTCCTAGTAACATGAATAGGAATAGTAACATGAATAGAAATTCCCAGTAACATTACAAGGAATTCCCAGTAAACGATATCAGAAGTAATCAAACATTAAGTGATCACGTGGAAATTCCCCATTAATAGGAACTTATGCTTGGATTTCATGTTTCCCATTAATTTTCTTACTTTTGCGAAAAGCTGATGTTAGCATTTAACATCGTTATTGACATATGAATTGAACAGATAGAAATCGACATCATTATTAAACCCATAGAAATTGATTACATATGATTTCTTTGGAATACATAGAAATTGACATCGTTATTAAACACATTGAAATTGAACATATGAATGGGTCGTTTTGATTACACGGTTTAGTTAGGAGTTGATGACATGCCATCAGTCAACCCAGCACTCATCCGTTCTGCTTGCATAGTGCAATACATAGAGCAAGAATCCACTTGCACTGTCTAATTGTTCACAAATTTTAGTTGTTATGATGTTTTTGAATCAAGCTTTAAATATACTTTGTCCTGGACTCAGATACTTACACAGCCTCATTCATATACTCTGGCTACTGTTCCAAATGGTGAACACTTGCACATATACTTTGTTCTATACTTTTAATTTGATAATTTGATTGCTACTGTTGGTAATATGCAATGTGTGATGTCCTTTGTGGAGGATTAAGGGTTGCACATTGTTTTTAGCTTATGTATTTGTGTCTTTCATTTGTTGTTAATTTTCATTGCGATTGAACGGTTTGAAGTTTGCATTTTGGGTTTATATGGATGGATTTGGGATTTTTGTATATATATGAAGTGCTTATGATGTTACTTTTTGGTTAGTTGGTTATATGATGAAATGCGTGTACCTTCAGATCTTTGGCTTCCCTCTTTGATTCTTAATCATATTCCCCCATCAAAATTAGATATCTAAAACGTGAGAAATGAGCCTAATTTTACATGTACATGCCATCATTACTTTCTGTTACATATGATTCATTCTGATTGCAAATAATTGTACAGGCTTAATATACTTATCATATTCCCCCATCAAAATTTTACAGGCTGGTTTTGGGTGTATTATCTATGTTAAATTTTGCAAAATGCTGGAGAAATATTGATTTTTGTTATGAATGAGGGAGGCCTTTGGCCTCCCCTCCTTCATTACCCATTCATTAGGCCCCCATTACTTAGAGTAATGGGGACCCTTGGTCTCCTAGAGGCTTTTGGCCTCCCCACTATGAGATATATAAATAGAGCACCATGGCTCTTAGCATGGCGACTTATTCTTAGCAATGAAATTCTCTCTCTATCTCTCTTGAGTTCTATTGCCTTTTAACACGTTATCAGCACGTGTCTTCTCCAAATTTTGAGCCACTAAAATTATTCCAAATCCCCTCTAAATCAAACTCCTACGCGAAGGAATCTAATTGTTGTTGCGGCGATCCGTTGCGGTTTTTCGTTGCTGCATTTCCTAGGCGTTCTGAAGCGGGGAATTCTATCTACGGATTTTATATCACGATGGTCCCTAGATCTTTGATCTAGAGGTAAATCTTATCGATCCCGTAGATAATTACAAACAAATAAATTAATATGACACGATTGAATTTTACAAAAATAGAGTGTCTTGGTAACACTGGCCCCTCCTGTCATCTACAAATATTTTACGAATCCAAGACAAAAATAAAACACATGCTTTGCTTCAGTTGGTCTCGAAATTTCATTTGTTCATTTCCTGATCATGACTAACCCGCAGCCACTTGAAATAATGAAATTAAATAGTTCCAACATAATCATATTTACTTTCATGTCAACACCCAGTTGGCACATAGCTGTGAAACATTAGTCAAATGACTTGTGTTTTCTAAAGATTTTGGCCATCATATATAGCATAACAGTGTTCATGAGAGATGGCTTTGATTCTGCTGATAGTGGCAAGCAAAAGGTGCTTAATTTGCATTGTACTTTGTGGAGTTCTATGGTAAATATGATATTGCTTTAAGCTCAGATATTGGGTCTACCTAAAATAAAAACAATGCCATACTGGAAAATTAAGCAACTTCAAGACATCATTGGTTCTTTTGTGGTTGTTTGCGTGCTTCTATATTCTGAAATTTTCAAATTAAGCAACCAGAGGTATCCCATTTTTCACAAAGATCAACATCACTACCGCTGGTTTACCATAATAGATTGGAAATATTACTAATGATGGTTGAACTTCTCAGTACATCAACAAAACATTAGCCAACAGTCACTCCCCATGAAATGCTCACTCCCCATGAAATGCTGGAAAGCCATATAATAATGTAAAATTCCACTGGGATTCATGCCAAAAACAACCATTTAACATTGATAGTTTTGTTGTTGGGCCTGCAGCCCACTTGTGCCTATCAATAACTAAATAAATTAATTGGGCATGCAGCCCCAATTACTTATAGGTTATTAGTTTTGCCCACTAAATAATGGCCTGAAGCCAATTACTTAAATGGACTATCCTCTATGTTAAATCACAAATAATTTATATATTCCATGTTGACAAATTGTTTTAAACATCCCTCTTGCATATTATAATCTATGGTTTACTAGGACTCTATTTTTCAAAATATAATTATCTTAAAGATCCTGAGACCGCTCTGCCGTTAGTCAACTAACCTAACGGTGTATGACGTTTCCACGTGGTCTACATGATATTTATATTTTCTAGTTTCCCTTACCATATGTTTTGCTTGAGATATATGCGTGGTTGTTTACTTTTATGCCCGTAGCATATTTAGAACTGCGTGGATGTTTAAATCAGTAAAAATGTGTTTTTCGGGATCGGCCATTGTATACCTATTTACTTTCCTTGCACTTTTATTTTCTTTTGAGAAAATTTGTAAGTGAGGAAATTTGTATTTTAAAGCCAAAGCTCGATGCAACAGCACATAGAATTGATGAAAACTCCTTCAATGGATCATGATGTCGGTCAATGTGCTTGGCTAAGTTTGCTGGACCAACCTAGCTTGACTGGGTAACAAGTGGTCCTGGCTTAGTCAATTCCCTGGCCGCGTCCGCTGGACCGCAAGGAGTCGATTCATGACTGTGTAAGCCAAAGCTCGATGCAACAGCATATGAAGACGGAGATATAGGGACCCAGTTCAGTTTGGGTTTCCAAAGTTGTATTATTTTTTTTTCTATTATGGACTTTAAACGAACTTTGGACTGTGTACTATTTTGGGTATCTGGCCGATCCCCGCATTTTTACTTGTTTATTTCTTTATGCATGAATTTTTGAATTTTAATTAATTCATGCTCATTTTAAAATACGTAGATAAATGGCAAAATTGGCAAGCGTCGATTTCGAGGTCCTCGATTCTGTAGGGACAAATTACCTGAGTTGGCGAGTGGACCTGAAGTTCCACTTGCGTTCAATGGCCCTCCTTGGGTCCATTTTGGCTCCTTCCTCGGCCCCAGCAGCGGCCGAAGCTTCTGCTACAGCTAGCAGCAGCCCCACAACCACTGTATCCGATGTAGATAAGGCGAAAGCCATAATCTACATTAGGAAGCATATAGATCGGACCTTAAAGGCCGAATACTTAACGGTTGAGGACCCGAAGGACCTGTGGACAGCACTGGAAGCACGGTATAAACATCAAATTGATGTTATATTACCCCGTGCCAGTTATGAGTGGGAAAACCTCAGACTTCAGGACTATAAGCCCGTCGCTGAGTATAATTCTGCACTTCATAACATCACCTCACGCCTGAAGTTGTGCGGTGAAGAAGTGACAGAACAACGCATGTTGGAAAAAACATTTACCTCGTTTCACGAGAAAGATGCAATCCTCATGCAGCAGTATCGTGAACGCAACTTCACGAAATTCTCTGATCTGATATCATGCCTACTTAGGACAGAGCAGAATCGAGATTTACTGCTAGCCACTCATAACTTACGTCCAGCTGGCACTGCCCATATCCCTGAAGCCCACCACGTTTCTCCCCAGAAGTGGAAAAACAAGAGGAAGACTAAAAATACTAAAGGGAAAGCGGTAATGAAGCAACCAAGAGGTGTAACTCCCCAGACAAACAAAAACAATAAAGGGAAAAGAAACTTCACTTGGAAGCGAAAGGACACCAAGCACGTGTCACTTCCAAAGAAGACCTGGGAGGACAAATGCCATAGATGCGGCATGACTGGCCATTGGTCCAGAAACTGCCGCACTCCTCGCCACCTACAGGATCTATACCAGGCGAGCCAGAAGTCTCGACCTGAAACAAACTTGGCAGGTGTACAGCCGCCAATGGTCTTTACTGTTAAAGACTTCGAGAACGACGATCTGCTAGATTGAGCATCATCATTTATCTATGCTTTTTAGAATTCAATGTATCTTCATCTTTATTTGCTTAAGTACGAACTTTTATTTTCGAATGAATTTTTACATTTTCGCTCAAATAAATTTTCGTTTTTGCTTATATAGATGATGTCTGAGTGCCTAGTGGACAGTGCCTCAACGCACATAATCCTTCGCGATCATTGCTATTTTAATAGCTTAAATAAATATGACGGTCCTGTTATTACAATTTCAGGACTGTCCCAAATAATCGAAGGATCTGGTGAAGCAATTATATTGCTCCCAAATAACACAAGACTTCAAATAAAAAATGCATTATTCTCTCCTAAATCAAATAGGAATCTCGTAAGTTTCAAGGATTTCCGTTTAAACGGATATCACTTAGAAACCAGAGATGAAAATACGGTAGAATATCTGTATGTAACTCGTCAGAAAGATGACCGGAAGATCATCTGTGAACGATTCAAGGGACTCCCGTCGGGTCTCTACTAAACATACATTCAACCAATAGAAGCCAATATGACTGAGCACCAGACGTGCCAATCACTGCCAGAGTTCAAACTCTGGCACAATAGACTTGGTCACCCTGGAACAGCAATGATGCGACGCATCATCTCTGAATCCCGTGGACACAAATTGAAGAACCTGAAGATTCTTCAAAAGGGTGAATTTCCATGTCTCCCTTGTTTCAAGGGAAAACTTATAACGAGACCATCCCTCCTGAAAGTGGGATTAGAGTCTCCTGGCTTCCTTGAGAGAATTCATGGTGATATTTGCGGGCCTATTCACCCCGCAAGTGGCCCATTTCGGTACTTCATGGTACTGATTGATGCATCGACCAAATGGTCTTATGTGTGCCTCTTGTCCACCCGTAACCTAGCTTTTCCAAAGCTATTGGCACAAATAATAAGGTTGCGTGCTCATTTCCCCGATAACCAAATCAAGAAACTACGTCTTGATAATGTGGGAGAATTTACTTCACAAGTCTTCGAAGACTATTGCCGGGCAACGGGTATTGAAGTTGAACATCCGGTAGCACATGTTCACACCCAAAACGGATTAGCTGAGGCTCTTATAAAGAGACTCCAATGGATTGCACGTCCATTGCTTATGCAATCCCAGTTGCCCGTGGATGCTTGGGGGCATGCTATTTTACATGCCGCATCACTTATTAGGATAAGACCCTCTGGAGGTCATACTTTATCCTCGATGCAACTAGCATATGGCGCACCTCCGGATATCTCTCATTTGAGAGTGTTTGGTTGTGCGGTATATGTCCCAATAGCACCACCTCAGAGGACCAAAATGGGTCCTCAGCGTCGTCTAGGTATATATATTGGGTTTGATTCGCCCTCTATTATAAGATACCTTGAACCCCTGACAGGTGACGCATTCAAGGCACGTTTTGCTGACTGTGAATTTAATGAGAAAATTTTTCCTAAACTGGGCACACAGTCTAAGAAGCCAGAAGCTTCTGAGACCATTAGTTGGGACCAGAAGTCTTTGTCCCTATATGATCCGCGTACTAATCTGTGTGAAGATGAGATCCTGAAGATCCTTCACATCCAGAATACAGTACATCTTTTACCGGATAAATTCACGGACAACCAGAAGATTGTCCGTTCACACGTCCCTGCTGCCAATACGCCAGCTAGGATTGACATCCCCATAGATGGATGCAGCCCACCGGCAGCAGAATTGGTTGTACCTCAAATGAAAAGAGGACGCCCACCAGGTTCAAAAGATAAAGTTCCTCGAAAGAGGAAGACTCCTGGCGATACTAAGATTATCCCTCCACAGGATGCTGAGCTCAGACCAGCTACTTCTCCCCTCCTGATTTCCCCAGCAGAGGAAACAATAGGAGAAACATCATTAAATTTTGTACGTACTGGAGAAGTACAGGACAGAAATAGCATAGTCGTCGACGAAGATTTTGCGTTCGATATTGCCGTTCACGTCACTGAATATGACGACGACGTCGAACCACGATCTCTAGCGGAATGTAAACGCAGAGATGATTGGCCAAAGTGGGACGAGGTAATAAGAGTAGAGCTGGACTCACTCTTGAAACGCAAAGTCTTTGGACCAGTAGTCCAAACACCAGTAGGTGTAAAACCTGTGGGATATAAGTGGGTTTTCATAAGAAAAAGAGATGAAAATAATGTGATCGTTCGCTATAAGGCACACCTTGTAGCCTAGGGATTTTCCCAAAGACCGGGGATTGATTACGAAGATACGTATTCCCCGGTCATGGATTCGATCACCTTCCGATTTTTAATCAGCCTAACTTCTCTGAAAAGCCTAGAAATGCAGCTCATGGACGTTGTGACTGCATATCTATATGGCGATATAGATAAAAATATCTCTATGAGACTTCCTGATGGGTTTAATCTACCCCCAGAGATGAAAGAGATACCTCGGGACGTATTCTCTGTAAGGCTACATAGATCATTATATGGTCTAAAACAATCGGGCAAGATGTGGTATAACAGACTAAGTGATTTTCTTGCACAACAAGGATTCACGAATAACGAAGTCTGCCCGTGTATCTTTATCAAAAGAACGGGAACATGATTTGTCATCATAGCTGTATATGTAGATGACTTAAATCCATAGGATCTCCTGCAGAGATCAAAGAGATATCTGAAAGCCTTAAACATACTTTTGAAATGAAAGACCTAGGCAAAACAAAGTATTGTCTTGGCTTATAGATAGAACACCTAAGAGGTGGAATCCTATTACACCAATCTAATTATACAAAGAAACTTCTACGCAAGTTTCATATGGATAAATGTCATCCTTTAGGTACTCCTATGGTCGTAAGATCACTAGATGTACATAAGGACCCCTTCCGGCCACTGGTAGAGGGGGAGGAGATACTGGGTCCTGAAGTACCATACCTCAGTACCATTGGAGCACTTCTATATCTGGCTAACTGTACGCGTCCCGATATAGCGTTTACAGTTAATCTACTAGCCAGACACAGTGCTGCGCCCACAAAGCGCCACTGGAACGGAGTAAAGCATCTTCTGCGATACCTTCAGGGTTCCATTGATATTGGACTTTACTACCAGAGAGGTGCATCCCCCAAATTGTTTGGTTATGCTGATGCAGGTTATCTCTCTGATCCGCACACGGCAAAATCTCAAACAGGTTTTGTATTTACCTACGGAGGTACTGCTATCTCTTGGAGATCGGTAAAACAAACCACTACTGCTACATCTTCCAACCATGCAGAGCTCATCGTGATCCATGAGGCAAGCAGAGAATGTTTTTGGCTACGCTCCGTCGTCCAACACATCCTCCAATCCACTGGCCTGAAGACCAGTGATCTGGAGCCTACTGCCCTATTCGAAGACAACGCCGCATGCATTGCTCAGCTTCAGAAGGGCTACATCAAAGGCGACAGGACAAAACACATTTCTCCCAAGTTTTTCTGGATGCACGAGCAGAAGAACGACAAGCAGATTGAAGTTCGACAGATCCAGTCATGCAACAACTTAGCTGATCTTTTTACTAAGGCATTGCCTAAATGTACTTTTGTAAAGCTTGTAAAGAACATTGGTATGCGACAGTTGAAAGACCTGCAAGCCTGAAGCTTGTACGGATCAGGGGGAGTAACATGTGGGTTGCACTCTTTTTCCTTAAGCTGTTGGGTTTTCCAACTGGGTTTTCCACAGCTAAGGTTTTAACGAGGCAAACACACTTACTCTGGATCCAGAAGTATCCACCCCTTGCCTCAGTAGCTGAGACCGAAGTGATGAATGTGTAAGGGGGAGTGTTATGAATGAGGGAGGCCTTTGGCCTCCCCTCCTTCATTACCCATTCATTAGGCCCCCATTACTTAGAGTAATGGGGACCCTTGGTCTCCTAGAGGCTTTTGGCCTCCCCACTATGAGATATATAAATAGAGCACCATGGCTCTTAGCATGGCGACTTATTCTTAGCAATGAAATTCTCTCTCTATCTCTCTTGAGTTCTATTGCCTTTTAACAATTTTATTATCTCTGTAAATTTAACATATGCTTGTAGATTTAACATAGTAGATTTTGCAATGCTTAATAAATAATAACATAGATAATAACATAGGCAACACGTTAAATAGCATAGGCTATATCGTAACATATCAGAATGAATCATATGTAAGATATGTTTTCAAGCCTATGCACTGTAGAAACTAAAGATCTAGACATGCGTTCTAGCCAAACAACACAGATCTAGATATATAACATACGGAATCTTAAATCATTGCTTACTCTGATTTAGCAGAAGCGTACCTGAGTCCATCGATAATAATCTGAAAGAGATCCTGACGATAACGCAACAGACGATCTTCCAGAATAGCACGAATCAACCGTTGGAGAACCCCTTTAGCTTTCTCCTGGTTTCTCTCCTAGCGACGGGACGTAGAAAAGACGACTCAACTTTGTTCGTGTATTTCGAGGACCATGACCGCTAATACTTATAAGCTAGCCTCCATAGCCCTAAGGTTTCCAACTCGGCCCATCAACGAGTTGAAGCCCAATAGTCTCTATATATAAAGGCCCCACAACCTGTTTAACTCATTTAGCCCATTTAATTAATTAAAACAAGATCACTAATATATTGGGCTTAATATAACAGCGTAGCACTTATATAATTATTTACTGCATATTATCCCAACGTTGGATTAAGATACAACTTGTTGGATAAGTTCCAACAATCTCCCACTTGGGCTATATGCTAAACTTTATAATTATATTTCATAGTGCATACAACCAAATAAGCTCTTATCTTACTGTCATTTCTTTAATGAGTCAAAAACAATCCGGTCCATCAATTATATTAGCAAGGGATCAAAGAGATCTTTGCCGCAGCAAATGCAGCTCGACCCATCAGTGGTCACCGTGCTAATACAAAAGAATGACATGGATTATGAACTGGATGTGTAGCATGGAAATTACATGTAATGTGATCTAACATGTCTATTTCCAACTGATCCTCCTTAACCTTAGTGAGATCATAAACAAACCAAAATCGGAGTGAAGCCGAACTGAAACCAAAAAACTTTATTTCTGATCAGAAAATCATCTCAAGCTTAAGCTGGAGACTTAATTTTGTCTATCATATGAGCACCCAAAAGAACAAACTCCCACAAAACTGAATGTTCTTAATAAAATGACATCCATATGCGTAGCTAGCTCATAAAACCTTTTGGATGACATTTCCTTACTATAACGGATCCGTAATTACATGGTTTGTTCCCATGTGCTCATTAGACAATTATACACTCCTATTATTAATCAACAACATAGGAACTTGATCTCTGAATATCTAAACTTTGTCGAGTTCCTGTTGTTGCTGGAATATAAAACTGCAGACTTCATTGTCACTAAATAAACTGTGTGGTGTTCCAACGCCATCCCTAATTTGCAGCATAGTGACAAAATATGCAGATATATTTCATGATTTGGATGTCACATTATATGATATGAAATCTAAAGCCATATCAGAAGAGACTATATAAGGGGACCATTTAAATCTCTTCTAGTAGATGGCGCCTAACATAGATTTTCATACATTCTTTGCATCCAATAAATGATCAGAGTCAGTATACCAAAATGATCACAAACCTTTTTGACTACTTATCCTTGAACATGTAACCTTTTTGTTCTCCACAAATACCGTAAGACACATTTGGCTGCAGTCAAATGGTTAACTCCTGAACTTAACAATCTACCCAACACACCTGTAATATATGCATTAAAAAAATGCATATAAAACTGAGCATACTTTAGACTCACTTTAGTGAGATATAGGGAATCTTCTGAAGTAGATTCTCGGGGTAATTAATGAGACTAAACTTGTCTCCCACAGAGCTAAACATTCATTACCACATAGATATTATAGAAATTACATGCTCCCACAGAACTTAAGATATATGACATCATTAAACATCATCTCAAAACCAAACGAGGTGATTAATTAATGAAATTTAATATAGCATTAACGATATTGAAATGCTCTACTAATGCCATTATAAATCTTATAGAGCCTTTCATGAAAACTGAATAGAAAGTCTCTTTACAATTAATGCATTCTTTTCAGTATAAAGTCTTTGAGTGATACGCTTTAAATCTTTTCTTAATACACTTTTGAATTCCTTTTGATTGTAAAAGACTATTTACAATCAATAGGTTTCAAACCTTATGGCAATGAGAAAAGATTTTCAGTATCATTCATAGACTTTCTTAATTAATGCATTAATCTATTTTAGTGATGTAGAATTTTTATGACTTGATGTAAGTCGAACTTCCATCATCCTAATATCAACAGTGAGCTTGTCATCTCTTTAATGGATTTTCTGAATGGCAATTAGTGTCTTGAGGTGCTATAGTTTGTCCTTATAAACAATTTCCCCAATAGGAGGAATTGCAACATTATCTTGAACTTATTGTGTCTTGAACAATGTCAAGAATACCATCCTAAACAATGAAAACAACACCTATGGGAATATAATCCTCTTCAAGAATAATGTCACTAACTAAATTTCCCCCTTCAAACTCAGCATCCTCAAATAGGTGTGCATTTCTTAATTTGTAAACTAACTTAATAGTGGGATTATGTAACATTAGACAAAATAATATCAACTTTTAAACTATTCAACAAAACTAGAAAATTAGTAGCATTATGTCCTATTTCTTTATTAGGCTTATAAAGTCTTACCTTAGTTGGACATCTCCAAACATGCAAGTGATTCATTTGTTGAAACTTTGTTAAGGATATAAGCTGCAACCAAAATATAACTGATTTCTAAACTGTTAATTCTTTCATTACAACACATGTACTTAAATGTAGGAATTCTATAGATGAAGCAACATTTCCAAATAAATGAAAATTATAATGATCTTTTAAAGAACTAGAATTAACTAATTTTAAATCAAGATACAACCAAATTTTCCATTCATAATTGAACACTTATAACCAAATTTGTTCAAAAATAGAAATAGAAATCCAAATTCAGTTTAAAAACGGTGCATAATAGTCTCATAAAATTCAAATACAATCTAGCCTTTAAATGAAATAATCTAAATTTAATTTGCTTCTACTTGAACCATCTTGCCATTGCCCATATCGATGTATCTTTCACCATCATTTGACTCTTGGCATCTTAAGCAATCCTGCATAGACATAATGATGTGGATGGTTATACCAGGATCTTTCCATCACGTGTTTATAAGTACCAAAGTTTGCAGGAAAAGAAATTAACGTAGAATTAAACCAAATTTCGCAGCATACCTTTCTTATCTTTAGTGGTAGATATCATATGAGCACTTTCTGTCTTCCTTGCTCAAGCCTGTTCTCTTCCTGGACACAGTGTGAGATGAGCTCATCCAGAGACCAAGTCTCATCCTTCATATTGTAGCTCATCTTAAACTGGTTGAACTGTGATGGAAGAGATATCAAAACAAAATGCACTAGTAGAGCCTCAGAGAGGTCTGGCTGAAGTGCTTTCAACCTTGAAGCAACATTAGACATCTTCAATATGTGCTCCCTAATGTTTCCAGTACCATTATACCTCATTGAATTTAGAATTGTCAAGAGTGTACCAATTTCACCCCTTTCATTCTTGACAAATCTATTTTCAATATCAGAAAGGAATCCTTTAGATGTAGTAATTTATCTGAAATAGTGCCCCTGAGAATTTCTGGAATGGCATTCTTCATAAGCATTAAGCACATGCGATTTGATCTCTTCCACTCTTCCATCTCCCTCTGTGAAACAGCGGTACTCTCTTTAGTGAGTGGTGGGGGACTTTGAGTCCTTAATGCCAGATCAAGATCCATGACTCCGAGGATTATCAAAAGATTTTCCTTCCATGCGTTGAAGTTATTGCCATTAAGTACTGGAATAGATTTGAGGTTGGCAGAAAAATTTTCAGGAATAATTGCTGAAAAAGGAGAAGAAGAAAACAATGTTTAACATGTTCATATTAGTATTAAATAAAACAACAACAAATTCAAATTAATGCTATTTTTCCATCTCAAGACATCCCCCACTAGCCCAATATTTATCTTTGGATAATCTATTGACTAGTCATTGACATCTTGTTGTAACAATCAGACAATGACAATAATAACATGCCAAAAATAAAACTTCCTTTGGGCCGAATTAAATTTGCATGCATTGATCTCACTAATCATCACCTTGTCTATTGCCACAAGTGCGCATGAAATGGTATAGAACGGTAATCTTCCTTTGGGCCGATTAAGCATTCTTACGAAAATCATTGGCACATTAAATTCTTTTTATATTTATGAAATGAAATGATGCAAAACAACATGGCCCACTTTGGCGAGATGATGATTGCACGAAGTCATTTCAAAAAATATATAACTTTGCAAAATTTGAATCTATGTCGCAATTTAATACATGAATTTATACTTTAAGTGGAGATATTCAAGTTCACTTTTATTCAAAATCAAATTTAAGGCAACCAAAATTGTCATACAAAAGTATGTATTCAACTTGTTATATTTCGAGATTAAAACTAATCTTCACAAGAAAACCCACTTTAGTGAGTTGATGAGCCAATCAATCTATATTCGAAATATATAATTAATTGTGCCAAAAATCGAATTTGAAACTAAACTGAATTTAACACAACATGATTACACTAAGTGGAAATATATATAAGAATCTTTTATTCCACCCTTCTAATCATTGAGTTAAATAAAATGCATAAGTTCAACACAAATTTTCTTCTTCAAAATGGGGTATATAGGTATACTAATGTGTATATGAACATACATATAAAGTAATATATATAAATATACACTCTATCCCATTTTGTATGTAACTTTAAAATGTGTCAAAATTCCTTAAGGCCATTTACTTGATGGTTAGTGCACAAAATTCCTTAAGGCCTTTTAAACTTATCCTTGAGGAGAAACATACGTTAAAGCTTTTTATTTGCTCCTGAAGAAAACACTTGAATTTTGTGTTTTAATTTAAATCTAATTTTAGGCAAACTGAATTTTCATACCAAGGTATGAAGTCAACTTGTTATATATATATATATATATATATATATATATATATATATATATATATAGTTTTATGCCATAAAATTCGAATTTAAATTTATTTTTCAAAATTAACACAAAATTTATCTTTGAGGAGAAATATACATTTAAACGTCTTATTTCCTCCTTCAATCCAAATTAAATTCAATATTGGGCAACCAATCATACAAAAGTATGTATTTAACCGTTTATGTTACGAAATAATAATAATTTAACTATAGAGCCCACTTTGGTGGGATCCCGTAATAATTGAAATTATTTTGAAACATATAATCTAATGTGCCCAATAATTGAATTCAAATGAAACTGAACTTAAATGTAAATATATAGGAAAGCCTTTTATTTACTCATTCGATCCGTTTAAAATTCATCCAGGCAACTGATCATACTACTATATATATTTAATCCGTTTTACATTCCGAAATAACAATAATTTTAATAGTGGAACCCACTTTGGTGGAATTTAACAAAAATTAGAATTATTTCGAAATGTATATTTAGCTGAATTTTGCCTAAATAATTAAAATCGGAATGAACTTAATTTTAACACACAAGATTGGGCTTAAAGGAAATATATATACACAACCATTTATTTCCTCCTTTAACGAATTTAAATTTAAAATTTTAGGCACTAATTTTACATACAAAGTATGTCCGTAGCTTTTTATATATAGAAATAAGAGTAATCGCCACGATAAAGCCCACTGTGGTGGGGTTTTGATTTAATTACAATCATTTCGAAATATATATAATGTTGCGTGCCTAAAAAATAAATGTAAAATTAAAACTGAATTTTAACACAAAAATTACACTTAATGGAAATATACAAATGTCCTTTTTATTTTCTCCTTTAACTTGTGTTAAAATATCCCAAAATAGGCCCAAATTTGTGTCCAAATTGGCTAAAAAATCCCATAACATCCAATAACCCAAACAGCCTGAAACAGGCCCAATTTAACAGCCATGCCCCCTTTAAAAAATAACAGTATTTTTTTTATTAAACTACTGTGGGCCGGCCTAAGAGGGGCCGGCCCACGGGGCTGAACATGGCAAATGGCCCAAAGGGGATAGGGTTTTTTTTTGTTGGGGGGCGGCGGCGGCGGCCGCCGCCGCCCCTTCCCTGCCGTCGGGCGTCGGCAATGGGCCGACGCCCGAGTCTAGGGGGCGGGGGCCGCCCCCCTGGTTCTTTACGGGGGGGGGGGGGGCTTTGATTCTGAATGGGGGGCGGCGGGGGCCGCCTCCCTTTGTCCCGACGGGGTGCGGCGGGGGTCGCCCCCTGGTTCTTTACGGGGGCGGGGGCCGCCCCCTTTAATCCAACGGGGGGCGGCGGGGACCGCCCCCCTGGTTCTTTACGGGGGCAGCGGTGGTCGACCCCCCTGATTCTGAACGGGGGCGGCGGAACGCCCCCTCTGTGATCCACGGCGGGTGCCAGGAGGCGCCCGCTCATCCGACGAGGGGCGACAGAACCGCCGCCCCTTTTCTCCTTTTGACCGTCAGGGGCGGCTGTACCGCCCCTTGTTGTTCTGTGTCGGTGCCGGTGATGCCGACGCTGATCTCCCGATGGGGGCGGCAGAGCCACCCCCTCTTTCGCCGTGTCGGGCGGCGGCCGGCGGGCCGTCCCCGATCTAGGGTTCGTAAATTTTTTTAACTGGAAAAATCAATCAAAAACCCAATTTTTGCGTAGACCTGAAACTTAAAACTGATAAAAATCTAATTTTTATCAAATCCGAATCCAGAAACAGATTAAAAATCTGATTTTTATCAGATCTACTATGAGCAGGCAAAAAAAAATTTAAGATCCACAGCATGCAGGCTCCGATACCACTTGTAGAAACTAAAGATCTAGACATACGTTCTAGCCAAACAACACAGATCTAGATATATAACATGCGGAATCTTAAATCATTGCATACTCTGATTTAGTGGAAGCGTACCTGAGTCCATCGCTAATAATCTGAAAGAGATCCTGACGATAACGCAACAGACAATTTTCCAAAATAGCACGAATCAACCGTTGGAGAACCCCTTTAGCTTTCTCCTGGTTTCTCTCCTAGCGACGGGACATAGAAAAGACAGCTCAATTTTGTTCGTGTATTCCGGGGATCATGACCGCTAATATTTATAGGCTAGCATCCTGTAACGACTGGTTTTCATGTATCCTGATTTATTATATTATATTATATGTTTTGGTGGATTTTCTCCTCGTGTGTGGTTTTCGTTCCCGTAGCTTTCATTTTCGATCGTTTCTTCGTATTTTCTTAGCTTCTTCCGTTGATCGTCGATTTTGGAGTAAGTCATTCGTGACGGGCTTCGTATCGGGCATATCTTACTGTTAGATCAAGCCTAGGAGTCTTAGGAATCAATCCCGGAGCTCCGCGCTCCATATCGGAACTTTTGGTGCACGTTAGCCGGTGTAAGAAGGGGCACCGACCGACTAGATGACGATCCAGTCGGTCGGAAAACCTTCTTGAACCGACTAGTTGGCTTTCTAAATTTCTCAGGAGTTACTGTTTGTCGTTAGTCGTTCTAAGAACGTTGGTTGACCGACTAGGTTGCAAACTAGTCGGTCGGCAATGCTTCTTCAACCGACTAACTCATCAACTATTTTTGGTGCTAGTTGTTGTTCCTTCTTAGTCGGTCTAAGTTCATCTTTCGACCGACTAGTTGTTAAACTAGTCGGTTAAGTTTTGTACTCAGACCGACTAATTCTTAGTTCTTCTGTACAGTCTAGTTACTGTTTACTCTTAGTCGGTCCAAGAACGTTCATCGACCGACTAGATGTTAAACTAGTCGGTCAGTAGTTGTTCTTTGACCGACTAACTCTTAGTTCAGGTTTTCGACTGGAGCTACTGTTTACACTTAGTCGGTCTGCGTTGGTCAACCGACCGACTAGTTCTCAAACTAGTTGGTCAACAGTTGTTCTTTGACCGACTAAGCAGTGCAGGAAACCCTAGTTTTGCCCTAGCCGCCACCAAACTGTATAAATACCCCTCCCAAACGTTTTCTTCTCCTTCCTCACGACCCAAAACCCTAGTTTCTCCCCCATTGAGCCCCCTACTCCTTCAAACCATTATTCCTTCATCCCAAGCCCAAAATCCATCATCCAAACTCTCCCTTAACACTTTCTACCTCTCATCTTCCTCAAAACCTCATCAAAACCCCCAAAATCCCCCAAAACCCTATTTCTCCAAACTTCTCCAATCATTTCCAGATCTGAACCATAGGTTCCCCGGAGCGTTTCTTCCGTCGCCGTGGTTGCTCGGCATCATTCTTCCGTTTTCGATACGGTAATAATCGATCTCTTGGTGTTTTCATAACCCGTTGTGTTTTGTGAAACCCTAATGTAATGAAGGTTGTTTTGATGTTTGTCTCCCCATGACAGCGACTTCCCCGTAGATTAGCATCCGTGAGACGAACCCTCGTGATCGTCATCTTCGGTGCTAGGCAAGTGAAACTTTCCACTTAGGGTTTAGGCCATGTTTTAGGCCATTTGCTTGTTGTAGGCGTAAAAGAGACTAGGCGACGAAATGCTACTCGCCTAGGCGCAAATTTAGGACTAGCTTGACAACAAAGCTAGATCCGACATTTATCATGTTGCATAACTACCATGCCATGTTTAATTTCAATTACCGGTACGCGAATTAATTGTCATGTCATTGCATTCTTTAAATGTTCCCGTGATTGCGTAGCACATGCTACAATACTTGTACTTCCTGGCTCGTGACCAGAAGCGAGCATAATGAGTTGCTAACCCCAACGCTCGATATTGAATTGTGAACTAGGAAAACAAGCTCCCGTGCGGGACAACCCTGGCTTATTTACTGGGCTCATGTACAGGGACCCTGGCTTGTTTACGTGTGGGATGGGGTAAGAGTTAAGCGGTCATTCAACTGGAGTCTGCCTGATCAGCAACTGCAGTTGTAAGGCGTAAACTCTGGGATTGGGGTAGTGTTAAGCGGCCAATCGGCGTGAATGCCAAACCATTCAGCTGTAAGGCGTAAACATCTACAAACAACTTGAAACGTGACTAGTGAATTGATTGAGATTGTTAGTAGCTTGGCTACTCTTGTCTTGTCCCGATAATTGTTCTCTTGTACTTATTGTTCACCATGTCTTGCTTGTGCACTCATGTTATAACTGCCATGTCATGCATACTAAAACTGCTAGGTTGTTAGTTTGCCTTACTTTCAGTTTCCTTGCCCAAGTCTTTTAGACTTGCTGACATGTGCCCCTTTACTCTTTTGGGTGACACATGTTAGATCTTGAGCCTGAGTACCTTGTTGAGGACGAGGTGTTTGCTGACGCCGAGCCCGAGCTTGTGTTTGACGGGGAGTACGTGGACACTGGGGACCAGTCCTAGTGTCTTCGTTGTGTTTTCCCTTTTGCTTAGACTGTTGTTTTGTTGTCGGTGCGTAGCACCTATACCTTGTTACGTTGTTGCTTTTGTTGGCCTTGTTCTGGGCCTTTAGACTCCTTCTTTTAGCCTGGTGGCTTTTCTGGATGTTGAACTTAATTTTCATGTTGGGCAATTATGAGATATGAGATTTTATTTCTGTCTCTCCTTGTGTTATTATTGTTGTTCTGTTGTGGTTACAGGGACCTGCTTATGTTTTATTGACGCTTATCGGGTTTGGGGCTTCACAGCTCCACTCTCGTGCGGACCTTTTCACGTCCCGCTTCCATTTTAGGGAAGCGGGGCGTGACAGGTTTTGTTGGTGGCCCATGCAGGTCCTCTTCTGTAACTGCGATTATCGGAATAACGATAATAATATTTGAACGTCTAATAAACTAAGTTCGACGTCCGAGTCATAAGCTATGAGTCTAATCTGATTCGTTTTCTGTGTCATTAGATGGCAGGAAGGCGATTCACCCGTGGTGGAGGTAGTGGTGCGCTCCCTCATGATGAGGAGCCTGAGCGGGAACCCACCAACGGAGAGATGATGCAGATGATGATCCAGATGATCCAAGTGCAGCAGGGCGTGCTCCTGTAGGTCCAGAATGATCCACTTACTCGAGCTGCCTGGGCACTTCCGGATGTCCCTCGCTCCGAGCCGGGAGCGAAGCAATTTCGGGAGCTGGGTCCCGCATATTTCGATGGGTCTGAGGGTCCTCTGGCTGCCGATGAGTGGATTCGGAACATTGAGGATAACTTGAAGATGGCCAAGATCACCCTGGCTGGATGGGTTGATTTGGCGAAGAGGCAACTTAAGGATAATGCTCGGAACTGGTGGGATGCGGAAGAGAAGATGTTGGTGGAACCGATAGCTTGGGCTACCTTTAAGTCCAGGTTTGATGAGGAGTTCTTTCCGAAGGCTGCTAAGAAGGAGATGCTGCAGCGCTTTATTGATCTGAAGCAAGGGAGCTTGACGGTGGATCAGTACCACCAAGAGTTCACTAGGCTGAGTCGGTTCGCACCGAAGATGGTGCAGGATGCTGATGAGAGGGCTCAGAGGTTCCTGCAGGGACTTGCTTTGGAGCTCCAGAGTTTTGTGTCTTCCTCTGAACTGGACTCTTATCAGAAGGTTCTGGTCGCTGCGAGGAGGCAGGAGCTGAACCTGAGTCAGAGGAGAGGACATGTTTCCGGTGCTGGGAAGAGGCCTATGGAGCAGGCCAGGGCGGTGGTTAGGCCTGGTTTCAAGCCTAATCAGCCAGCTCAGTTCAAGAGGCCAGGAGGGCCTGTTCTGAAGACTTGCCATTTCTGCGGCAAGCCTGGCCACATCAAGGATCAGTGTAGGAAGTTTCTGGGCCAGTGTTTGGTTTGTGGTGATGCTTCTCATGTCGTGAAGGATTGTCGGCATGCGAGTCCGCTACGGAGGGCACCTATTGCAGCACAGCCGTTGCAGCAACGAGCGTCTGTTCCTGCTAGACATGGAGCGGCTCTTGTTCCACAGAGACAGGCTTTTCAGCAGGCTATTCCGCCGAGGAGGCATGCTTTTCTGATGACCGCTGTGGAGAGCGAGGCTGTGGATGAGGTTATCGCAGGTAATCCTCGATCTAGCTGTTACTTTCCTAGCTGGTTTTGATTGCTAGATTGTGTTGTTTCCTTGAACATGATTGTTTGCTAGGTTAGGGTTTGATTGTTAATTGCTTGTTAGGTGTGGTTTTGGTGTGCACATTTCCTGCACGAGTCCTCTTTGACTCTGGTGCATCGATGTGCATTATTTCTCGGAGCTTCGTGGAGAGGCATTCCTTGTCGACGTCCCCTCTTCCCAAGAGTTGGAATATCGTTACAGGGAATGGCATGGTCTCGGTGCATCGTGGTTGCACTTCTTGCTCGTTGGTGGTCTGTGGACATGAGCTTTACGCTGATTTCGTTGTCCACGACATCATCAACTATGATGCGGTTCTTGGGATGGACTGGCTTGCGAGCTTCTATGCTACGATCGACTGTAGGAGGAAGAAGGTGGTGTTCGAGATTCCCGGACATCTAGTATTTGAGTTCAGCCGTGGTAGCAGTTCGATTGGTCCTGTCAGATTTCGGGCCAGACCGGTGGAGGTTGTGGCTATGCAGATGGAGTTGGAGAGGCCAGCTGTGGTGCGAGATTTTGATGACGTCTTCCCCGAGGAGATGTCTGGTTTGCCACCTGACGAGCTCTAGAATTTTCTATTGATCTTGTTCCAGGAGCGCAGCCGATTTCGAAGGCGCCGTACCGTATGGCACCCGCAGAGTTGGAGGAATTGCGGAAGCAGCTGGATGAGCTTTTGCAGAAGGGTTATATCAACCCTAGTGTGTCCCCGTGGGGAGCACCGGTGCTGCTGGTGAGGAAGAAGGATGGTTCGCGTCGCATGTGCGTGGACTATCGAGAGTTGAATGCGGTGACCATCAAGAATAAATACACGTTGCCTCGCATCGATGATATTTTTGATCAGCTTGGAGGTTCGAGGGTGTTTTCTAAATTGGATTTGAGGAGTGGTTACCATCAGTTGAAGGTGAAGAAGGGAGATGTTCCGAAGACAGAGTTCAGGACGAAGTATGGACACTACGAGTTTGTGGTTATGCCCTTCGGTGTAACCAATGCACCCGCAGTTTTCATGAATCTGATGAACCTGATTTTCTACGAATTTTTGGATAAGTTTGTCGTTATCTTTATTGACGACATTCTGATCTATTAAAGGTCGAAGGAGGAGCATGCCTCGCACTTAAGGACAATGTTGGAAATTTTGAGGAAGCATCGGTTGTATGCTAAATTTTCGAAGTGCGAGTTTTGGCTGGATAGAGTTGCTTTTCTCGGGCATGTGGTGACTGGAGATGGTATTTCAGTGGATCCCGAGAAGATTAGGGCCATCAGAGAGTGGCCTGTTCCGTCGTCTGCGTCTGAAATTCGGAGTTTCCTTAGGCTTGCTGGTTACTATCGGCGTTTCATTAAGGACTTTTCTCGTATTGATGAGCCGATGACCAGGTTGACGCGGAAGGATGTACCTTTTGTTTGGTCGGGTGATTGTGAGAATGCTTTTGGTGTACTGAGGGAGAGGTTGACGACTGCCCCTATTCTTGTTGTGCCTGATCGCAGCGGTGGATTTGAGATCTTTTGCGATGCTTCTGGTAAGGGTCTCGGTTATGTGTTGCATCAGCACGGGCATGTTGTGGCATATGCGTCTCGTCAGCTTAAGGTTCATGAGAAGAATTACCCGACGCATGATTTGGAGTTGGCTGCCGTTGTGTTTGCTCTTAAGATTTGGAGGCACTTCTTGCTGAGTGAGAAAGTGAAAATTTTCACTGATCACAAAAGCTTGAAGTATATTTTTACTCAGAAGGAGCTCAACATGCGACAGCGTCGATGGTTGGAGCTCATGGCGGATTATGATATTGATTTGCAGTATCACACTGGCAAGGTGAATGTGGTTCCTGATGCGCTGAGTAGGCTTCCAGCGGTGATGATTTTGACCTCGCAGTGGAGATTGCAGCAGGATTTTTGCGAGTCTGGTGTGGATATTGTTCTTCCCGGGGAGGTTTCTTCGTTGATGTGTATGCAGATACAGTCGACGATTGTGGATCGGATCAAGGCTGGCTAGGCTGAGGATCCGAAGCTGGTGAAGATTCAGGAGCAGGTGGAAGCCGGTCTGCGGACTGACTTTTTGATTCATGAGGATGGCTCGCTGAGGTTTGGAGCCAGGTTGTGTGTGCCAGCTGGGGATATTAGAGAGGAGTTGATGGTGGAGGCACACAGTTCGCCGTATTCTGTGCATCCTGGTGACACCAAGATGTACCAGGATCTTCGTCTGAACTATTGGTGGCATGGCATGAAGAGGAGTGTGGCTCGGAGTGTAGCCAAGTGCTTGGTTTGTCAGCAAGTGAAGGCGGAGCATCAACGTACGTCCGGGTTGCTACAACCGCTTCCGATTCCGGAGTGGAAATGGCAACACATCACTATGGATTTCGTGACCGGACTACCTCGGAGTCTGAAGCAGAATGACGCGATTTGGGTGATCGTGGATCGATTGACCAAATCCGCGCACTTTATTCCATTCCGAGTGGGACAGTCCACTGAGGCGCTAGCAAGGAGATATATGGAGGAGGTCGTGCGACTTCACAGAGTCCCCGTGAGTATCGTGTCAGACAGAGACACGAGGTTCACATCTCAGTTCTGGCAGAGTTTGCAGAAGAGTTTGGGTACGCGTCTGAGTTTCAGCACGGCGTACCATCCGCAGACGGATGGCCAGTCCGAGAGGACGATTCAGATTTTGGAAGACATGCTGAGGGCATGCATGTTGGATTTCAAGGGTTCGTGGGAGGACCATCTACATCTGGTAGAGTTTTCTTACAACAACAGCTTCCAGGAATCTATTGGCATGGCGCCTTTCGCCGCTTTGTATGGGAGGAAATGTCGATCGCCATTGAGTTGGGATGACGTTGGTGATCGGGAGTTGTTGGGACCTGAGATGATCGTGGAGGCCGTGGATGTTGTTAGGAACATTCGGGAGAGGTTGAGGATTGCTCAGGACCGTTTTAAGCATTGGGCAGATGCTAAACGTCGTCCTTTGGAGTTTTAGCCTGGAGATCATGTGTTTCTGAAGATTTCCCCGAATCGTGGTGTGATTCGTTTTGGGAAGCGAGGGAGGTTGAGCCCGCGATACATTGGACCGTTTGACATTCTGGAGAAAGTTGGCGAGGTAGCTTATCGCTTAGCCTTGTCGCCATCTTTGGAGGGAGTTCACAATGTTTTCCATGTGTCGCAGCTTCGTCGATACATTAGCGATCCGTCTCATGCTGTGGATTTCTCGGAGATTACCGTTCGCCCCGACATGACGTATGACCAGCATCCAGTGCAGATTCTGGACAGGCGTCAAAAGTCACTTCGGAACAAGGTTGTCAATCTTGTGAGGGTGATGTGGCGACATGGCTCGCCCGGAGAGTCTACTTGGGAGAATGAGGATGCGATGCGAGAGCGTTTCCCACTTTTGTTCCCAGACACGTGAGTGTTGGGAAATTCCGAGGACGGAATTTTTCTTAAGTTGGGGAGGATGTAACGACTGGTTTTCATGTATCCAGATTTATTATATTATATTATATGTTTTGGTGGATTTTCTCCTCGTGTGTGGTTTTCGTTCCCATAGCTTTCATTTTCGATCGTTTCGTCATATTTTCTTAGCTTCTTCTGTTGATCGTCGATTTTGGAGTAAGTCATTCGTGACGGGCTTCGTATCGGGCATATCTTACTGTTAGATCAAGCCTAGGAGTCTTAGGAATCGATCCCGGAGCTCCGCGCTCCATATTGGAACTTTTGGTGCACGTTAGCCGGTGTAAGAAGGGGCACCGACCGACTAGATGACGATCCAGTCGGTCAGAAAACCTTCTTGAACCGACTAGTTGGCTTTCTAAATTTCTCAGGAGTTACTGTTTGTCGTTAGTCGGTCTAAGAACGTTGGTTGACCGACTAGGTTGCAAACTAGTCGGTCGGCAATGCTTCTTCAACTGACTAACTCATCAACTATTTTTAGTGCTAGTTGCTGTTCCTTCTTAGTCGGTCTAAGTTCATCTTTCGACCGACTAGTTGTTAAACTAGTCGGTTAAGTTTTGTACTCAGACCGACTAATTCTTAGTTCTTCTGTACAGTCTAGTTACTGTTTACTCTTAGTCGATCCAAGAACGTTCATCGACCGACTAGATGTTAAACTAGTCGGTCAGTAGTTGTTCTTTGACCAACTAACTCTTAGTTCAGGTTTTCGACTGGAGCTACTGTTTACACTTAGTCAGTCTGCGTTGGTCAACCGACCGACTAGTTCTCAAACTAGTCGGTCAACAGTTGTTCTTTGACCGACTAAGCAGTGCAGGAAACCCTAGTTTTGCCCTAGCCGCCACCAAACTCTATAAATACCCCTCCCAAACGTTTTCTTCTCCTTCCTCACGACCCAAAACCCTAGTTTCTCCCCCATTGAGCCCCCTACTCCCTCAAACCATTATTCCTTCATCCCAAGCCCACAATCCATCATCCAAACTCTCCCTTAACACTTTCTACCTCTCATCTTCCTCAAAACCTCATCAAAACCCCCAAAATCCCCCAAAACCCTATTTCTCCAAACTTCTCCAATCATTTCCAGATCTGAACCCTAGGTTCCCCGGAGCGTTTCTTCCGTCGTCATGGTTGCTCGGCATCATTCTTCCGTTTCCGATACGGTAATAATCGATCTCTTGGTGTTTTCATAACCCGTTGTGTTTTGTGAAACCCTAATGTAATGAAGGTTGTTTTGATGTTTGTCTCCCCATGACAGCGACTTCCTCGTAGATTAGCATCCGTGAGACGAACCCTCGTGATCGTCATCCTCGGTGCTAGGCAAGTGAAACTTGTCACTTAGGGTTTAGGCCATGTTTTAGGCCATTTGCTTGTTGTAGGCGTAAAAGAGACTAGGCGACGAAATGATACTCGCCTAGGCGCAAATTTAGGACTAGCTTGACAACGAAGCTAGATCCGACATTTATCATGTTGCATAACTACCATGCCATGTTTAATTTCAATTACCGGTACGCGAATTAATTGTCATGTAATTGCATTCTTTAAATGTTCCCGTGATTGCGTAGCACATGCTACAATACTTGTACTTCCTGGCTCGTGACCAGAAGCGAGCATAATGAGTTGCTAACCCCAACGCTCGATATTGAATCGTGAACTAGGAAAACAAGCTCCCGTGCGGGGCAACCCTGGCTCATTTACTGGGCTCATGTACAGGGACCCTGGCTTGTTTACGTGTGGGATGGGGTAAGAGTTAAGCGGTCATTCAACTGGGAGTCTGCCTGATCAGCAACTGCAGTTGTAAGGCGTAAACTCTGGGATTGGGGTAGTGTTAAGCGGCCAATCGGCGTGAATGCCAAACCATTCAGCTGTAAGGCGTAAACATCTACAAACAACTTGAAACGTGATTAGTGAATTGATTGAGATTGTTAGTAGCTTGGCTACTCTTGTCTTATCCCGATAATTGTTCTCTTGTACTTATTGTTCACCATGTCTTGCTTGTGCACTCATGTTATAACTGCCATGTCATGCATACTAAAACTGCTAGGTTGTTAGTTTGCCTTACTTTCAGTTTCCTTGCCCAAGTCTTTTAGACTTGCTGACATGTGCCCCTTTACTCTTTTGGGTGACACATGTTAGATCCTGAGCCTGAGTACCTTGTTGAGGACGAGGTGTTTGCTGACGCCGAGCCCGAGCTTGTGTTTGACAGGGAGTACGTGGACACTGGGGACCAGTCCTAGTGTCTTCGTTGTGTTTTCCCTTTTGTTTAGACTGTTGTTTTGTTGTCGGTGCGTAGCACCTATACCTTGTTACGTTGTTGCTTTTGTTGGCCTTGTTCTGGGCCTTTAGACTCCTTTTAGCCTGGTGGCTTTTCTGGATGTTGAACTTAATTTTCATGTTGGGCAATTATGAGATATGAGATTTTATTTCCGTCTCTCCTTGTGTTATTATTGTTGTTCCGTTGTGGTTACAGGGACCTGCTTATGTTTTATTGACGCTTATCGGGTTTGGGGCTTCACAGCTCCACTCTCGTGCGGACCTTTTCACGTCCAGCTTCCATTTTAGGGAAGCGGGGCGTGACACATCCATAGCCCTAGGGTTTCCAACTCGGCCCATCAACGAGTTGAAGTCCAATAGTCTCTACACATAAAGGCCCCCCACAACCTGTTTAACTCATTTAGCCCATTTAATTAATTAAAACCAGATCACTAATATATTGGGCTTAATATGATAGCGTAGCACTTATATAATTATTTACCGCATATTAGCCCACTGTTGGATTAAGATCCAACTTGTTGGATAAGTTCCAACATGCACCTCTATAAAGGCTGCTATCCCATCAACATATGTTGCCAGGTTTGCATCTTGAGTTTGGTCTTGTTCAGATAATAACATAGATAATGGTTTATTCTAAGATGATGTACGAATATGATTTTTATGCAAAAATAAACATATCCTATTGATGGGGTATTTATGGGATAGCAGGACATAGATAATAACATATATAAAGGCTGGTTTATCTATGTCCTAGATAATAACTCACCCAAACACAAGCCTGATAATAACATTGGCAACGCCTGTAAATTTAACATAGATAATCTTTTTGCAATGCTTAGTAGATAATCTTTTTGTAATAAGCCTGTAAAATTATATCTGTGTAAGATTTTGTAAAATTTTACAGGGTGGTTTTAGGTGTAAAATTTAACTCCCGATGTTATTATCTATTATTTAATGCAAGTATAATGGGTTAATTGATTGTATATTTGTTTTTGTGTTTTCGTGTTTTTGTTTATTATTATTATTATTATTATTAATTATTATTTGGGGGGGTGTGTGTTTTGTTTTGTTTTTTTGGGGGGTTGTTTGTGTGTGTTCTTATCAAATCCGGTAATGTCTAAAGGTAAAATTGTTACAGAATAGTAGAATAGTGTCCTGAAATATTGAATGTATCTATAACGAAAAAAATTCTTGAGAGCTTGAAAGGGAGTTTAGCTAGAGGATTGTGAGGGAGAATTGTAATGACTTTGACCTCTGCAGTACCCACTGTCCTCTTTTGCATGCTCATATGAAAAGAAGGTTGGTTCTGTTTTGCAACATAAAATATGAGCTGACATAAGAACGACTAAGCACAAGCTATACTCATTTCCTACCGCCACATGACGTCAAAAGATCAAATCCTTGGGGGTTTTCAGAATGACACTGCATACGGCTTGTGTTGTATGTGTGATCTTGCAATAGAGAAAGAATAATTTATAAGGAATATAGAAACTTTTTTGAATTTGTAGACTTTGGATTAGCAGCTGTTTACTGGATAGATGAGCAACGGTGTCGGTGTCCGTTATTAATTTGAGGTCTACATCACTGTTCTGATGTGTCCAGGCAAAATAACTATGCATTTTTGTGTTTATGCATGCACACTATTTCGTTTCACCACTTTTCAGATGGAGTCTAATGAGCATGGTTGTCTGGAGCTATAGGATAGTACTTGGAGCCTTGGATAATGCTAGGGAGTAAAAGATGATCAATCCATTAGGGTAGTCATGTAAAGTCCATTATTGCCCAGTCATAGTTCCTATAGAAACATTTTTTAGATCGATGTGCAAGATTCTTTGCTACATTATTATGTCAAAAAATGTTCTGTGCAGTTGCAAGCCATACTGACCTATTTGCTTTTGAAATATGATTATCTGGGATGTTTTACCTACCCTGTTGCAACCATGTTGTATTTTCTGTTAATTAGTCTCCAATATCATGGCATTGAACATTTGTTTTAAGATGCATGCATCTAGTTCATTACTAGTTTGGGACGACGTGTATTTACTACTTTGTTGCTTTCTAAGTCCCATTGTTTCCTAGAGTTCCTATGAACTTCTTGCTCGGCAAAAAAAAGCCTAAAGTCGAATTGCATGCATCAATTATGCTGGTTTGATGCTGGATCAGGATCTGTCCTGGAAATGGTGTGTGCCGTAACATTGATCGATGCATACATAGATCATATAATTCCTATCATAAACATATGTTGTACATACCGTTCAACGTTTTCTTTATGTTGTTTACAGCATTCCTATTGATGCGTCCTTCCACCAACTCGCTTCAACTTCCAGTTCATTTCATTTTCATTGTGTTGTTGTCATACATGGTTCTTCTATTAGCTATGATCATTATAAAAAACAACAGCATATTGGTTTTTATTGTGTTGGGGTGAGGAGAATACCATGCAAAAGCACACTGTTGGTATGGTCTATTCATCGTGACCAATTTCCAACTTTTAGATGTTATCGATGTCTTTCAAATCCATGTCATTTTGGAATTTCTTAAGTTTGCAAATCCATGTCTTTCAAATCCATGTCTTTATGGTTCACTTTTTATTACATAAGTTATTTGAATATTTTATTGTATAAGTTATTTGAATATGTTTGTTTTTGTTAGGCTGAAATGTCTGGAACTAGAATGACAATAACTAGTCACTTTTTCATTGTATAGGAGAGCATTCGATTACACTCACAACATGAAGGAGTTGAGAGGCAAGGAAGGGATGATGCTGTTCCTCGTGTTTTAGGAGAAGACCACCCAGGTCGGGTGTTTGGTCTTGGTTCAAGTGGGTCTCAATCTCGGATCTTCGGTACATATAGAATATTTGTGCCTTCTCCTTCATTCGGTTCTGACGGCGCATCACGTCCCAGTTCAAATATGGTGATGCGGGAGGAGTTTGAGAGGCAGCAACAACAGCTTGATTAGAGTAGGTCTCTCTTGAACTTCTTCGTGACACAGCACCATACTCCAGAACAACTACAGAAATTACAGGAAGACCCTCAAGTTCGAAATATCTTCTCGTCGTCCAAGCCTTAGTTTCTTTTTTCCTTAGTTTCTTTTTTGTTAAAGACTAGCGTTTTTATTAATTATCATCATGTGGTGTATGTTGTGTTGATGACTTAAGTTTTTATTAAATATCATCATGTGGTGTATGCTCCTGTGGTGTATGCTATGTTGTGTTGAAGACTTACGGTTTTTATTAAATATTATAATGTGGTGTATGTTGTGTTGAAGACTTTCTTTTTTGTATTAAATATTACAAAGTGGTTATGTGGTTATATTTTTTTTTGGATGCCAGTGTTTATTTTTTTGTTAATTATTTTTGTTATCGGCGGTTTAGAACCCCATTCAAACAAGATCATTTTTATTTGTTTTAAAATTTAATTTCGTTTTTAGCGGTTAGTAACCGCCATAAACACAACAATTTTTCGCAATAAAAGCCCACCAAAACATATATTGTGGCGGTTCGAAACCGTTGCAAAACGATTTCATTTTGGCGGTTTAGAACCGACATACATACGTTTTGTGGCGGTTCTTAACAGCGAAAGACGAATGGAATTAATTTAATTTTTTTTAATGAACAACCCGCCAAAAATGTAGATTGTGGCAGTTTGAAACTGCCACAAAATTGTGGTGCAGGCGATTTGGTACTGGCGGGTCGTAACCTCCAGTAATGACGTTTCTCTCGACCATTTCATTGGCGGTTTCCAGAACCGATTGAAACGGGAATAGTGGCGGTTACGACCCGCTAGTTACGGATTTTGGAATTGCTTCTACTATTTGCCCTTCTTGTAGTGAACCTTAGTGGGAATCCATAAACTCAAGGATTTCCTAGGCAAGGGGTTTGCCTTAGCAATAGGGGTGAATATGGCATGCTTAGGTGTAGAAAAGGATTTCTTGGCATGCATAAAATGAGGATTTTGCTTCTTAGCAAAAAATGAAGAGTTTTCATTCTTCCTCATTACCTTGTGATTTGCATGCTTCTTGTTAGTGTTATTATTATACAAGAAAGCATGGTGATTCTTCTTAGGTGCTTTAGAAATATTTCTTATATTAGCACCATAAGAGGAATTAGAGGTGGGTTTGGGTTTCACATTTTGAATATATCCAAAGCCTCTTCTATGATTTGTCGGATGTTGTTTTTCAAGCAAATCGTGGAGTGAATCCCTAGAATACACAAAGCTTTTGAGCTTACGAGATTCCTCTTCACATTTCAACGTAAGTTGTTGAATGCGAGTTTCTAAGCTAAGGGTTTGAGTAACAAGTTTATCATTAGACAAACTTCCTTAATTTGAGAGAGAAGTGTGTCTCTCTCACTAGGGTCACAATCATGCATTTCATCATGAATTACACTAGCAATTTCTAGTCCATGCAATCTACTCTTAGCAATCTTATATTTTTCTTTTAATTTATCGTAAGAGTTGATGCACTTACTAGCTTTTTCGGAGACTATATCGAAACGATATTCAAGCTCCTCGTATGAGATCTTCTCCTCAATCTCATCATCGTCTTCTTCCTCGCTAGAGCTTAATGATGACTTCTCCCCGATTGCCATGAGGCACGATTCCTCATAGGCGTTGAGCCATGCTTCCAACTCATCTTCATTTGAGCCAGAGGGGATTGGTGTAGGAACATCAATTGCCACAAAGCAGGCGTGAGCTTCCTCCTTGTCATCCTCTTCTTCGTTACTTGATGTATCCTCACTCGAATCATCAAATGTCCCAACAAGACCCTTCTTGTGGTTTTTGGACTTGGACTTCCCTTTCCAATGCTTCTTCCATTTACCCTTGTAAGTCTCTTTGTTGGGTTTGGAGGGGCATTCGGTGGATAGGTGACCTTCTCCACTGCAAGTGTAACAAGTATGAACCTTGTTAGAATTGGAGGCAAACTTTGACAAAGATTTATCTTGCTTGCACTTGAGGAATGCCTTGAATTGCTCGACAAGATCCTCAATTTCTTCTCCACTCCCTTCTTCTAGCTCATCTTCTTCACTAGGAGCTTCTCAATGGAATTTCTTCCTCCATTTGATTGGCTCCTCCTTAGCATGGAATGCAACCCCCTTTTTTTTCTCGGGCTTCTCGGGCTTCGATGGTTGAATCTTCTTCTTGTGTTGAAGCTTCACATCGTACGCCATGAGATTTCCAAGCACTCCTCAACGGTGTATTTGGACATGTCATATGACTCCAAAATTCCGTTGGCCTTTGACTCCCAATGAGATGTGAGAGAATCAAGGATCTTCCCTACTTGATCCTCTTGAGAAATCATCTTCCCAAGTCCCTCTAAAGCGTTCACGATATTTGTGAACCTTGTGAACATCTCTGAAATGCTTTCTCCTTCCTACATCTTTAACATTTCATATTTAGATCTAAACACAGTTTGTTTAGATTTCTTTACCTTTGTAGTCCCTTCATGACATATCTCCAAGGTATGCCAAATTTTGTTGGCCATTTTGCATATGGAGATGCGGTTGAACTCATTTGCTGAGAGGGCGCAATGGAATGCATTCATAACCCTCGCATTGAATTTGATTGAGCTCTTCTCTGCCTTTGTCCTTGAAGCCGCAGGAGTAGTAGGCTTCTCAAATGGCAACTTCGTGATGTCCCATAGGTCTTGACCCTCCATGTAGATCATTATCCTGATCTTCCAACTTGGGTAGTTGGTTCCATTGAAGAGCGGGGGTCGAACGGTAGAATGACCTTCTTCATGAAACGCAGATGTAGCGTTGAATGCCATCGTTGCAGTATGTTATAACCTCGCTCTGATACCAATTGTAAGGATCGCCTTACCCTTGCAATACTAACAACAACACACTAGATGGGGGGGGGGGGTGAATAATGTAATGGCAATAAATTGTCCAATTAAAATTAAACTTGCAAATGCGGAATAATAAATGCAAGAGAAAATAATCGACACAATCAATCCAAACGTAAACACAAGAATATACACTGGTTCCCCAAACTTGGGTACATTCAGCCACACCAATATTCACTATAATTCCCACAAAGAGAAGTGAATGCAAATCCCACAAAGAGATACCTCACCAAGAGGACTTTGCCCTACACAAGGACCCAACCAACCCTACACAGGGGTCAAACTCCCACCTAGAGAATTACTAACTCCCACTCAGAGAATTAGGGTTAGCCCTACAATAGGACACCAAACTCCCACTAAGAGAGTTACTCCCACAAAGAGAGTTATTTCCACTAAGAGAATATCATATTCCCACTAAGAGAAATTCTCCCACAAAGAGAGAGACTAATTCCCACAAAGAGAATTAGTGTTACAAAGAAAACACCAAGTAAAATAAATACTCTTACATATGCCTTGAGATGCTTACTCATAAATGAATGCAAGGCATGGAAAAGGATCTCCAAGTGTTGAGATTTGCTTGAAAGCACTTGGATGATTTCCCTTGAGCTTGACTTCAATGCATGAAGAGGAATGAGAGCTCAAAGAGGGAAATGAGAGAGTTTGAGAGTGGCTTGTTTAATCTCAAAAGATTTTCAATAGCATCAAGAAGTTCCTATGAACTCAGCCCTCTCATATATATAGGAACCCTATATTAACCCTCAAAACCCAAGAAAACAGCTAAAAACAAAAAGCTGCAACGGCTAGTTTCTGGGCAAAAACGTCACTGATAGTCGACTGATGAACAAATGACAGTCGATTGTCCAACGGCTAGAAAATATCCAACAGCTATAATCTGAGCCTTGACAGTCGACTGATGAAGTCGATACAGTTGACTGTAAATAGGACAAGCGCCTGTAAAACCTTCAGCAGGCGACTGCCGCAGGGGATGGAATAAAACAGAGAATTGCACTCTTTCTCCCAATAAGCATACAAGCGACTGATGACAATAATACAGTCGACTGTAAAATAGACAAGCGACTGTAAGTTCTTCATCAGTTGACTGCTGCAGGAGATGGAGAAAAATCGAGAGAAGCAGATTTTGCACTTACGCTTCTCAGACGACTGTTGACCATTCCACAGGCGACTGTAAATATGCATGCAACTGTAAAGTGATCATCAATCGACTGATGTGACAAGCTCAAGTAGATTCAATAGAAATGTTGACTTGAGCAGTGCATCACAGTCGACTGTAGAAGGCTCGACAGGCGACTGGAATCACCCAGTCGACTGTGAATCCTTCAATAGGCGACTGTTGGAGAACCAGAGACTCCAAATGAGTCTTTGGTCATGATGAGCCTATTAGGTTGGATTCTATGATAATCCTCATGCTCACTAAGATTGTTAGAATGCATATGCATGAATGAGTAGACCATCTATCAAGGCATTACATAAACTTATCCTCAAATAAGAGAGAAAGCAATAAAGGAAATATTACATGGATTACATTGCTTTCCTTAGAGTCTATGGCTTCAATCTTGATGCCTTGATGATCTCCATCATCTCCAAGCTTTGGCACCCCTTGAGTCCAAGCTTTGGCCCTTCTCCACTTGATGTCCATCCTTGCACCAAGTGTTTAGTCTCCAAAAATGATATTCTTGAAATGTTTGTAGGATCCCATCATGCGATGATGGAGGATCGAAAGAGAACTTACGTTAGTGTACGCTACACTGTAGTCTCTGAACTTTGCCCTTGGATTCGCCACAATGGTCGGTACTTCGTCACAGAGGATCGAAGCAGCATTTCACCGTCTAAATCTCTACTTGGATGAAGAACTTTAATAGAAGGGAGAAGAGGAAAGAAGATTGCCTTATGCAAACTTATGGCATGAAGGATTAGCCTAAAATGCCTTACCCTTGGGTCCTATTTATAGGCTTTAAGGGTAGTTATTGTAGGAAATAACTACATATAAGCTTATTAGCTCATATTAACACCCTTGCTTATCCTCTTCTTCATGCACTTATCAAGTGCCTTTATGCACTTATAAAGTGACTTTTTCCACTTATCGAGTGGTCCTTTTCACACATGAAAAGGTTCCCTTCGTACATGCTTTCATGTACGCGACATCCGAGGTCCATAGACCCTCATACATCCCCTCATGGGTGTATATATGTCGTCCATATCCAACATCTCCCACTCACACTTGAGGGGATTGTAAGGAAACATCTTTTCCTTTAGTTCTTCTATTTATCATACTGAGAAATAGACCGTGTGACCGTCATCTGTATAGAGTCCGCTGTTGTGCACTTGTTAGAGATACACAACACTCCTTGGGGTGCAAAGTTGAGTAGATCAACGCATGTTTTACCCTAGATTATTTCTTCACATTTCTTATACTTTATATTTAACAATTGAATCCCATCTGGATTACAATTGGCTGGCCAACTTTGAATCTCTTAAAGTCCAAATGTGAATATGAAATTAATCTTCCTCTTCTTGCGATCCTTTCGATTCTTGACTTGACTCGCTTTTCTAACATGCCCCGCCGGACCGAATTAATCATAGTCCATAAGCAACATGCTAAGATAGCGATCACCTAGTCAAATCTAGAGGAATCAATTAGAGTCCATAAGGGTAAGTAGTTAAGACCCATGTGGTCTTTGGGTCTCACATAATAGTAAACACAATTACTATTCTAACCCAATGGTCAAATGCATACGTAGTATGAATACGTATTAAAACATCACTCCTTTCCCAGGGAGCGTATGTCTTAATGATGTTGTAAGGATGATGATCAGACACCACAATGTCTGACTTTTGAGTCCCTTTTACTACTCATTAATTTCCTGGACCCACATCCCGCATAAGACAGATATGATTTCAAAAAAATCCTCTTAGATCTTTTGTAAGCATCCATATGATGCAGATCTTTCATACGACCATTTTGTTTAAGTCACAACTCTAAATAATCTGTCTGATGATTTTGACTTTAAACAGGTCTCATCTTTATCTTATCCGTCTGATAGAATAAATGCGGTTGCTCATGTGAGAGAGCCAACCTCAATCTGTCCGACATACTAAAAAATATAGCTGAGATTAAAAGAAAATGTACACAAACATTTTCAAGAAACTCATATGCAATGTCAAAAAGAACTTATTCTTTTATTAAATTTGATCTTTCATAGACATGGAAATACATTGATACAACTCAGCTCTTACGTAATCCTTGAGATGATAAGTGTTTGTAAAACACATCTCTGGGGATCTCCTTCGTAAGCAGATCCGCTATCATCTCATGCGTAGATATGTATCTAATGTCTACCTTCTTGTTCTTATTATAGTCTTTTGCAAATTTGTAGCGGATATCAATGTGTTTGGCCTTACAATGGAATTTTGGATCTTTGACATAGGCTATAGATGCTTGACTGTCACTGTATATTGGTACGGTACCTGAGTCATTTGCATTAATTAGCTTGTCTAAGAACCTCCTAAGCCAAACAGCTTCTTGGACCGCCATGCTAAATGCTACAAATTCAGCTTCCATAGTTGAAAGTGCGATGCAGGATTGTTTCTTGCTACTCCAGGATATTGCACCAGATCCGAGTAGAAAAACATGTCCTGAGGTTGATCGTCGCTCATCGAGATCACCCGCCCAATCAGAATCAGTGTAGCCTTCGAGCCTCAAGGTATCTCCTTGATAGCATAAAGCATAGTCCGCAGTCCCTTTAAGATACCGCATTATCCTCTTAACCGCTTTCCAGTGTGCTTGCCCTGGATTGGATTGGTAATGACTTACCATTCCAACGGCAAAACAGATGTCCGGTCTTGTATACATTATAGCGTATATAAGACTACCAACTGTACTGGAATATGGAACTTTTTCCATAATTTCCTTTTCCTTTTGGTTCTTTGGACACATTTTCAGACATAAATTATCGCATTTGCTTATAGGAGTATCAATGGACTTACAGTCCTGCATATTAAAACGTTCTAGAACCTTCTTTATATAAGTCTCTTGTGAAAGAGAAAGAAGTTTCTTCGAACGATTCCTTGAAATCATAACTCCAAGGATATATGCGTCTTCTTCCATGTCTTTCATCTCAAATACTGATGAAAGCCAAGCCTTGATATCCATCATAAAGCCCTTGTCATTTTCGGCTATTAAAATGTCATCTACATATAGAGACATAATAACATACTTGCTTTTGATCCTCTTGATATATACACAGTTATCTTCATCAAGCATGGTAAAACCATTTGATAAGACAACTTCTTGAAATCGTATATACCATTGCCTCGAGGATTGTTTAAGACCATATATGGACTTACAAAGTTTACAAACCTTATGTTCGTTTCTTTCTTTTACAAACCATGTTGGTTGTTCCATATAGATCTTCTCGTCCAATTCTCCATTGAGAAAGGCAGTCTTTACATCCATTTGATGTAATTCGAGGTCTAAGCAAGCTACCAAATCCAGAATCAAGCGAATCGAGGTAAAACGAACAACAGGTGAGAAGGTCTCTTCGTAGTCTATCCCTTCCTGTTGCGTAAAACCTTTCGCGACAAGGCGAGCTTTATATCTGTCTATAGAACCATCAGCCTTATGCTTGATCTTGAGAACCCATTTGTTCCCAATAGCTCTACGTCCTCTGGGTAAGTCAACCAAGTCCCAGACTCGGTTAATTTTCATGGATTCTAATTCCTCCTTCATCGCTTCCATCCATTCGTCTTTTGCAGGGCATGATAAGGTCTGTTTGAAAGTAGCAGGCTCGTCATCATCTTGTAGTAAAGTCACAAAGGTTTGTGGGAATTCATCCTCAAATCTTAGAGGAGCTAACCTTGTATGACTACTACGTCGCATTTGAGATTCTTCAAGTCCTTGTTGACTCGAATTTGGCTCAATTCTAATATTACTCCCACTTGGAATGTGAATAGAATTGCTCACACTTGGATCATTATTCCTATATGGAATAGGATTCGCATTATTCGTATCATCCATTGGTGAAGGTTGAAACGTATTTTCGTCTTCACCAAGAATTCTCCCACTCGAATGAGGTGATCCTTCTTGATCATAAATCTCAAATAGAGATAAGTCCTAACTTATCTCGCCCTGTCTTGGAAACTCATTTTCCAAGAAAGTAACATCCCTCGACTCAAATTCAATCAGTCCTCCATTGTCTTCCTGACAAATGAAAACATAACCTTTGGAGTTTTCTACGTATCGTATAAAGATACATTTCCTCCCCCTTGGCCCAAGTTTGCCATACTTATGGGAGGAAATATGTGCGTAGGATGCACACCCCCAAGGTTTTAAAATGCTTAAGTTAGGAGACCTTTGGTTCCACAACTCATAAGGAGTGGAGCTAACTGATTTCGAGGGTACGCGGTTCAAGATGAAAGCAGCCGTCAATAATGCATCACCCCAAATGTGATTGGCAAGTTAGCTTGCGCCATCATTGAACGGACCATTTCCATTAAAGTCATATTCCTCCTTTCAGCAATACCATTTTGTTGCGGAGTATAAGGCATAGTTATCTGATGAACTATGCCCTTTTCATCACAAAGTTCCTTAAAACTTGCTGATTGATATTCACCGCCTCTATCGGTTCGCAAGACCTTAATCTTGCGATCTAATTGATTTTCCACTAAACTCATATAGTTTTTAAAGCAGGTTAATGCTTCACTTTTGTGGGGTATCAAATAGATATGTCCGAATAGGGTGAAGTCATCAATAAAAGTGATGAAGTAGGACTTCCCGCGTCTTGTCTTGACATTCATCGGACCACATATGTCCGAATGGATGAGCTGTAATGGAACCTCGGCCCTTGTGCCGGTTCCAAATGGCTTGCGACAAGATTTCCCGACAAGGCAATGTTCGCAAGTCGACATTTCGACCTTTGAAACATTGGATAGATTGCCACGTTTGGTAAGTCTATCCATACGTGTTGGTCCAATGTGACCAAGCCTTGCGTGCCAACAAATTACATCAGATTCATAAAACGAAGAATTTGTAACAAGGAAATTTTCATTAAAATTCGAGGAATCATACATCGTATTTAATACAATGAATCCTTTAAAAACATACCCAGAACCAATTACAGAATTATTACAAGACAAATCCACATTACAATTATGAAAGAACCAACTATAACCAAGAACCATTAAGACGACCACAGATATTATATTCCTTCGAATATCCGGAGCGAAGAGAACATCATGTAGTAAGATAGTGCGGCCGTTGTCCAAGACGAGCTTGCATGTCCCAACGCCTTTCACTTCAACACGTGTGTTGTTTCCTACATATATCCACTTCGTTTCTTGGGGTATCCGATGATACTCCATGAAGGACCGTCTGTCCCTTGCTATGTGGTCGGTGGCACCTGAATCAATTATCCAAAATGGATTAGATTCTACAAGAAATATTGAACTATAAACACATATGTAACTAGCATTATTACAAGTTACCTTGTCACCTCCATCCGTACAAGAATGGGCATAGTGACCTAACTTGTTGCACTTGAAGCACTTGATCCTCTTCAAGTCTTTCTTCTTGTGCCATTTCTTGTTCACACCCTTCTGTTTGGGTTTCTTGGTAGACACTGGTTGCTTTTACTGGTCATTAGAAAAATTCGAGTGATGTTTACGTTTCTTTCCCCCGTGTGAGGAACTAGCAACCATGTGCACTTCTGCACTAGGCTTGGCGGCCGCAAGCCGCTCTTCCTCTAACTCGATGTGCTTCGAAACATCACTGAAATTCTTGATGCTCTCATTATGAGTGAGATGCATCTTCATTTGTTACCATTCAACTGGTAGGGAACGTATGACCGTTTGGATTTGTTGCTCATCAGTGAGCACATGACCTGCATCCTTTAACTCTGAAATAAGATTCGCCATGTATCGCAGATGCATTCCCATGGAATGATCTCGACGCCTTTTGTACGAATCGAATCTTATAGTTAAAGAGCGAAGTTTGGTCACCGAAGTGCCACCAAACTTCTCCTCTAGCTTGGACCATATGTCCATAGCTAGGTCATGTTCTCGGAAGATTCGTATTATGTCGTCGGCCATACTTGACAGCAACATAATGCGAGTAATTTTGTTCTTTCGAGACCAAGCATCGAAAGCTTCCTTGTCTCTTTTGTGTTGGGCCGTAGTGCCTAACTCAGGTTCAATCATTATGTTCTTCAGAGTTTCGAGCACATCTTGCTCCTCTAGAACATATTGTATCTTCATGGACCATAGTTTGTAATTATCACCGTTGAGTTTTTCACCTTTGTTCAACTCAGCGACGATGTTCTTAGTAGCGGAAGATATTTTAGGTTTTAAAATGCTGCAAAAGACATAAAAACAAGTTCGATCAAAAACATTGCATAAATTTCACATTTGATAAGTTACTTTCGAAAAATATTGAAGATGTTGCTCTAGAATCGGAAAGGTCTATACGATTCCAATCACTATCTAGAACAACTTTCAATATTTTCCCATCACTTTATCAAACAATAGTACTCTTATAGTACTTGCAGCGGAAAAGCGTTTTTGAAAACGTATTTTGAAAACATATTTTGCAAACGTATTTTGCAGCGGGAGGCAGTGGCCTGCCCCGGCCATTGCCGGGGTCGAGCCGTGGCCGTGCCAAGGTCGGATTCCCCAAAGTAGGGGGTTTTGCCGTATGCAACTGCCGCCGGTCCCGTATGGGCCGGCCATGCAGACCCCCCATCCCTTTGGGGTTGTGGCCGAGGCCAGGGCACCTCTGCCCTGGTCGACCGACCGGCCAGGGCTGGCCTCTGCCCCCTGGCAGAGGCCCTGGCCGGCCAGGGCACCTCTGCAGAGGCCCTGGCCGGCCCTGGCCTCGGCCAGGGCCGGCATTGGCCCTGGCAGAGGCCAGGGCCGGCCTGGCCCTGGCCAGAGAGGCCAGGGCCGGCCTCTGGCCCTGGCCGAGGCCAGGGTGCCTCTGCCCTGGCCTCGGCCAGGGCTAGCCGTGGCCCTGGCTAGAGAGGCCAGGGCCGGCCTCCGGCCCTGGCCATGGCCCTGGCCGGTGCCAGGGCCGGCCAGGGCCGGCCATGCCCTGGCCAATGCTAGGGCCGGCGCCCTGGTCTAGGCCAGGGCGCCTCGGCCCTGGCCTCTGCCAGGGCCGGCCAGGCCCTGGTTGAAGCCAGGGCCGACCGGCCAGGCCCTGGCCGATGCCAGGGCCGGCGCCCTGACCGATGCCAGGGTGCCTTGGCCCTGGCCGGTGCCCTGGCCGATGCCAGGGCGCCTTGGTCCTGGCCGGCCAGGGTCGGCCATGGCCCTGGCATAGAGGCCAGGGCCGGCCATGGCCCTGGCCGAGGCCAGGGCCTGCGGCCCTGGCCCTGGCAGAGAGGCCAGGGCAGCCTCTGCCCTGGCCGGCCAGGGCCGGCCATAGCCTTGGTCGGCCGGCCTTCCCTTGGCCGGCTGGCCTTCCCTTCTTGGAGTCCTCCCCCCCTTCCGGGGGAGTGCTTGGTTGTCATTGACCGAAGCCAACACCTTCCCCAATGAGGAGGGGGTGCATAGCCACCATTACCCGCATGGCCATGGTGATCATGCACCAAAGAGATCTTCTTCTCCGATGAGAAGTTTTATAACCACCATCTTTGTTGAATATTGGACTCCCCGGATTTGGTTTTGGATGATGAGCAAACATAAATAATTCATGAACTAAAAATTTGTGAGCGCAGTAATGGAGATCGTCGCAAAAATCACGAGAACATTCAAAGCGACATCTCAAGACTTCTCAAAGCACGTATTCATGCCTAAAGCTTCGTTGAAGCTCTTGCGCCGTTTTGGAAGTCATGAAGAATTAATCGAAGCTCTCGAAGACCATTCTTTAAGGTTTTATTTATAGTCTTTTAGCTTCGATCTATAGAATGTTAAGCCTTGAGTATATCTTACGATTCTAACTTCATAATGCTCATATCGTAGCTCTAGGATCTTAGTACAAGTTCATTCTAACTTCCTCGAAGCGTCGCGCTTCGATTCGGACTTGTTTGTGCATGTTAGTTGGTACAAGAAGAAGTACTGACCGACTAGATGGTGATCTAGTCGGTCAGCAACTCTTCTTGGACCGACTAGTTTGCTTCCTTAATTTCTTGCATCTTACAGTTTACAGTTAGTCGGTCTACGTTGACTCACCGACCGACTAGTTTGTGAACTAGTCGGTCAGTGATGCTTCTTTGACCGACTAGTTGTGACTTACTGTTCATGCTAAATTTCTCCTAAGCTACTGTTTATCATTAGTCGGTCTAAGAACGTTTGGTGACCGACTAGTTGACAATCTAGTCGGTCAACTTTTGTTCTTGGACCGACTAAGTCAATTTGTATTCAGACTATTTCATTATGCCTCTTAGTCGGTCTACGTTCACTGACTGACCGACTAGTTGTGAAACTAGTCGGTCAGAAAGTCTTCTTGGACCGACTAGATTTCTAGGTCTGAATTTCTCTTTCTTCTCAGTTCCTCACTTAGTCGGTCCATGCTGTTTGACTGACCGACTAGTTGATGAACTAGTCAGTCAGTGGTTGTTCTTTGACCGACTAGTTTCCTCAGATTTCTATCCGTTGGGATTTAACCTAATTTGTTTTTATGGGACCCTATAAATACGAACCTAGGTCATTTCTCTCTAGGTTAGAGCTGCCATTAAGAGATTCATTGAGATAGAAAGAGATAGCCATTCTCACTCATTTCCAAAGCTCTCTTCCTCACAAGAAACCCATTCTCTCACATTCTAGATCTAGAATCCATCTTGAGAGAAGTTTGTTCTTGGTGAGCCCTTCAAGCTCTAGCTTGAATCAAGTCTCCAAATCTCTCCTAGGCACCTATTGCTGGTCATTTCCTTGGTGCTAGGTCTTGGTGACTTCATCTTCCTCAAATCCTTCCTTTCACCTATTTGGTAAGAAAAACTCAAGGTATAGGATTTTGTGGTAAGTTTGTTTATTTCAATATAAACTCATTTATATTGCTTGTTGATTCTCTCGGTTGTGAGAGAAGGTTGTGATCCCGGGTTGTGGGATTCACTATTGCCATTGTTGTATGATTTGATCTTGTGAAGGTTTTTTCACAAGATATTCATAGTGGAAATCTTGGGTTAGGGTTTCTAACCTAAGTATCCGGAGGGGATCTGGGTGGTTGGGACGTAGGATCACCGGGAACAAGTCGGGGAGACTTGGGTGGATCCGAACCCATTAACATCTTTTGTTAGCATTGTTAATTTTGTTGTTGTCATTCAATTTAAGCTTCCGCAAATTGATTTGGTAGTTGTTTGCACTATAATTTGGAATTATACTCCTTATTATTTTTAAAGTACTATTCACCCCCCCTCTAGTACTTGTGCAGTAGCTTGTAGGGCATTACATTTGGTATCAGAGCCAGATACTTAGCTATGTCTGCCAACGACAACAAGACCGTGCGTCCACCTTCCAACTATGACACCTTCAGGAACCGAGAAGGAGCATCTTCGGTGATGGAAGGACATTCCTCTACGAGGCCTCCATTCTTCAACGGTACCAACTACGGGTACTGGAAATGCCGGATGGAAACCTTCCTCCGGAGTGCGTCTCTATGGAGGACCACAATGAAGGAATACATCGAACCCGAAGAAGAAGACTTTGAGAAATGGACTACCGCGGAGATCGCCGCGGAGGTAAGCAATGCCAAGGCAATGAACGCCTTGCAATGCGCATTGGAGCCCGAGGACTTCAATAAGATATGCACATGTAAGAGTGCATATCAAATTTGGAACTCCCTCCTCATACTTCATGAAGGGACGAGTAAGGTAAGAGACTCTAAACTCGTAGTCGTAAACAAAGATTACGAAATGTTTCATATGCAACATGGCGAGAAGATGAAGGAATATTACGCTCGCTTCGTTGACATAATAAACGAGTTAGAGGCCCTCGGCAAATCCTACACTCAAAATGAGAAGTGCTCAAAGCTTATCGAAGGACTTCCTTCTTCTTGGGAGAAACGTACCTTCACCATCGAGGAAGGTAATGACATGAATAAATATACCGTAGTTCAATTGATGGGTACTTTGATGTCATACGAGGTACACAAAGATAGCAAGGTGAAGTTACAAGAAAAGATGAAGTCCTATTTGAACCAAGACGTGCCTAAGAAAAAGGCAATTGCATTCAAGGCGGCTTCATCCACCTCTACCGATGATGAGGACTCGGAAGAAGAAATGGACATGGAATCCATTGCACTCATGGCAAAGAAGTTCAATCGCTTCTTCCGAAAGGGTAACTTCAAACAAAAATCTAAATTTACTTCTACTAACGCCTCTCCACCTTTGTGCTTTAAATGCAATAAGCCAGGACACATCAAAGCGGATTGTCCTCAAAACAAGCAAAAGGAGAAGTGGAAGGCGCCGAAGTTCGACAAGTCGAAGAAGTACAAAAAGGGGTACAAAAAGGGACTTGTCGGAGCAACATTCACCGACTCCGAGGATTCCTCAAGCGGAGAGTCGGACGATGAGAAAGTGGAGCAAGCGCACATGTGCTTCATGGCAAGAGAGGAGCATGATCAAGGATCTTCCTCCTCCGATGATAGCGACGACGAAGGCGATGAGGTAACTATGGATGATCTTAGGGATGCTAACTCTCATTTATGGTCTAAATACACTAAATTAGTAAATAGATATACTAAAGTAAAAGATGACCTAGCTAGCATTCAAACCTCGCCTAAGACTATCATCACCAACAACTACACCGTTGTTGAAGAGTTAAGAAATGAGATTGTCAATCTCAAATCTAAACTTGAACATGTTAGCATTGATGATCCGGAAGAACATAGGATAGCGGATTTAACTTCTCAAAACTCGACTTTGAGTATTGAGAACGAGAATCTCAAATCTCGTGTTTATGTGCTCACATCGCAAGTATCCACTTTGGATACTTCTATGCGTTCTCTCAAAGAGAAATATGAGAACACATTAGGTCGAATTAATAAATTCAATAAGGGTAAGGACCATTTGGATAAAATCCTAAGTGACTTACTTCCGGCCAATCACCACATTGGTTTGGGGTATACGATGGGATGTCCATCCAAAGCGGCCACTACTTTTGTTAGGCCAACTTCCGGTGACTCTACGAGTGGTAGCAAACACTCTATTGGTAGTTCATCTACCAATGGTGCTTCCACCTCGTCCACACCCTCTTTTGGAAAGAAACCCACTTTGGGTGGACCTCCAAAGAAGGGGCATGCTTATATGTACACAAATACCATGCCATGTAGGAACACACGTCCTACTCCACCGTCTCACACATATGATGATTTCTATGCTACACGTTCACGGGCACGTGCACACCATGTGAGACACCCTCACGCACGTGTTCCCACACATGCATATGTTCACCCACCTCATCATATGAATAACTTTCGTCGTGCACCATTCCATCATGTTCCTTATGCCTATCCACAACATGCATCACGTAGAAATCAACGTCGCATGCATGCACCCAATAGGATGAGGGCTCCCAAGATTTTCACTATTTGGAGCCCAAAGGACACAAGCATGGATGAAAAACAAGTATATATGAATGCTTATTTTTCGGATGTTGTGCATAGTAGAAATTATGTGGGGAAGTCAAAGTCCAATTGGACTTGGCTTCCAAAGGTCTAACTTTTGAGGACCCAATGACCTTGGGTACCATGATATGAAAGTTTCTATCTTTAGGTACTCAAGGAAAAGAAAAAGAAGAGGAGCAACAAATTTAAATTTAGCTCCAAAGGGAATTGGATACTCGATAGCGGGTGTTCAAAACACATGACGGGTGACGCTTAATTGCTCTCCGGAATAGTTCCCATTGCAAATGGAAACCGCGTCGTATTTGGAGGCAATGAGAGCGGAACCATCGTCGGTGTTGGTAAAGTGGGTAACCCATCTGAACCCTTAATTAGTGATGTTTATCTAGTTGATGGTTTAAATCATAATCTTATTTCAATAAGCCAACTTTGTGACAAAGGTTACAAAGTTAGCTTTACGAAAGGATTGTGTCATATTTCAAATGATAATAATAAATTATTATTTTCCGGCACACGCCATAAAGATATTTATATTTTGGATCTTCCTAAGTCATATGAACAATGTCTCGTTGCTAACACAAGTGAACAACACTTATGGCATCGACGCTTTGGACATGTGAACTTTGGAACACTTTATAAGCTTTCGAAATTAAATTCCATTAAAGGTTTTCCGAAGCTCGTTTTTGAAAAGAAAAGTTTTTGTGATTCTTGTCAACGTGGCACGCTTCCTAAATCTTCATTTAAACCTAAGAAAAGCATTTCTACGAAACGGCCACTAGAGCTATTACATCTAGATTTATTTGGGCCAACTAGAGTTGCTTCCTTAGGAAATGCAAGATATGGACTTGTCATCGTCGATGATTATTCTAGATTTACATGGGTATTTTTCTTATGTAATAAAAATGAAGCTTTTGAAAACTTCACAATATTTGTGAAGAAAGTACAAAATCTCATCGGAACCACCATTGTCACTATTCGTAGTGATCATGGGGGTGAATTTGAGAATGAGTCTTTCTCAAATTTTTGTGATGATCTTGGAATTACTCACACGTTTTCTTTCCCTCGTGCACCTCCTCAAAATGGTGTTGTTGAGAGGAAGAATAGAACGCTTGTGGAGTGTGCTCGCACTATGCTCGAAGATAGTCAACTTGGTTATCAATTTTGGGCGGAAGCGGTACACACCACTTGTTATGTGTTTAATAGAATACTTTTGAGGCCCGGCACCAAACAAACTTGCTATGAATTATTGTTTGGTAGATTGCCTCAAGTTAAACATTTTCGTGTTTTCGGCGCAAAATGTTTTATTAAAAACACATATGATAATTTGGACAAGTTTGATCCGAGATCGGATGAGGGGATATTTGTTGGGTATTCCTCACGTAGCAAAGCCTACCGGATATACAACAAAAGATCCTCTACGATCGAGGAATCACTTCATGTCTCTTTTAATGAGAATTTTACTACTCCTAGAATTTCAAATGATGATGACTCTATGTATGTTTTATGTGATTCGTTTGAAAATTCTAAGTCTATTGATTCAATTGATTCTATTGATACTAACCCGACTAATGAAGTTGTTGAGAATGTGCCTAGTGATCAAGGTATTCCCAAGCGGCTTCATACCGTTCGCGACCATCCCTATGAGCAAGTCATTGGCAATATTCATGATAGTGTCAAGACGAGATCTCAAGTCCACCACTTCGCCAATTGTGCCTTTGCCTCATCGATAGAGCCAAAGAATATAGTTGAAGCTTGCGAAGATAGTGCTTGGATCCTTGCCATGGAGGAGGAACTCATTCAATTCGAGAGGAATGAGGTATGGGAGCTTGTTCCTTTGCCATCGAAGAACCACACCGTCATAGGGACAAAGTGGATCTTCAAGAACAAAACCGACGAAAACCAAGTCGTCGTCCAGAACAAAGCTCGGTTAGTTGCTCAAGGCTATCGCCAAGAGGAAGGTATCGATTTCGAAGAATCCTTCGCTCCGGTAGCTAGATTAGAATCAATTAGACTTTTATTGTCTTATGCATGCCATAAAAATTTTAAGTTATTTCAAATGGATGTTAAAAGTGCATTTTTAAACGGAGATGTTGTTGAGGAAGTTTACGTTTCTCAACCTCCGGGCTTCATAAATGAAAAATTTCCAAATCATGTTTTTAAACTAAAGAAAGCTCTTTATGGTTTGAGACAAGCTCCTCGAGCTTGGTATGATCGCCTAAAGAATTTTCTTTTGGATTTGAATTTTAAAATGGGCGAAGCCGATTCTACACTTTTTGTTAAGCATGCGAATAATGATATTTTATTAGTTCAAATTTATGTTGATGATATCATTTTCGGTGCTACTAACTTCACTCTTTGCGAAGAGTTTTCTAATGTTATGAAGGAACAATTTGAGATGAGCCACATGGGCGAACTCAAATATTTCTTAGGTCTCCAAATTCGCCAATTGAACGATGCAATCTTCATCCACCAAACGAAGTATACGGTGGAGTTGCTTAAGCGATTTGGAATGGAGAGTGCTTCCAGGAAAAAGACTCCAATGAGCACGACTACACATCTTGACAAGGATACGGGCGGTAAGGATGTAGACATTCGTCTATATCGAGGTATGATAGGTAGTTTACTTTATCTTACCGCAAGTAGGCCCGATATTATGTTTGCCGTATGCATATGTGCTCGTTATCAGTCTCAACCTAAGGAGTCTCACTTAGTAGCGGTTAAACGTATTTTTCGCTATCTAAGTTACACTTTAGATTTTGGATTACTTTATCCGAAATCTAGCACATATGAGTTAGTCTCATATAGTGACGCCGATTATGCGGGATGCAAATCCGACAGGAAAAGTACTAGTGGCACTTGCCATTTTCTAGGAAATTCTCTTGTCTCTTGGTTTTCCAAGAAGCAAAATTCCGTATCACTTTCAACCACCGAGGCGGAATATATTGCCGCCGGTGCCGCTTGTGCCCTGGTTCTTTGGATGAGACACACACTGAAGGATTTTGGTATTCATTGTGATACTAGCCCTATCATGGTGGATAACCAAAGTGCTATTTGTCTTTCGAAGAATCTGGTGCACCATTCCCGATCTAAACACATAGATGTCCGACACCATTTTTTAGATGATCATGTTGCTAAAAAGGACATCATTTTAGTGTACGTTGAAACCCAAAAGCAAATCACCGATATTTTCACGAAACCCCTAAAGGAGGACTCCTTTGTGCGGTTGCGTCGAGAATTGGGGATTATGGGTGAATCCGAGATATAGGATTCATATTTCATTCAATTATCTTGCATGCTATTATATTTCGCGATATTTCGTCATGCTAGATTTATTGAATTTTTGGGATTTTTATGTGATATGTTTGAATTTGTGCTCGAATTCGTATTTGTATGTCGTATTTAAGATTTCAACGTTTTATGGGGTAATTTAGATGACTAATGAGAGTGTTAAGATGTTTCATCCAAGTGGTTTGTGAAGAGAACTCATTTTTTCAATTTTTGGACTCTTCTAGTCGGTTTCAGTTCATTAGCCAACCGACTAGATGCTCATCTAGTCAGTCAGCTAGTGAACTCAGACCGACTAGATCAAGCTTTAATCTAACTCTTATCTTTTTCTTTCCTTAGTCGGTCACAGTACACTAACCGACCGACTAGATTGAAAACTAGTCGGTCAGTGAGTATACTGCGACCGACTAATTCTAGCCCTAGAAATTCCTGTTTGCCTCTGTTTCGACTTAGTCGGTTCAAGCTCATTGACCGACCGACTAGATCGTAATCTAGTCGGTCAGTGCTTGAACTGTGACCGACTAAGTGGGTTAGGGCAAACAAGTCTTTTCGCATTCTCGACCGACTTAAAGAGCTTTTATCCGACTTCTTTTCGTTTTAGTCGGTCTTATTCTCTCCTCCAGCCCGAAAAACTCCCAAAACCCTCTCGTGTCTCTTCGTCTTCCCTCGTTCTCCGGCCTGTTTTCCGTCCATCCGCCGCCACCGATCGCTCTCCTAGGTATTTCCCTCCTCCTCCTTGGTCGATCTCCTATTCTAGGGTTCGATCTTGGCCGATTTCTCCTCTAGGGATCTAGGGTTTTGAAGTTCTTGTGTTAGGGCTTGTTGATTGTGCTTCTAGGGTTTGATCACTTCGTTTTATTTTCAGCTCTAGGGTTTGTGTAGCTTCGGTTGCTTGTACTCGTCGTGCCACGATCATGGCAAAGACGAGGATTCCTATCACTTCCTCTGGGGCTTCCCCAATGACTGTAGAGCCTTCTAACCCTAGGAATCCATCTAAGCCCAAGCGTCGTGCTAAATCAACCCAAGCTTCTCCGTCTTCGCCTCCTCTGAAGAAGCAGAGGACGGCGACGGTCAAACCCCGAAAATCTAAGTCTAAAAAGCCCATACTCCACTCTCCCTCTACTCCTCCTGATTCCGATACTGAGTTTATCCCTGAGGATGAGTCTGGCCATAGGGAACCTACTCCTCCACTTCGTCCTAAGTCTCGCCAGCCTAAGGGAAAGGGCCCAATGCCAGCGGGTGGTGTTGACATATCGTTGTGTCGCGACGACCCTATGTGTCTAGCGGCCTACAACCGTATTGAACACTGCCCGATGCTATTGGAGCACTATGTTCAGTTTTCAGATTTCCTTGGCTTAGCTGATCTTCTCTCATATAGTGGCATATTGGATTATCTTCGCTATGACCCCAAGGCGAATCCTAGACCATATCCTCGCCTGGTCAAATTATTCTACGCCAATCGTGTCCGAGGCCTGTACGATGAGAGTCACTCCATCGAGACTACTGTCTTGGGAACTCCTATAGTTCTCACGGCAGAAATCTTGGGGGAGATACTTGGCTGTTCGTCGTCTGGTCTCCTTCCTTCTGACATTTCCGTCGATGATATCGCCTCCTTGGATCAGTCCGTTCTTTCTGATATCTTCCATGTGATCCCTCCTGCCTTCATTGGAGTTCCTTCGAAGTCGTTCAAGCCAAATGCCTGGGTACTAAATCTCATTCTGAAGTCGTGCTTGCTTCCCAAGTACGGCTCATCTTCTCTTCCATCCCAGCCGTTTTTGAAGCTGATTTACGCTCTTTTCTTGGGTTGCGAGATTAATTGGGCTCGCGTTATACTCGATAAGATGGACTCTTTCGAGTGTATTCGCAAGACCAATAAATCTGCGCATATCCCTTATCCGTGTCTGTTGACCCTGGTTTTCCGTCATTTCCGAGTCCCTCTCCCTCCTGACGATGAGCGTCCTTTGGGTCCTCCTCTGAACGCGACGGCCGTTAAGAAATCTCTTGCGGCGCTTCGTCACGTGCAGAGGTCGACCACATCTGCTTCCCAGGCCACTCCCTCAGCTGCTGCAGCCCCCACTCCTTCTGCCACATTAGATGATGTCGTACGCCTTCTTCGTCGGCACGAGTCGCGTTTGGCTCGTATCGAGGAGGTCGTCTGCCGTATGGCTCAGATGATGGGCATTGATCTTCCTCCTTCCGTTTCTGAGGCCGAGGAGATGGACGATGAGGATATTGACGATCTTGTCACTTCCTTGGCTCGTGGCGATGAGGCCACTGCTGCTGCTGCTGCTACCACTTCTGCTCCTGGAGTTGGCACCACTTCCGGTGCTCCAGAGACTTCTGCACCAGTAGTTCAGACTTCTGAGGCTGCTGCTGCTCCTGCTGACGTGCCTGCTCCTGTCTTACCTACTGTTGAGACCCCTGCTGTTGCGACCCCAGCCGTTGAGCCTACCGTCGATGTCTCCACACCTGCCCCGACGATCCCGTCTGTTGACACACCTCTCCTCCCTGCAGAGCCTGAGTCCACTCCGTCGACTGGACCCACGGAGACTGCAGATCCAGCCACTTCCTCGTGATCGTTTGTTCCGAGGACTCTCCTCTACTCTTTGGATGATATATCTTATTGAGAGTATTTTGGGTTAGGATGGAGTTTGAGGGTTGTTTTGATGTATTTTTGAGTTTTCTGGATGTCGGTGTTGGGTATTTTGATGTACTTTGGATGATGTTGTTGTACTTTTTGATGTTTATATAGATGATGTGTCGTACTTGATATGATGTACTTCTTGTATTCGATATCTTTTTGGATGTAATCATGATGTTTTCATATATATATATATACATCGTCGTTCTCTTTGTCTTAATTCGTCGTGCACATTTAATATTCGTTCAACGCTTATGAAATGTGATTTCGTCGCTCGACGCTTAAATGCTTGGTTAAATAGATTATATTTCTATATTTGTATAGAATTGTTTTCCATGCACAAATTTAACCAAGAATATTGAATATTGAAGAGTATGTTTCTTTATTCAAGAAATGAATAATAATTTGGTATTTTTGATGATTTTAATTATCGCTTTTTGATAATGGACAATTTGGCACACCTTGATTTGATTTCATCACTTTTCCCTTGGTGTCAATTAGTTCCATCGTCATTGTCTACGACTCCCGGTGTTGGATTTTCCATTTCCTAGTTGTTGTCGTTGTACGCCCCCCATTTTTGGGATAATGCCAAAGGGGGAGAGATAATGATAATAAATAGGGCAAATGAAAATTTAACTCAATTTCCAAGAATCTAGTTTGATATGTTAGATTCAGGGGGAGTTAAGATATATATAAGGATTTTCAAAATCCGATATTTCAAAAATCGATTCTCTTTATTTATCTTACTCGTCTGATTTATGCAATTCATATATATTCATTTTGGAATTAATGTGTCATCAATGCAGGGGGAGTAAGTATTTTTCATTTGAATCATTGTTTTTTATTATTATTTATGTTGGTTTGTCATCACCAAAAAGGGGGAGAATGTTGAATATTGGACTCCCTGGATTTGGTTTTGGATGATGAGCAAACATAAATAATTCATGAACTAACAATTTGTGAGCGCAGTATTGGAGATCGTCGCAAAAATCACGAGAACATTCAAAGCGACATCTCAAGACTTCTCAAAGCACGTATTCATGCCTAAAGCTTCGTTGAAGCTCTTGCGCCGTTTTGGAAGTCATGAAGAATTAATCGAAGCTCTCGAAGACCATTCTTTAAGGTTTTATTTATAGTCTTTTAGCTTCGATCTATAGAATGTTAAGCCTTGAGTATATCTTACGATTCTAACTTCATAACGCTCATATCGTAGCTCTAGGATCTTAGTACAAGTTCATTCTAACTTCCTCGAAGCGTCGCGCTTCGATTCGGACTTGTTTGTGCATGTTAGTTGGTACCAGAAGACGTACTGACCGACTAGATGGTGATCTAGTCGGTCAGCAACTCTTCTTGGACCGACTAGTTTGCTTCCTTAGTTTCTTGCACCTTACTGTTTACAGTTAGTCGGTCTACGTTGACTCACCGACCGACTAGTTTGTGAACTAGTCGGTCAGTGATGCTTCTTTGACCGACTAGTTGTGACTTACTGTTCATGCTAAATTTCTCCTAAGCTACTGTTTATCGTTAGTCGGTCTAAGAACGTTTGGTGACCGACTAGTTGACAATCTAGTCGGTCAACTTTTGTTCTTGGACCGACTAAGTCAATTTGTATTCAGACTATTTCATTATGCCTCTTAGTCGGTCTACGTTCACTGACTGACCGACTAGTTGTGAAACTAGTCGGTCAGAAAGTCTTCTTGGACCGACTGGATTTCTAGGTCTGAATTTCTCTTTCTTCTCAGTTTCTCACTTAGTCGGTCCATGCTGTTTGACTGACTGACTAGTTGATGAACTAGTCGGTCAGTGGTTGTTCTTTGACCGACTAGTTTCCTCAGATTTCTATCCGTTGGGATTTAACCTAATTTGTTTTTATGGGACCCTATAAATACGAACCTAGGTCATTTCTCTCTAGGTTAGAGCTGCCATTAAGAGATTCATTGAGATAGAAAGAGATAGCCATTCTCACTCATTTCCAAAGCTCTCTTCCTCACAAGAAACCCATTCTCTCACATTCTAGATCTAGAATCCATCTTGAGAGAAGTTTGTTCTTGGTGAGCCCTTCAAGCTCTAGCTTGAATCAAGTCTCCAAATCTCTCCTAGGCACCTATTGCTGGTCATTTCCTTGGTGCTAGGTCTTGGTGACTTCATCTTCCTCAAATCCTTCCTTTCACCTATTTGGTAATAAAAACTCAAGGTATAGGAGTTTGTGGTAAGTTTGTTTATTTCAATATAAACTCATTTATATTGCTTGTTGATTCTCTCGGTTGTGAGAGAAGGTTGTGATCCCGGGTTGTGGGATTCACTATTGCCATTGTTGTATGATTTGATCTTGTGAAGGTTTTTTCACAAGATATTCATAGTGGAAATCTTGGGTTAGGGTTTCTAACCTAAGTATCCGGAGGGGATCCGGGTGGTTGGGACGTAGGATCACCGGGAACAAGTCGGGGAGACTTGGGTGGATCCGAACCCATTAACATCTTTTGTTAGCATTGTTAATTTTGTTGTTGTCATTCAATTTAAGCTTCCGCAAATTGATTTGGTAGTTGTTTGCACTATAATTTGGAATTATACTCCTTATTATTTTTAAAGTACTATTCACCCCCCCTCTAGTACTTGTGCAGTAGCTTGTAGGGTAATTACAATCTTCTCCGATGAGATACCCGTACATCGAGAAACTAGTTATGCTTCAATGACCGTGTGACAAAAAAAATAACATACCTTCACGATCGCAAACTTCATGCTCTACATGAAGAGAGTTCACATTCCCTAAGAATGGACACTCAGCATCCATGAGGAGTGTGGGTTTGGCGAGATGAACGGTCAGTTCTTCCCGTCACGGAGAGTTCCTGCCATATCCGTAATGACAAAAGACCCCAACATGTTCTCTCCGTCACGATGCGCTCCTACCATATCTATATGGAAGGAAACTCATTCGTGAAAGAGACAACGCGTCATTCATCAGTGAGACCGGAGCGAACCCGTATGGCTCCGATACCAATGTAGGATCCCATCATGCGATGATGGAGGATCGAAAGAGAACTTACGTTAGCGTACGCTGCGCTGTAGTCTCTGAACTTTGCCCTTGGATTCGCCACAACGGTCGGTACTTCGTCACAGAGGATCGAAGCAGCGTTTCACCGTCTAAATCTCTACTTGGATGAAGAACTTTAATGGAAGGGAGAAGAGGAAAGAAGATTGCCTTATGCAAACTTATGGCATGAAGGATTAGCCTAAAATGCCTTACCCTTGGGTCCTATTTATAGGCTTTAGGGCTAGTTATTGTAGGAAATAACTACATATAAGCTTATTAGCTTATATTAACACCCTTGCTTATCCTCTTCTTCATGCACTTATCAAGTGCCTTTATGCACTTATAAAGCGACTTTTTCCACTTATCGAGTGGTCCTTTTCATACATGAAAAGGTTCCCTTCGTACATGCTTTCATGTACGCGACATCCGAGGTCCATAGACCCTCATACATCCCCTCATGAGTGTATATATGTCGTCCATATCCAACAATGTTAACTATGAGACTAAAACAAGAGAGTCATTAGCAACAACATAATGTTATGATCATCATCAAAATAACATGGTATGAAACACCAATACTCAACATCTGCGAGGTACTTCAGGGCGTAGCTATGCATACTCTCGATTTGCTTCCTAGATGATGAGCTTCTTGGAATGGTAGGATGATGTTGCCTTAGTTGCATGCTTTGCAGATTTCCAGGACGTGGCATGTCCTATAAGGTGGTCATTGCAAAGATTTATTACATGCATCTGCAAATACATTTAACAATGAGGATGATCTTTTATAGTATTGACCATTGGATGTAGCGCAGAGTTGAGTAGCTCGGTCCAGTGGTGCACTGCAGGCGCTACACTGTATCTGGCTAACAGATTTACTGCCAACGTAATATAGGGATGCGTGCAGTATGCCAGATAAAGGAGTGTACCAAAGACACTCAAGTAAGGCACTTCAGGACCTAGGATATCATTCCCCTCTTCCAGCGTACGGAAGGGGTCTTTATGTATATCCGTACAACCAATAGGTATATTTAAATGGATTACAATTGTCCATGTTTCTTCATCAACTTTGGGTGTATGAAGTTAAATGTCACATGATTATTATCTTCTGGAGGATGTTCTTTTCATCTTCTGGATGATATTGTCATCTTCTAGATAGTTTCATATGGTGTGTTTCATCTGATGGATGATGTGTTCATCTTCTGGATGAGAGTTTTATCTTCTGGATGATTTTATCATCTTCCGGATGATATTTTCACCTTTAGGCTGATAAGTCTGTAAGCCAATATTTTTATCTAGGTCTTTCATATCATATTTGATAGTTAAGCTTAAACAGATATTTCGGTTTTCACTTAAGGAGATCCAATGAGATTTGAGTTGTTTGCAACTATAATCTCAAATCATTTCTTTTCTCTTTTAAAGATGCAAAGACAACCTTTAGTGGAAGTCCTGATTTTGATAAGGAACTTTATTGGTTGAATTTTAGATATTTCGTAGAATAGACATCTCAAAGTCTATTCAGACAAGTAAGGAAATTAGGAATAAATCCATAAGGCTATGTTATCACAACATTCATAGCAGCAAAAACCAAATTTTCTTTTGCCAATCGTAGGAATTTCCCAAACATAACCAGTGAGCCTGATGCATCATTTTTATTTCGTAAGTGATTCAATCTCATCTTACTTGATTACTTCCTGGTTTCAGCGAAATGAACCTTTAAGCTATATCATATTGCTTATAGCATACGATATTATTTATTTATATTTGTGTATAAAAAATGAACAAAAAGATTAGAGAAATTCAGCATAAAAAATTTAAGAAAAATGGCCAAAAGATTAAACCTTTAGAGCAATAGAGCTTGTGAAAAATTGCTTAGAAAGTATTGAAAATTGCTCAAAAATTGAAATCAAATAATTCTGAACTCTCTGGTATTCATAGAGGGTGAAAACATTTCAAATAGAGTCCGTAAAAACCTCCTCCAACGGCTAAAAATGACTATATAGTGTAAATCACGTTTTTTAATTAAATTAGCCGTTTGACCCAGATTCGGCTATCCTAGATGATAGTCAGCTATCTTCTGGACGATAGTCGGCTATCCTATATGGATATCGGCTACTACATGTCAGAAAGTTCCAGTTCAAATTCTGCTTCTCAATAGTCGGCTATCAGAGTGTGGGTAGTCGGCTATATGGTGATACATGGGGTTTTCTATATAAAAGTACTTTGAAATCATTTTAATACTTTTATATAATATTTTGTCACACTTTTGAGTCTTGAGTTTTGTTTGCTAGTCTTGTGCCATTGCACTTCATTTTAATCTTCATTTGAGTCTTCATTAGCTTCACATCTTGACCCTTGAATAGCTCCATGTTCATAACTTTATCCTTGTTCAATACTTGAGCTACTTCACATCCATGTTCTTTGTCAAATTGAGAAGAACTAAGATTGTTTTGCATTATTGATGATCATGGTTACAAGACATATTCCCATATATAACCCATGAATCATGATTGGGCACAAAATCCCAGGAGCCAACACAGGAAACAAATAGACTCTCACAAGAAACTTAGAGGCAACACTAGAACCGGAGAGACACTTGCACAAAAAACAAAATGAAAAATCTATTTCCTTAATATATTAATTAATATCTTAACACATCTCCTCAAACTCCAGGTGTAACTTTGATTTTGGAGAGGAATTGCAGTGAGAAGAGGTGCAGGAACTTGGTAGAACCATCGAGAGTGAGAGACAATGGCGGCATCGAATGACCGCATAGTAGAAGACGCAGGGGTTGGAAAGTGCATTACGCGATGGCTGCAGAGTTGGAGAGGTCGCATGGGGCCGAGGAGGTGCCGCAAAGGGCAGAGACCGTCGGGGGCCGATGATGTGCCTCAGAGGGTGACGAGGTGCTGTAGGGAGCGAGGCCGCAAGGGGCCGAGGCCACTGGGGACCGATGAGGTTCTGTAGGGGGGCAAGGATGCAGGGGGCCATGAGGTGCCACATGCACTACTGTAAAATTGGACATTAGCCACGGAAAAATCCATAGCTAATGCCATGAAATCCGTGGCTAATTTACATTAGCCACGGATTTTAAAAAATTCCGTGGCTAATAGTCAGTGGCAGGAAGTAGCGTGGCTAAAACAAAAAATTCTGTGGCAAATGAAAGACGGTGAGTGTGGGATACATTAGCCGTAGACCATTATCCACGGACGTCCATAGCTAATGTGATTTATACTGGAAAAATGTCTTCATTAGCCACGAAATGAGCCGTGGTGAAAAAATCCATGGATTAGCCACAGAAAATCTGTAGCTAATGTAAGTATTTGCCACAGTCTAGTCCGTGGCTAATGAGCATTAGCCACGGACAGTCTTGCGGTCTGGCCATGTCTAATGAGCATTAGCCACGGATAATCCGCGGCTAATGTTTAAAACTTTTTATAAAAAAATTTAGAAAATCAAAAAAATTCAGCCCAAACATATTTGCAAATACGCGCATTTATAATAAGAAGGTTTGCCTACCATCACATCCTTGCCGAGCTTCTTGGCAAAATGAATTACCTAGCTTGACAAAATATACCAGCAATAGGGGTATTGAATGAGAGACTGAATTTTGACAACACAAGGAAAAATTTAGTGTACATATATAAGTTTTCCAGTTTTTTGGATGAAAATAAATCAAACGAAGCTCACGTAGGATTCCATGTGAACCATAGTTACATTGGCCAGTTGATGGAAGTTTAAAACACAGATTTTGCATCTATATTTTCTTGATAATTTCATGTGCTTCATATTTAGTTATCGAAACGAAATATAAGAAAAGACCGTAATCAGTAAATAATATCAATGTGCAATAAAGCACAAATACTACATTAGTTTAACACATGTTACATTATTAACAATTATTGGCCTATTTTATGAATTAGTAAGCATGCCATACTTTATATGACTTGTAGTAGTGTATATCCCTAAACCACAAATCGGCTAAAAACCGGAACTCAAAATTTTAGATTTTGTTGTGAAGGGAAAAGTAGGGAAAATAGGTGTAGAGGGTTAAGAGCCCCCTACCCTTGTATTTATAGCTTTCAATAGTGGGTTGGATACCCAATTGGCCCAATGGGCCTATTCATAACACTTCCCCTTATCCAACCAACATTGAATAAGAGGTGGATTCTTCAAAATCTGAGTTAGGATAACTGCCTTGTTAATTAAAGAACAGTTGATCCATAACTTCCCCTGTTTTGGGGATGTGTCTAGGGGGTGGATACTTTGGGATCCAGAGTCAACGAGGTTGCCTCGTCAAAACCTTGACTACGGAAAACCTTGTGGGAAAAAACCTGTAGCCAAGGGAAAAGAGTACAACTCTGCGGTTGACTCCCCCTCATCTGACCAAGCTTCAGGCTTGCAGATTTCCTATGAATCTGTACATCAGTTTCCTATGTATCTATGAATTCATAGTCCCCTCATCCTGACCCAGTTTACATTTACTCACTCTCCTCATCCTAATCCTATATACAAGTTTCTCAAAGATACTAGTAGGCAGGGATTTGGTAAGCAAATCCGCCAAGTTATTACATGATTGGATCTTCTGTACCTCAATCTGCTTTTGCTTTTGAAGGTCGTGCGTCCAGAAGAACTTGGGGGAGATATGCTTCGTCTTGTCGCCTTTTATGTAGCCGTCCTGTAGCTGGGCTATACATGCTGCATTGTCTTCATGAAGTGGAGTAGGCGCAAGAATGTCGGTCATCAGGCCGGTGGCGGTGAGGATGTGCTGGATCACAGAGCGTAGCCAAAAACTTTCCTTGCTTGCTTCGAAGATGGCTAGGAGCTCTGAGTCAGTGGATGAGACGGTCGTCATGGTCTGCTTCACAGATCTCCAGGATATGGCTGTGCCGCAATAAGTGAACATGTATCCTGTCTGAGATTTCTCTGTATGAGGATCGGACCTGTATCCTGCATCAGCATAACCAACTAAACCAGTTGATGCCCCTTTCCTGTAGAATAGACCTAAAGTCTATGGACCCTTGGAGGTAGCGCAGAAGATGCTTTACTCTGGCCTAGTGCCGCTGTGTAGGTGCAACACTATATCTGGCTAGTAAGTTGACTGCAAATGCTATGTCAGGGCGAGTGCAGTTAGCCAGGTAAAGGAGTGCACCGATAGCACTTAGATAAGGCACTTCAGGGCCTAGTGCTTCCTCCCCATCTTCCAGCGGCCGGAAGGGGTCTTTATGTACATCCAATGATCTGACGACCATTGGAGTGCTGAGGGGGTGGCACTTATCCATCTGAAACTTTTTCAATAAGTTCGATGTGTAAGTTGACTGATGTAACAGGATCCCATCGTTAAGATGCTCTATTTGAAGACCTAAACAGAATTTTGACTTTCCGAGGTCTTTCATCTCGAAGGTTTCTGTCAAGCTTCTAGAAATCTCTGCGATCTCTTCAGGAGATCCGATGAGGTTCAAGTCGTCCACATAGACGGCTATGATTACAAATCCTGTTGCCTTTGCTCTTATAAAGATGCAAGGACAGACTGGGTCGTTTGTGAATCCTTGTTTTGCAAGGAAATCACTCAGTCTGTTATACCACATCCTTCCAGATTGTTTTAGACCATATAATGATCTTTGCAGTTTCACTGAGTAGATGTCACGTTCTCTCTCTTTTAGTGCTGTAGGCAAAGAATAACCGTCAGGCAATCTCATATAGATGTCTCAGTCTAGGTTACCATATAGGTATGCAGTGACCACGTCCATAAGCTACATATCTAAACCCTCTTGGGCTGTTAAGCCAATGAGGAATCGGAAGGTGATCGCATCCATGACCGGGGAGTATGTGGCTTCAAAATCCACCCCTGGACGTTGGGTAAAACCCTGCGCTACAAGCCTTGCTTTGTAGCGAACGATCTCATTCTGTTCATTTCGTTTTCTAACAAATACCCATTTATAACCCACAGGTTTTACACCTTTTGGTGTCTGGACTATGGGTCCGAAGACCTTGTGTTTCGTGAAAGAATCCAACTCCACTCTTATTGCCGCTTTCCACTTTGGCCAATCATCTCTGCTTTGACATTCTGTCAGAGACCGTGGTTCAATATCATCGTCGCAGTACGCGACGTTGATGGTAATATTACACGCAAATGTGTCATCTATGGTTGTGCTCTTTCTGTCCCAATACTCCCCAGTTCGTACATAGTGTATCGAAACTTCATTTTCTCCCGGTTTTTCCTCTTCATGAGAGTTTGGGAGAGATGGTGTAGCAGGGCTTATAGTAGCATCCTGTGGCGGTATTTGTTTACCATTGCCAAGGGTCCTACTCTTTCGAGGGACTTGGTCCTTTGATCCCGGTGGTCGTCCTCTCTTTTTGAGAGGTCCAACCATTTCTGCTGCAGGCGGATTGCATCCATTTTGCGGTATGTCAATCCTAGCTGGAGTGTTAGCAGCAGGGACGTGTGATTTGACAATCTTCTGGTTTTCAGTAAATTTGTCCGGCAAGAGATGGACAGTGTTTTGGATGTGGAGAATCTTCAGGACCTCCTCCTCACACTGGCTTGTAGGCGGATCAAAGTGACATAGTGTCTTTGTATCCCAAGTGATACATTCTGAAGCTTCGGGCTTCTTTGTCTGTGAGCCTAGTCTTGGAAACAATGTTTCATCGAATTCACAGTCTTCTAGACGTGCCTTGAAAACGTCTCCCGTAAGGGGTTCTAGGAATCTAATTATGGAGGTGGTGTCAAACCCAACATAAATGCCTAGGCGACGTTGTGGACCCATCTTTGTCCTTTGTGGTGGTGCTATGGGGACGTATACTGCACAACCAAATATTCTCAAGTGTGAGACAATTGGTGGGGCTCCAAGTGCTAGTTGCATTGGAGAAGATGACTGACCTTCAGAAGGTCTTAATTTTATTAAAGATGCAGCATGCAAAATTGCATGACCCCACGCATTCACTGGCATCTGGGATTGAAGTAATAATGGACGAGCAATCCATTACAGTCTCTTAATTAGAGATTCTGCTAACCCGTTTTGGGTGTGAACATGTGCTACAGGATGTTCGACTTCAATTCCCTGAGCTTGGCAGTAGTCTAGGAAGACTTAGGACGTAAACTCCCCCGCATTATCCAGACGAAGTTTCTTTATCTGGTGGTCAGGGAAGTGGGCCCGTAACTTGATTATCTGAGCTAAAAGCTTAGATAGTGCTAGGTTACGGGTGGACAGTAGACACACATGTGACCACTTAGTAGATGCGTCTATCAGGACCATAAAGTACCTGAACGGACTGTAATGCCCTACCAGCTACTGCACAAGTACTAGAGGGGGGGGGGGGGGTGAATAGTACTTTAAAATAATAAGGCGTATTATTCCAAATTAAATTGCACACAACTACCAAGTCAATTTGCGGAAGCTTAAATTGAATGACAACAATGAAATTAACAATGCTAACAAATGAAGTTAATGGGTTCGGATCCACCCAAGTCTCCCCGACTTGTTCCCGGTGATCCTACGTCCCAACCACCCGGATCCCTTCCGGATACTTGAGTTAGAAACCCTAACTCAAGATTTCCACTATGAATATCTTGTGAAAAACCTTCACAAGATCAAATCATACATGCAATGGCAAAGTGAATCCCACAACCCGGGATCACAAACTTCTCTCACAACCGAGAGAGCCAATAAGCAATATAAAAGAGTTTAATATGAAATAAATACTCTTACCACAAAATCCTATACCTTGAGTTTTTCTTACCCAAAAGGTGGAATGAAGGATTTGAGGAAGATGAAGTTACCAAACCCTAGCACCAAGGAAATGAGCAGCAATGGGTGCCTAGGGAAGATTTGGAAACTTGAATCAAGCAATAGCTTGAAGAGCTCACCAAGAACAAGCTTCTCTCTAGATCTAGAAATGAGAGAGAATGGGTTTCTTGTGAGGAAGAGAGCTTTAGATTTGAGGGAGAATAGCTATCTCTTTAGAACTCAATGAATCTCTTAATGACAGCTCTATTGAAGATAGAAATGACCTAGGTTCGTATTTATAGGGTCCCATAAAAACAAGTTAGGTCAATCTCCAACGGAAAGAAATCTGTGAGATCTAGTCGGTCAAAGAACACTCACTGACCGACTAGTTCATCAACTAGTCGGTCAGTCACAAAGCATGGACCGACTAAGAGTAGATCTGAGAAGAGATAGAATTTCAGACCTAGAAAACTAGTCGGTCCAAGAACACTGTCTGACCGACTAGTTTCACAACTAGTCGGTCATCCAATGAACGTAGACCGACTAAGAGGCAAAACAACATAGTCTGAAGGCAAGTTGACTTAGTCGGTCCAAGAACAAAGGTTGACCGACTAGATTGTCAACTAGTCGGTCATCAAACGTTCTTAGACCGACTAACGGTAAACAGTAGCTTAGGAGAATTTTAGAGTGAACAGTCAGTCTCAACTAGTCGGTCAAAGAAGCATCACTGACCGACTAGTTCACAAACTAGTCGGTCGGTGAGTCAACATAGACCGACTAACTGTAAACAGTAAAGAGCTAAGAATTAACTGACAGAAACTAGTCGGTCCAAGAACAGTGGCCGATCGACTAGATCACCATCTAGTCGGTCAGTACTTGTTCTTGTACCAACTAACATGCACAACAAAGTCCGAATCGAAGCGCGACGCTTCGAGGAAGTTAGAGTGAACTTGTGCAAGAATCCTAGAGCTACGAAATGAGCGTAATGAAGATAGAAACGTAAGATATACTCAAGGCTTAACATTCTATCAATCGAAACTAAAAGACTATAAATAAAACCTTAATAAACGGTCTTTGAGAGCTTCGATTGAATCTTCATTACTTCCAAAGCGTCGCAAGAGCTTCAACGAAGCTTTAGGCATGAAAATGAGCTTTGGAAAGTGTTGAGATGTCGCTTTGAATGTTCACGTGAAATTGGCAACGATCTCCAATACTGCGCTCACAAATTGTTAGATCATGAATTATTTATGTTTGCTCATCATCCAAAACCAAATCCGGGGAGTCCAATATTCAACATTCTCCCCCTTTTTGGTGATGACAAACCAACATAAATAATAATCAAAGATAATAATTCAAATGTAAAATACTTACTCCCCCTGCATTGATGACACATTAATTCCAAAATGAATTTAAATGAATTGCATCAAGCAGACTAGTAAGATAAATAAAGTGAATTGATTTTTGAAATATCGGATTTTGAAAATCCTTATATGTATCTTAACTCCCCCTGAATCTAGCATATCAAACTAGATTCTTGGAAATTGAGTTAAATTTTCATTTGCGCTATTTATTATCATTATCTCTCCCCCTTTGGCATTATCCCAAAAATGGGGGGCATACAACGACAACAATTAGGAAATGTAAAATCCAACATCGGGAGTCGTAGACAAAGGCAATGGACCAACTTGACACCAAGGGAAAAATTGTGGAAATCAAAACAAGGTGTGCCAAATTTTCCATTATCAAAAAAAAAATCAAAATCATCAAAAAAACACCAAATCATTATTCATTTCTTGAATAAAGAAACATACTCTTCAATATTCAATTTTCTTGGTTAATTTTGTGCACGGAGAACAATTCTATAAAATTACAGAATTTAAATCCATTTAACCAACTTTTTATGCGTCGATTCGATATCACATTTCAAATATATTCAACGAATATTAAAATTTGCACGATGAATAATAGATAAAGTGAACGATGATGAACATATATATATAGAGACAACATAAGTACATCCAAAAAATATCACATCGAATATATGAGATACATCATATCAAGCGCTACATATCATCAAAAAGAAATACATCATCATCATCATAAAATCCAACACCGACAACCAGAAAGCACAAAAAAAAAATACATCAAAGCATCTCTCAACCCCATCCTAACCCAAGACACTCTCACTAGAATATATCATCCAAAGCGTATATGGAGAGTCCTCGGAACAATGATCACGAGGAGGAGGCTGGATCTGCAGCGTCCGTGGGTCCAGTCGACGGAGTGGACTCAGGCTCTGCAGGGAGAAGAGGTGTCTCAACAGATGGAATCGTCGGGGCAGGAGTCGAGATCTCAGCAACAGGCTCAACAGCAGCATGAGTCTCGACAGAAGCAGCAGCAGCAGATACATGAGCAGGCTCGGAAACTGGGTCAGCAGCAGGCTCAGAAGGCTGAAGAGCTGCAGCAGATGGCTCTGGAACACCGGAAGAGGTGGCAACTCCAGGAGCAGAAGTGGAAGTACCAGCAGCAGCAGTACCAGCAGAAGTGCCCTCGGGGGCACGAGTCGAAGCACGACAGAGCTCCTCAATGTCCTCCTCAGCCATCTCATCAAACTCCTCATCCTCAGACACGGAAGGAGGAAGCTCAACACCCATCCGACGAGCCATACGGCAGACTACCTCCTTGGTACGAGCCAAGCGGGACTCGTGACGACGAAGTATCCGTAGGACATCATCAAGGGTGGCAACGGGAGTAGCAGAGGCACTGGCAGAGGCAGGGACAGACGCAGAAGGTGTCGTCCTCTGAACGTGACGAAGCGCCGCAAGAGATTTCTTGACGGCTGTCGCATTCAGGGGAGGACCAAGGGGACGCTCATCGTCACGAGGCAATGCGACACGAAAATGACGAAACACGAGGGTCAACATGCAAGGAAATGGGATATGAGCCGATTTATTGGACTTTCGAATACACTCGAAAGAGTCAATCTTATCGAGTATAATTCGAGCCCAATTAATCGAGCTCCCCATGAAGATCGCATAGATAAGCTTCAAAAATGGCTGTGATGGTAAAGAAGAGGAGCCGTACTTGGGAAGCAAGCACGACTTCAGAATCAGATTTAGGACCCATGCATTTGGCTTGAAAGATTTAGATGGCACGCCAATCATGGCAGGAGGAATCTGATGGAAAATCTCTGAAAGGATGGTCTGATCAAGAGAAGAAATATCATCTACCGAGATATCAGAAGGAAGAAGGCCAGACGAAGAGATACCCAAAATCTCTCCTAAGATTTCCGCAGTGAGGACTATAGGAGTCCCCAAAACGGTCGTCTCAACAGAGTGGGTCTGATCGTACTGACCCCGGATCCTATTAGCATAGAAAAGCTTCACTAATCTAGGGTAGGGGTGAGGATTCGCCTTCGGGTCATATCGAAGGTAATCGAGAAGACCTGACGACGACAGAAGATCAGCTAACCCTATGAAGTCGCTAAACTGGACGAAATGCTCCAGAAGCAGCGGGCAATGTTCGATACGGTTATACGCCGCGAGACACAAAGGGTCATCGCGACATAAGGAAATATCGACACCGCCCACCGGCATCGGACCCTTTCCCTTAGGCTTACGGGTAGACGTACGAGGGTGGGTGCTAGACTCGGGATGAATAGGAGGAGTGGGTTCCCTATGAGTCTCGGTCTCGGGGTTATACTCCGTATCGGAATCGGTAGGAGTATGGAACGAAGATTGAGAAGCAAGAATTTTGGCCCTTGGCTTAGGCTTGGGTTTGGGTTTCGGTTGACCTCTAGGTTGAGCGGTCGTCGTCCTCTTCTTCTTGAGAGGAGGCGAAGACGACGAAGGATGGGTGGTCTTGGCTCTACGCTTCGGAGGGGTTGGATGCTCGGGATCCGAAGAGATTGGATCAACGGTCATCGGAGAGGGGCTAGAGGGAGTGATCGGAATGCGTGTTCTTGCCATAGTCGAAGCAAGACACGGGACAAGGAGATCAAACGAAGAAGCCTTAGCCGAAAAAAAAGATAAACCCTAAGAACCCTAAGAACCCGAGCAAGCCCTAGCTCTAGGAAATGAAATCTAACCCTAGGAGGAGAGGAGATCACCTAGAACGAGGGGCCGACGGAGGAGATCGACGGAGATGGCCGGAAAAATGGCCGGAGATCGATCGGAAGTCGAAGGGTTTCGAGGGAGGTCGGGGTTTTGAGCGGAGAGAGAAGAGATTTCGATCGATTAGAATGAAAATCGATCGACTAAACTGAGTTTAAGTCGGTCGATTTCTCAAATGACCAAACAGCCCCTGGCACAACTAGTCGGTCACAGTTCAAGCACTGACCGACTAGATCACGATCTAGTCGGTCGGTCAATGAGCTTGAACCGACTAGTTGCAAACAGTGGCTGAATCCAAGAATTACTGACAAGATTTAGTCGGTCTGCGTTCAAGTACTGACCGACTAGATCTCAATCTAGTCGGTCGGTCACTGAACATGAACCGACTAAAGAGTCAAAAACTTGAAAATCAAGTTCTCTCCATAATACGCTTGGACGATAAATCTCAAAACTCTCAATAAACATCGAAACTACCCCATTAATCATCGAAAAACAGAAATTTGACGATTACGCACAAATCGAACGAAAAATCAAGATATCACATAAAATTCCCGAAAAATCCAATAATTCTAGCATGAATGAGATATTGCCAAAAATAATAGCATGCAAAATTATTGAATGAAACATGAATCCTATATCTCAGATTCACCCATAATCCCCAATTCTCGACGCAACCGCACAAAGGAGTCCTCCTTTAGGGGTTTCGTGAAAATATCGGCGATTTGCTTTTGGGTTTCAACGTACACTAGAATGATGTCCTTTTTAGCAACATGATCATCTAAAAAGTGGTGTCGGACATCTATGTGTTTCGAACGGGAATGATGTACCGGGTTCTTGGAAAGACATATTGCACTTTGGTTGTCAACCATGATAGGGCAAGTATCACAATTTATACCAAAGTCTTTAAGTGTGTGTCTCATCCAAAGAACTTGAGCACACGCGGCACCGGCGGCAATATATTCCGCCTCGGTGGTTGAAAGTGATACGGAATTTTGCTTCTTGGAAAACCAAGAGATAAGAGAATTTCCTATAAAATGGCAAGTGCCACTAGTACTTTTCCTGTCGGATTTGCATCCCGCATAATCAGCGTCACTATATGAGACTAACTCATATGTGCTAGATCTCGGATAAAGTAATCCAAAATCTAATGTGTAACTTAGATAGCGGAAAATACGCTTTACCGCTACTAAGTGAGACTCCTTAGGTTGAGACTGATAACGCGCACATATACATACGGCAAACATAATATCGGGCCTACTTGCGGTAAGATAAAGCAAACTACCTATCATACCTCGATATAGACGAATGTCTACATCCTTACCGCCCGTATCCTTGTCAAGATGCGTAGTCGTGCTCATTGGAGTCTTTTTCCCGGAGGCATTCTCCATTCCAAATCGCTTTAGCAACTCCACCGTGTACTTCGTTTGGTGGATGAAGATTGCATCGTTCATTTGGCGAATTTGGAGACCTAAGAAATATTTGAGTTCGCCCATGTGGCTCATCTCAAATTGTTCCTTCATCACATTAGAAAACTCTTCGCAAAGAGCGAAGTTAGTAGCACCGAAAATGATATCATCAACATAAATTTGAACTAATAAAATATCATTATTCGCATGCTTAATAAAAAGTGTTGAATCGGCTTCGCCCATTTTAAAATTCAAATCCAAAAGAAAATTCTTTAGGCGATCATACCAAGCTCGAGGAGCTTGTCTCAAACCATAAAGAGCTTTCTTTAGTTTAAAAACGTGATTTGGAAACTTTTCATTTACGAAGCCCGGAGGTTGAGAAACGTAAACTTCCTCAACGACATCTCCGTTTAAAAATGCACTTTTAACATCCATTTGAAATAATTTAAAATTCTTATGGCATGCAAAAGACAAAAGTAATCTAATTGATTCTAATCTAGCTACCGGAGCGAAAGATTCTTCAAAATCGATACCTTCCTCTTGACGATAGCATTGAGCTACTAACCGAGCTTTGTTCCGGACGACGACTTGGTTTTCGTCGGTTTTGTTCTTGAAGATCCACTTTGTCCCTATGACGGTGTGGTTCTTCGATGGCAATGGAACAAGCTCCCAAACTTCATTCCTCTCGAATTGAATGAGCTCCTCCTCCATGGCTAAGATCCAAGCGCTATCTTCGCATGCTTCATTAATATTCTTTGGCTCTATCGATGAGGCAAAGGCACAATTTGCGAAGCGGTGAACTTGGGATCTCGTCTTGACACTATCATAGATATTGCCAATGACTTGCTCATGGGGATGGTCACGAACCGAATGAAGCCGTTTGGGAATACCTTGATCACTTGGAACATTCTCAACAACTTCATTAGTTGGGTTAGTCTCAATAGAATCAATAGAATCATTAGACTTAGAATTTTCAAACGAATCACATAAAACATCCATAGAATCATTATCATTTGAAATTCTAGTTGGAACAAATCCTTCATTAAATGAGACATGAAGCGATTCCTCGATCGTTGAGGTTCGTTTGTTGAATATCCTGTAGGCTTTGCTACGCGTAGAATATCCAACAAAAATCCCCTCATCGGATCTCGGATCGAATTTGTCCAAACTACCATATGTGTTCTTAATAAAACATTTCGAACCAAAAACACGAAAATGTTTAACTTGAGGCAACCTACCAAACAACAATTCATAACAAGTTTGTTTAGTGCCGGGCCTCAAAAGTATTCTATTAAACACATAGCAAGCGGTGTGTACCGCTTCCGCCCAAAATTGATGGCCAAGTTGGCTATCATCAAGCATAGTGCGAGCACACTCCACTAGCGTCCTATTCTTTCTCTCAACTACACCATTTTGAGGAGGTGCACGAGGGAAAGAGAAGGTGTGAGTAATACCAACTTCATCACAAAATGTCTCAAAAGACTCATTCTCAAATTCACCTCCATGATCACTACGAATAGTGACAATGGTGGTTCCTAAGAGATTTTGTACTTTCTTAACAAAAATTGTGAAGTTTTCAAAAGCTTCATTTTTATTACACAATGAAAATACCCAAGTAAATCTTGAATAGTCATCTACGATGACAAGTCCGTACCTTGCATTTCCTAAGGAAGCTACTCTAGTTGGCCCAAATAAATCTAGATGTAATAGCTCTAGTGGCCGTTTAGTAGAGATGCTTTTCTTAGGTTTAAATGAAGATTTAGGAAGCTTGCCGCGTTGACAACAATCACAAAAACTTTTCTTTTCAAAAACAAGCTTCGGAAAACCTTTAATAGAATTCAATTTTGAAAGCTTATATAGTGTTCCAAAGTTCACATGTCCAAAGCGTCGATGCCATAAGTGTTGTTCACTTGTGTTGGCAATGAGACATTGTTCATATGACTTAGGAAGATCCAAAATATAGATGTCTTTACGACGAGTTCCGGAAAATAATAATTTTTCATTATCCTTTCTTAAAATGTGACACAATCCTTTCGCAAAGCTAACTTTGTAACCTTTGTCACAAAGTTGACTTATTGAAATAAGATTATGATTTAAACCACTAACAAGATAAACGTCACTAATTAATGGTTTAGAAGGGTTACCGACTTTACCAACACCTATGATGGTTCCGCTCTCGTTGCCTCCAAATACGATGCGGTTTCCATTCGCAATGGGAACCACTCCGGAGAGCAAACGAGCGTCACCCGTCATGTGTTTGGAGCACCCGCTATCGAGTATCCAATTCCCTTTGGAGGTAAATTTAAATTTGATGCTCCTTTTCTTTTTCTTTTCCTTGAGTACCTAAAGATAGACACTTTCATATCATGGTACCCAAGGTCATTGGGTCCAAGGGATTAGACCTTTGGAAGCCAAGTCCAAGTGGACTTAGACTTCCCCACATAATTCTTACTATGCACAACATCCGAAAAATAAGCATTCATGTACATTTGTTTTTCGTCCATGCTTGTGTCCTTTGGGCTCCAAATAGTGAAAATTTTGGGAGCCATCATCCTATTGGGTGCATGCATGCTACGTTGATTTCTACGTGATGCATGTTGTGGATAGGCATACGGGACATGATGGAATGGTGCACGAAAAGAATTATTCATATGATGAGGTGGGTGTACATATGCATGTGTGGAAACACGTGCGTGAGGGTGTCTCACTTGGTGTGCACGTGCCCGGGAATGTGTTGCATAAAAATCATCATAAGTGTGAGACGGTGGAGTAGGACGTGTGTTCCTACGTGGCATGTTATTAGTGTACATGTAGGCATGCCCCTTCTTTGGAGGTCCACCCAAAGTGGGTTTCTTTCCGAAAGAGGGTGTGGACGAGGTGGAAGCACCATTGGTAGATGAACTACCAATAGAGTGTTTCCTCCCACTCGTTGAGGCTTCGGAAGTTGGCCTAACAAAAGTAGTGACCGACTTGGATGAATTTCCCATCATATACCCCAAGCCAATGTGGTGTTTGGCCGGAAGTAAATCTTTTAGGATATTATCCAAATGGCCCTTACCCTTGTTGAATTTGTTGATTCGGCCCAATGTGTCCTCATATTTCTCTTTGAGAGAACGCAAAGAAGTATCCAAAGCGGATATTTGCGATGTGAGCACATAAACACGAGATTTAAGATTCTCGTTCTCAATACTCAAAGTCGAGTTTTGAGAAGTTAAATCCGCTATCTCATGTTCTTCCGCATCCTCAATGCTAACATGTTCAAGTTTAGATTTGAGATTCACAATCTCATTTCTTAACTCTTCAACAACGGTGTCGTTGTTGGTGATGATATTCTTAGGCGATGTTTGAATGCTAGCTAGGTCATCTTTTACCTTAGTATATCTATTTACTAACTTAGTGTATTTTGACCAAAGTTGAGAGTTAGCATTTCTAAGATCATCCATCGTTACCTCATCGCTTTCGTCATTACTATCATCGGAAGAGGAGGATCCTTGATCGTTCTCCTCTCTTGCCATGAAGCACATATGTGCTTGCTCCTCTTTCTCATCATCCGACTCTCCGCTTGAGGAATCCTCGGAGTCGGTGAATGTTGCTCCGACAAGTCCTTTCTTGTACCCCTTCTTGTATTTCTTGGACTTATCGAATTTTGGCGCCTTCCACTTCTCCTTTTGTTTGTTGAGAGGACACTCCGCTTTCATGTGTCCTGGCTTATTGCACTTGAAACACAAAGGAGATGAAGAGGCGTTAGAAGAACCAAATTTACCTTTGGTCTTGAAGTTACCTTTCCGGAAGAAACGGTTGAACTTCTTGGCCATGAGTGCCATGGACTCCAAGTCCAACTCGTTTTCCGAGTCTTCATCATCGGAAGATGTGGATGAAGCCGCCTTGAATGCAATCGCCTTTTTCTTAGGCGCATCTAGGTTCAAATATGACTTCATCTTTTCTTGTAGCTTCACCTTGCTATCTTTGCGTACCTCGTATGACATCAAAGTACCCATTAGTTGAACTACGTTATATTTGTTCATGTCATTACCTTCCTCGATGGCGAAGGTACGTTTTTCCCAAGAAGAGGGAAGTCCTTCAATAAGCTTTAAGCACTTCTCCTTTTGAGTGTAGATCTTGCCGAGGGCCTCTAACTTGTTTATTATGTCAACGAAGCGAGCGTAATATTCTTTCATCTTCTCGCCCTGTTGCATGTGAAACATTTCGTAATCTTTGGTTACGACAACGAGTTTAGAGTCTCTTACCCGACTCGTCCCTTCATGTAGTATGAGGAGAGAGTTCCAAATTTGATATGCACTCTTACATGTGCATATCTTATTGAAATCCTCGGGCTCCAATGCGCATTGCAAGGCGTTCATTGCTTTGGCATTGCTTACCTCCGCGGCGACCTCCGCGGTAGTCCATTTCTCAAAATCTTCTTCTTCGGTCTCGTTGTACTCCTTCATTGTAGTCCTCCATAAAGATGCACTTCGGAGGAAGGTTTCCATCCGACATTTCCAGTACCCGTAGTTGGTACCGTTGAAGAATGGAGGCCTTGTAGAGGAATGTCCTTCCATCACCGATGACGCTCCTTCACGGTTCCTGAAGGTGTCGTAGTTGGAAGGTGGAGGCACGGTCTTGTTGTCGTTGGCAGACATAGCTGAGTATCTGGCTCCGATACCAAATGTAATGCCCTACCAGCTACTGCACAAGTACTAGAGGGGGGTGGGTGAATAGTACTTTAAAATAATAAGGCGTATTATTCCAAATTAAATTGCACACAACTACCAAGTCAATTTGCGAAAGCTTAAATTGAATGACAACAATGAAATTAACAATGCTAACAAATGAAGTTAATGGGTTCGGATCCACCCAAGTCTCCCCGACTTGTTCCCGGTGATCCTACGTCCCAACCACCCGGATCCCTTCCGGATACTTGAGTTAGAAACCCTAACTCAAGATTTCCACTATGAATATCTTGTGAAAAACCTTCACAAGATCAAATAATACATGCAATGGCAAAGTGAATCCCACAACCCGGGATCACAAACTTCTCTCACAACCGAGAGAGCCAATAAGCAATATAAAAGAGTTTAATATGAAATAAATACTCTTACCACAAAATCCTATACCTTGAGTTTTTCTTACCCAAAAGGTGGAATGAAGGATTTGAGGAAGATGAAGGTACCAAACCCTAGCACCAAGGAAATGAGCAGCAATGGGTGCCTAGGGAAGATTTGGAAACTTGAATCAAGCAATAGCTTGAAGAGCTCACCAAGAACAAGCTTCTCTCTAGATCTAGAAATGAGAGAGAATGGGTTTCTTGTGAGGAAGAGAGCTTTAGATTTGAGGGAGAATAGCTATCTCTTTAGAACTCAATGAATCTCTTAATCACAGCTCTATTTAAGATAGAAATGACCTAGGTTCGTATTTATAGGGTCCCATAAAAACAAGTTAGGTCAATCTCCAACGGAAAGAAATCTGTGAGATCTAGTCGGTCAAAGAACACTCACTGACCGACTAGTTCATCAACTAGTCGGTCAGTCACAAAGCATGGACCGACTAAGAGCAGATCTGAGAAGAGATAGAATTTCAGACCTAGAAAACTAGTAGGTCCAAGAACACTGTCTGACCGACTAGTTTCACAACTAGTCGGTCATCCAATGAACGTAGACCGACTAAGAGGCAAAACAACATAGTCTGAAGGCAAGTTGACTTAGTCGGTCCAAGAACAAAAGTTGACCGACTAGATTGTCAACTAGTCGGTCATCAAACGTTCTTAGACCGACTAACTGTAAACAGTAGCTTAGGAGAATTTTAGAGTGAACAGTCAGTCTCAACTAGTCGGTCAAAGAAGCATCACTGACCGACTAGTTCACAAACTAGTCAGTCGGTGAGTCAACATAGACCGACTAACTGTAAACAGTAAAGAGCTAAGAATTAACTGACAGAAACTAGTCGGTCCAAGAACAGTGGCCGACCGACTAGATCACCATCTAGTCGGTCAGTACTTGTTCTTGTACCAACTAACATGCACAACAAAGTCCGAATCGAAGCGCGACGCTTCGAGGAAGTTAGAGTGAACTTGTGCAAGAATCCTAGAGCTACGAAATGAGCGTAATGAAGATAGAAACGTAAGATATACTCAAGGCTTAACATTCTATCAATCGAAACTAAAAGACTATAAATAAAACCTTAATTAACGGTCTTTGAGAGCTTCGATTGAATCTTCATTACTTCCAAAGCGTCGCAAGAGCTTCAACGAAGCTTTAGGCATGAAAATGAGCTTTGGAAAGTGTTGAGATGTCGCTTTGAATGTTCACGTGAAATTGGCGACGATCTCCAATACTGCGCTCACAAATTGTTAGATCATGAATTATTTATGTTTGCTCATCATCCAAAACCAAATCCGAGGAGTCCAATATTCAACACGGACCACTTGATGGGTGTATTGGCCCACAAATGTCTCCGTGGATTCTTTCCAGAAAACTAGGGGACTCCACGTCCACTTTCAGTGGAGAGGATCTTGTAATCAGTTTACCCTTGTAACAGGGTGGACACGGGAATTTGCCTTTTTGAAGAATCTTCAGGTTCTTCAGGTCTATGCCCCCTGGAGTTCTTTATGATGCGGTACATCATAACAGAGCCAGGGTGTCCCAGTCTACTGTGCCAGAGTTGGAATTCTGGTGTTTGGGGGCACTGCAGGTGCTCCGCCATGCATGTTTCTAGAGTTTGTATACTTGTCTGGTAGAGTCCCGAGGGGAGTCCCTTGAAACGTTCTACATTGGTTTTTGAACCATTTGTAAGAGACGTTACAAGCAAGTATTCCCTTTTATCTTCCTCGACCGTCTCTAAGTGATATCCGTTTAAACGGATATCTTTAAAGCTTAGGAGGTTTCGGATAGATTTAGGGGAGTATAGCGCATTTTTAAGTGTGATTTGTGTGTTACCAAGGAGCAATATAATTGCTTCCCCTGATCCTTCGATTATGTTTACTGGTCCTGAGATTGTTCTCAGTGGACCAGAATAGCTACTTATGCTCGTGAAGTAGTCTATGTTTTGAAGGATCGAGTGCGTCGATGCACTGTCCACTAGGCAGATTAATTCCATATCTAAAAAGAAAGACATTCAAGCAGTAAATGATATGAAAAGAAAAGATTCTACTTTCATAAAAATAAATGCTCAAAATATTGTTTGACATGGAAATAAAACTAGATACGATGCATAAAAAGAAGATACATTACTAGTACATAGAAGTGGTCCAGAACTAGAGAGTGTCCTATCCCATGAAGTCTTCAGGAGTCCATGAGGTCTCTGGCAACGCTGCACTCTCAATCAGGTTTGTCTCAGCTCGAGGCTTGAGGGTTGCCTGGTAGAGGTCCTGTAGGTGTTTTGGTGTGCGACAGATTCTGGACCAGTGGCCCGTCATTCCGCATTTGGAGCACTTGTCCTCCCAGTCTTTCTTGGGAGTGCCACCTTTGTTGGACACCCTCTTTTGCTTCTTGTCCACAAACTTCTAGTTCTGAGGAGGAGCTGGGGGAGTGGCCTTCTTCCGCTGCTTTAGTTCTTTCCATTTCTGGAATTTTGCCTTTTTGTCCATCTTCTTCTTCTGGGAAGACTGGAAATGAGCCTCTGCAGGAGGTGGCAGTGGAGCGGAGCTAGGAGGGCACATGTTGGGAGTGGCAACCAACAGGTCAATGTTCTGTTCAGCCATAAGCAGGCATGAAAGCAGATCAGAGTACTTCGTGAACTTCCTCTCACGGTATTGTTGCATAAGGATCATGTCCTTCTCGTGGAAAGACGTGAACGTCTTTTCCAGTAACATTTTCTCCGTCACCGTTTCACCGCACAACTTCAGGCGTGAGGTGATACGGAAGAGAGCTGAGTTATACTTCGCTATGGATTTGTAATCCTGTATGCGGAGATGAGTCCACTCGTACTGCGCACGGGGGAGTATGACATCTCTCTGATGTCTGTACCTCTCCTCGAGTGCGTCCCACAGCTCGTAAGGATCCTCTACAGTGAGGTACTCGTCCTTCAGGGTCAAGTCTAAATGTTTCCTGATATATATAATGGCTTTCGCCTTTAATATATCGGAGACTTCCTCTGTATGAGGTGCTTCCACTGAAGCATCCTTGTCGGCTGAGGTAGTACTTATTGTTGCCTTCTCAGTCTTAGTGAGACTGAAACCATGCGAGCGCAGATGGAACTTCAGGTCCAACTGCCAACTCAGGTAGTTTGACCCATCGGCCTTCAGGACCGAAAAGTCGACATTTGCAAGTCTGGCCATTGAATGATCTAGCAATATAAAAAAGCAACATGTATCATTTAAACTGAGTAAAATAGACATCCACGCATGTATTTCAAGCATTTTTCATATCATGGATCTTATTAAAGTAAATTTAACATACATGCTTTTTACAGTTTCATAATGTGAATAATTAACAAAGGTTAACATTCACGCATGCTGTTAAGCAGTTTCATTGTAACATTAAACATGGTATTAAAATAATTAACATCCACGCAATTAATGCATAAGCAATGAAAAAGAAAAAGACTTAGGACTATGGGGATCAGCCAGCCGACACCGAAATAAAAAGAAGTACAGTCCGAAGTTACATCAAAAATAGCATGAAAGAATAAAATACAACTCGGGAACTTCAGAGAGAAGCCCCTATCTTCATTGTGCGTACGCCTTCAGCTCCTTTTTGGTGTCCTTCGGTCTTCTTTTTACATTTATATCCTCACTTACAAATTTCTCTCAAAAAAGGAAAAATTGCAGGAAATTAAAAGGTGTCGGAAACCTGGCTGATCCCTAAAAACATAGCCTAATTTGCACATCCACGCAGATAATATATTGGAAACATACAACCACGCAGATAATCAATCATAGGCATGTAAAGATTAATTTAAATAATCTAAATTGTGTGTGACGTGCAAAAAAAATTTATTTTGAAAAACTTTTACCTTTGATCCATATTTTAATGTTTTGTTTACCGCTTTAAAACCCTTTAAAGTTTCTTTTAATTATTTTGGGCTTTTTAGGGCCAAAAATAAAAGAAGAAAAATTATTTATGTAAATGGGCTAATTTTCTGGCCTTTTGGGCCATGAAAACAACCCATTAGGGTTAATTTGGCCTCCCCCAAAAAATTGTCCCGTTTAGGGTTAGGGTTTCGGAAAACCCTAGGGGGGCCCGCGACGTGTCGCCGCGACGGCTGGCCGCGCAGAACGCGGCCGCCGTGGCGGCCTGCAGGCCGCGGCACAGGGCCGCGGCGTCAGGCCGAGGCCGCTGCAGTAGTCCGCGGCCTGAGGCCGCAGCTGCTGGCCGCGGCGTAAAATCGTCGCCGGCGGCGCTTGTGAAGCGCTGTCTTTTCGCCCTACGGGCGTGCGGATTTTTGGATCAATGGTTGGGGGGGTAAAAAACGGATTTTTCAAGTATTTAGATCGCTAAAACAGATTTTTATTGTTTTTAGGCATGCAGATCTAAAAAAATGTGATTTTTACCGTGTTTTTAAACTTTTTGATCCTAAAACATGCAGATCTAATGTGAAAAGCAAGTTTAGATCTAAAAAGTTTTGATTTTTATCTCTAGATTCGATAAGGGAATCTAGTCGACGGTTGGTGAAGGATGCCCTTTTCGCTCCCCTTTGAGAAGATTACGATCTTCTTGAATCTGAGCGATTGATGGATCTCCTTCCCCGCGAGCCGCCGTCTCCTCCAACGAGCGTGATCGTGCTGATAACGTGTTGTGAAGGAAAAAGTAGGGAAAATAGGTGTAGAGGGTTAAGAGCCCCCTACCCTTGTATTTATAGCTTTCAATAGTGGGTTGGATACCCAATTGGCCCAATGGGCCTATTCATAACAGATTTCAATTTTTCGTGGAACCAACTAAAATTTACAATGGTATAAATAAACTACTTATTAAGATTAATTCCGGCGTATTAAAAATTTAAATAATCCATTTGAAGATAATAGAGAAGCACAGATTTGCACCAAAACCTGTCATCGTGCTTCACTAGGCAACCAACATAGCACGGCTTGCACCAGTAAACTAATGTGATTTGATAATTGAAAGAGAAATTATTCAGCATACCAATTCCATGGCTTGCACCAGTAATCCCCACGACATAGCAATTTCCATTTGAGGCAAAATAAATGTAACCGCTTCTATTATTGACAATACATTGTCTACTGTAATTCTCAAGTAAGTAATTAAATGGGAGTTGTTAGAGTGTGTGACCAGAATCCGGTTTTTGATCCAACCCGAAGAGCTTGCGGTGCAACATTTAATAGGGAAATTTTCATAGCTTTGTGGTGGTAGCGGAGGGATCGGGCTGCGGTATAGGCCTTTCTAATTTTGCCCATATAAATATGATGTAATCTAGGGTTTCGGCTTCAACCTCTTCTTTAGCTGCACTTCTCCTCCTTTTTTACCTTTTGTACCAGATTTTCGATATAGTAAATTTCTCTCCTCTGGCCGTGGTTTTTCCCCATCTTGGAGTTTCTACGTAAATCTGTGTGTTCTTTGTTTGTGTTTTTTTCATTGCCTGTTCTTGATCAATCTCGTAACAAGTGGTATCAGAGCGAGGTTCAATTTTCGCTAATGGCAACAATGAAATACGACATTCCGCTTTTTGGATCGCAACACCAGATTTTTGCTATGGCAGGTCAAGATGCGGGCTGTCCTCGCGCAGATGGATTTGGACGATGGGCTGCTAGGGTTTGATAAGATGCCCTCGTCTTAGACGCCGGAGGAAAAACATCGTAAGGATCGAAATGCCCTATCTTAGAATTCACCTTCATCTGTCAAATCCGATTTTACAGGATGTTTTGAAGGAGAAAACCATCGCTGCTTTATGGTTGAAGTTGGAGCAGTTGTGCATGACGAAAAGTCTAACAAGCAAACTGCATCTGAAGCAGCGATTATATTCTCACCCTATGTCTGAAGGTACGTCTGTGGATGAACACTTAACTATCTTTAAGGAGATTTTCGTTGATCTTGAGACCATGGAGGTTAAATATGAAGAAGAAGATTTAGGATTGATTCTATTGTGTTTGATGCCTTCTTCATATATGACTTTTAGAGATATTATTTTATATAGTCGTGATACTCTAACCTTGGATGAAGTTTATGATGCTCTATTCTTCAAGGAGTAGATGAAGCAGCTTGTGACAGGATCTGAAGGTCAGGGAGAGGGTCTTATTGTTTGAGGGAGGACACATGAGAGGGATTCAGGAGGAGAGGTGAGAGGCAGATCAAAATCTAGCAACAGAGATAAGATCTGCTGGTACTGTAAGAAAAAGGGGCACATAAAATCTGAATGTTATAAGTTGCAGAATAAGAATAAAAGAGCTGCTAGAAATCAGAAAGTAAAACAACATTAAAATTCTACTGAAGCCGGTGTTGTTGAAGATAATCCCAGAGATGGGGAGCTCCTAGTTGCTTCTGATGGCGACTCCAAACCTTGCGAGGATTGGATTCTTGATTCAGGTTGTACATTTCATATGTGTCCTAACCGGACTGGTTTTCAACATATGAAACTGTCTCTAAAGGTGCATTGTTGATGGGAAACAATGCACCTTGCAAGCTAGTTGGCATTGGGACGGTCAGAATTAAGATGTTTGATGGAATTGTCAGGATACTTGGTGATGTGAGACACGTTCCAGATCTGAAGAGGAATCTTATATCCTTGAGTACTCTTGATTCTAAAGGGTACATGTACACTGGTGAAGGTGGAGTTCTGAAGGTTAGCAAAGGTGCCCTTGTTGCAATGAAAGGACAGAGAAGGTCTGCAAACTTATATGTCTTGCAGAGTTCTACAGTCACAGGTGATGCAGCAATTACTACGCCTTGCTTGTGAGATGGTGAGGTTACTAGACTTTGGCATATGCGTCTTGGACATATGAGTGAGAATGGATTGGCTTAATTGAGCAGAAGAGGACTTCTTGATGGTCAGAGCATCAGTAAATTGAAGTTCTGCGAGCATTGTGTTTTTGGGAAGCAGAAGAGAGTTAGATTCATGAAAGGCATCCACAATACAAAGGGTGTACTTGATTAGATACATTCTGATCTTTGGGGACCATCTAGAGTGCCTTCTAAGGGAGGCGCTAATTATATGCTTACCATCATTGATGATTTTTCCAGAAAGGTTTGGGCATTCTTCTTGAAGCAGAAAAGTGATGTGTTAGCTACATTTAAAGAGTGGAAGACTATGATTGAGAAGCAAATAGGGAAGCAGATAAAATGTCTCTGCACTGATAACATATTGGAGTTTTGTTCTTATGAGTATAATGTTCTATGCAAATCAGAAGGAATTATGAGACATCGTACAGTTCGTCATACTCCACAGCAAAACGGTGTGGCAGAGCGCTTGAATAAGACATTGATGGAGAAAGTACGTTGTATGCTCTTTAATGCAGGTTTAACTATGTCTTTGTAATCCGAAGCCGCGTCTTTAGCTTATCCTTGTTAATCGCTCTGTAATGGCCTGTATTTATTAGTACGTATTTTATTGATGTATTGAATTATTACCTTATGATCTTATTTGTTATCACTATAGCTCGCATTATGTTTGTAAACCTATTAATTATAACCATATGAGTATTTAATTTTTTATATTGAAATTCAAAAGTTTAAACCTCATTTCAAATTCAAATCTTTTTAAAGACTTTCTAATTTTAATCCAAATAAACCCTATAGTTAATTAGGAAATATCCTCTCTTACTAAATCCCCTTAATCACTCCTCGATTATCATAAAATCAATTCAAATAACTTACTTTTATTCTTAGCACTAACACCTACCCAAAAGAAAACCCTTCCATATTTACTACAAACCTTAAACCCTACTACCCTATACTCACACAACTCTCTCTATACAACAAACACACGCAGCCACCAAAAAAATTTCAAACCCCTACTTTTCCTATCCTCTACTAAAAACTACGCGGGACCACTACCCTCAAAAATACCCTAACTCCTTCTCTCCTCAAATCCTACACACTCGCCTCATCCTCATCTCCCCGACCCCGATCACCCCTCGTCGGTCCCCACATGCGTCGCCACCATCTCCAGTAGCCCGCAACCCCAACAGATCTCCCCTGAAACCCAGCTCGAAACTAGTCACTCTCCACCCTCCAGCAACCGTAGCCCCCTCCTCTACAAACCCATGCACCTACTTCCCTTCCCCACAACACCTCAAACTCCGGCGCCGCCACTACTCAACGACCACCTGCAACCATCCACGGCAACCACTCACCACCACCTCAACCTTCCTTAGACCACCTTCCTCCTGCACCATACCCCCTCTGACTGCTCCGACCCCGACCTCCTCTCCCTTCAAAACCAAACACCCCACCGACCTACAACCTTGCCTCCACGCACCGGCCACCACCTCTCCCCGACCCCAAGCTCTGCCTCCTGCCACCAGCCACAGACCCCGACCAACTCCCTCAACCCACCGCAATCTCCTTCCATGGCAACAACACCCCACGCCACCCTTCCTCACAACCCCACCTCCGACAGCCTACTCCTTCTTCCCCGCAACCCTCACGGCAAATCCTCACCCTGCAACCTTCCACCTCCCTCACAACACCCTCCGACCACCAGCCTCGCCGTCCTTCTCCAGCCTCGCCGTCACCTTTCGACAGGCCTCGCAGTTGGATGAGTTATTGCAGAAGGGTTTCATCCACCCTAGTGTGTCACCGTGGGGTGCACCTGTATTGCTTGTGAAGAAGAAGGATGGGTCCCGCAGGATGTGTGTGGATTATCGAGGATTGAATGCCGTCACTGTGAAGAATAAGTATCCGCTGCCGCGCATCGACGATATATTTGATCAGCTGGGAGGTTCAAGAGTTTTCTCGAAGTTGGACTTGAGGAGCGGTTACCATCAGTTAAAGGTAAAGAAAGATGACGTCCCGAAGACAGCTTTCCGGATGAAGTACGGGCACTATGAGTTTGTGGTGATGCCATTCGGCATGACCAATGCTCCAGCTGTGTTCATGAATCTTATGAACTTGATTTTCTACGAATTCTTGGATAAGTTTGTTGTGATCTTCATCGACGACATACTTATTTACTCGAAGTCGGAGGAGGAGCACAGCTGTCATCTGAGGACAATGCTGGAGATGCTGAGGCGACACAAGTTGTATGCCAAGTATAACAAGTGCGAGTTCTGGCTGGACAGAGTCGTGTTTTTGTGACACGTGGTGTATGGTGATGGTATATCTGTGGATCCGGAGAAGGTCAGAGCAGTCAGAGATTGGCCGACTCCGCAGTCAGCATCCGACATCAGGAGTTTTCTTGGTCTAGCAGACTATTATCGGCGGTTCATTAAAGATTTCTCGAGGATTGCAGAGCCGATGACAAAGCTGACAAGGAAGGATGAGGAGTTTCTGTGGTCTGATGCTTGTGTGGAGGCTTTCAGTATCTTGAAGGCGAGGTTGACCACGGCACCAGTTTTGACGGTACCGGATCGGAGCGGAGGCTTTGAAGTTTATTGTGATGCATCAGGGAAGGGCCTGGGATGCGTCCTGCATCAGCATGGCCACGTGGTCGTGTATGCTTCTTGTCAATTGAGGACTCATGAGAAGAATTACCCGACCCACGATCTGGAGTTGGTAGCAGTGAACTTTGCGCTGAAGATTTGGAGGCATTTCTTGCTGGGCGAGTGTGTGAAGATTTTTACAGATCATAAGAGCTTGAAGTACATATTCACCCAGAAGGAGCTCAACATGCGTCAGAAACGATGGTTGTAGCTCATGGCTGACTACGAGATAGATTTGCAGTATCATCCGGGGAAGGTGAACGTTGTGCCAGACGCTTTGAGTAGACTCCCCACTGCTATGGTGCATACTGCTGACTGGAGGATTCAGCAGGAGCTGAAGGAGATGGATTTGGAGGTTGTCCTACCTGGTGTGATTCATACTTTCATGAATTTACAAATTCAGTCCACGATTGTGGATCGGATCAAGGCAGCACAGGCAGGAGATCCGAAGTTGCAGAGAATCAGGAGGCAGGTTGAAGCTGGGCTGTGAGCAGAGTTCTTGATTCATGAGGATGGTTCGCTGCGGTACGACAGCAGACTCTGCGTACCTGCGGGAGATGTTCGGGAGGAGCTTTTGAGTGAGGCTCATAGCTCACCTTATTCTATACATCCTGGTGGCACCAAGATGTATAAGGATCTTCGACATAATTACTGGTGGATTGGCATGAAGAGGAGTGTGGCACGGAGCGTTGCCAAGTGTTTGGTATGCCAACAGGTGAAGGCCGAGCACCATCGTACTGCTGGGTTGCTGCAACTGCTTCCTATTCTGGAGTGGAAGTGGCAACATATTACGATGGATTTCGTGACTGGTTTACCTCGGACCCCGAGGCAGAATGTCGCAGTCTGGGTGATCGTAGATCGGTTGACTAAGTCTGCGCATTTCATTCCTTTTCGAGTGGGCCAGTCTACGGAAGCCTTGGCAAGGAAGTATCTTGAGGTAAAATTCTGTTTCTACTTCTCTTTAATTCTTCCTTCTCGATTAGTTGTAACGTAGGCCGTGTACGTGCAGGAGATTGTACGCTTACACGGGGTCCCCGTGAGCATCGTGTCTGATCGAGATACGAGGTTCACATCTCAGTTCTGGAGAAGTCTGCAGGAGCATTTGGGGACGAGTTTGAGTTTCAGCACGGCGTACCACCAGCAGACCGACGGCCAGTCCGAGAGGACTATACAGATTCTGGAGGATATGCTGCGAGCTTGCACGGTCGATTGGAAGGGATCTTGGGAGGACCATCTCCATTTGGTGGAGTTTTCTTATAACAACAGCTTCCAGGCGAGCATTGGCATGGCACCGTTTGCTGCCTTATATGAGAGAAAATGTCGATCGCCACTGAGCTGGGATGACGTTGGAGATCGGGAGCTGTTGGGTCCAGAGATGATTGTTGAAGCTGTGGATGTCGTGAGAGACATCAGGGAGAAGCTCAGAGTTACGCAGGATCGCTTCAAGCATTTGTTGTTCAGCGCCAAATTTGCTGTTCCACACCGAAAGTGCCCGCGCTGTAGTTTTTGTTCCTGCGTCGAAGGCGCCCGTGCCGATTTTTTTATGCTAATTTGTTGTTCTTGTAATGCCCTACTAGCTACTGCATAAGTACTAGAGGGGGGGTGAATAGTACTTTAAAATAATAAGGCGTATTATTCCAAATTAAATTGCACACAACTACCAAGTCAATTTGCGGAAGCTTAAATTGAATGACAACAATGAAATTAACAATGCTAACAAATGAAGTTAATGGGTTCGGATCCACCCAAGTCTCCCCGACTTGTTCCCGGTGATCCTACGTCCCAACCACCCGGATCCCTTCCGGATACTTGAGTTAGAAACCCTAACTCAAGATTTCCACTATGAATATCTTGTGAAAAACCTTCACAAGATCAAAGCATACATGCAATGGAAAAGTGAATCCCACAACCCGGGATCACAAACTTCTCTCACAACCAAGAGAGCCAATAAGCAATATAAAAGAGTTTAATATGAAATAAATACTCTTACCACAAAATCCTATACCTTGAGTTTTTCTTACCCAAAAGGTGGAATGAAGGATTTGAAGAAGATGAAGTTACCAAACCCTAGCACCAAGGAAATGAGCAGCAATGGGTGCCTAGGGAAGATTTGGAAACTTGAATCAAGCAATAGCTTGAAGAGCTCACCAAGAACAAGCTTCTCTCTAGATCTAGAAATGAGAGAGAATGGGTTTCTTGTGAGGAAGAGAGCTTTAGATTTGAGGGAGAATAGCTATCTCTTTAGAACTCAATGAATCTCTTAATCACAGCTCTATTGAAGATAGAAATGACCTAGGTTCGTATTTATGGGGTCCCATAAAAACAAGTTAGGTCAATCTCCAACGGAAAGAAATCTGTGAGATCTAGTCGGTCAAAGAACACTCACTGACCGACTAGTTCATCAACTAGTCGGTCAGTCACAAAGCATGGACCGACTAAGAGCAGATCTGAGAAGAGATAGAATTTCAGACCTAGAAAACTAGTCGGTCCAAGAACACTGTCTGACCGACTAGTTTCACAACTAGTTGGTCATCCAATGAACGTAGACCGACTAAGAGGCAAAACAACATAGTCTGAAGGCAAGTTGACTTAGTCGGTCCAAGAACAAAAGTTGACCGACTAGATTGTCAACTAGTCGGTCATCAAACGTTCTTAGACCGACTAACGGTAAACAGTAGCTTAGGAGAATTTTAGAGTGAACAGTCAGTCTCAACTAGTCGGTCAAAGAAGCATCACTGACCGACTAGTTCACAAACTAGTCGGTCGGTGAGTCAACATAGACCGACTAACTGTAAACAGTAAAGAGCTAAGAATTAACTGACAGAAACTAGTCGGTCCAAGAACAGTGGCCGACCGACTAGATCACCATCTAGTCAGTCAGTACTTGTTCTTGTACCAACTAACATGCACAACAAAGTCCGAATCGAAGCGCGACGCTTCGAGGAAGTTAGAGTGAACTTGTGCAAGAATCCTAGAGCTACGAAATGAGCGTAATGAAGATAGAAACGTAAGATATACTCAAGGCTTAACATTCTATCAATCGAAACTAAAAGACTACAAATAAAACCTTAATAAACGGTCTTTGAGAGCTTCGATTGAATCTTCATTACTTCCAAAGCGTCGCAAGAGCTTCAACGAAGCTTTAGGCATGAAACTGAGCTTTGGAAAGTGTTGAGATGTCGCTTTGAATGTTCACGTGAAATTGGCAACGATCTCCAATACTGCGCTCACAAATTGTTAGATCATGAATTATTTATGTTTGCTCATCATCCAAAACCAAATCCGGGGAGTCCAATATTCAACATTCTCCCCCTTTTTGGTGATGACAAACCAACATAAATAATAATCAAAGATAATAATTCAAATGTAAAATACTTACTCCCCCTACATTGATGACACGTCAATTCCAAAATGAATATAAATGAATTGCATCAAGCAGACGAGTAAGATAAATAAAGTGAATTGATTTTTGAAATATCGGATTTTGAAAATCCTTATATGTATCTTAACTCCCCCTGAATCTAGCATATCAAACTAGATTCTTGGAAATTGAGTTAAATTTTCATTTGCGCTATTTATTATCAGTATCTCTCCCCCTTTGGCATTATCCCAAAAATGGGGGGCATACAACGACAACAATTAGGAAATGTAAAATCCAACATCGGGAGTCGTAGACAAAGGCAATGGACCAACTTGACACCAAGGGAAAAATTGTGGAAATCAAAACAAGGTGTGCCAAATTTTCCATTATCAAAAAAAAATTCAAAATCATCAAAAACACCAAATCATTATTCATTTCTTGAATAAAGAAACATACTCTTCAATATTCAATTTTCTTGGTTAATTTTGTGCATGGAAAACAATTCTATAAAATTACAGAATTTAAATCCATTTAACCAACTTTTTATGCGTCAATTCGATATCACATTTCAAATATATTCAACGAATATTAAAACTTGCACGACGAATAAAAGATAAAGTGAACGATGATGAACATATATATATATATATATATATATAGACAACATGAGTACATCCAAAAAATATCACATCGAATATATGAGATACATCATATCAAGCGCTACATATCATCAAAAAGAAATACATCATCATCATCATAAAATCCAACACCGACAACCAGAAAGCACAAAAAAAATACATCAAAGCATCTCTCAACCCCATCCTAACCCAAGACACTCTCACTAGAATATATCATCCAAAGCGTATATGGAGAGTCCTCGGAACAACGATCACGAGGAGGAGGCATGATCTGCAGCGTCCGTGGGTCCAGTCGACGGAGTGGACTCAGGCTCTGCAGGGAGAAGAGGCGTCTCAACAGATGGAATCGTCGGGGCAGGAGTCGAGATCTCAGCAACAGGCTCAATAGCATCATGAGTCTCGACAGAAGCAGTAGCAGCATATACATGAGCAGGCTCGGAAACTGGGTCAGCAGCAGGCTCAGAAGGCTGAAGAGCTGCAGCAGATGGCTCTGGAACACCGGAAGAGGTGGCAACTCCAGGAGCAGAAGTGGAAGTACCAGCAGCAGCAGTACCAGTAGAAGTGCCCTCGGGGGCACGAGTCGAAGCACGACAGAGCTCCTCAATGTCCTCCTCAGCCATCTCATCAAACTCCTCGTCCTCAGACACGGAAGGAGGAAGCTCAACACCCATCTGACGAGCCATACGGCAGACTACCTCCTCGGTACGAGCCAAGCGGGACTCGTGACGACGAAGTATCCGTAGGACATCATCAAGGGTGGCAACGGGAGTAGAAGAGGCACTGGCAGAGGCAGGGACAGACGCAGAAGGTGTCGTCCTCTGAACGTGACGAAGCGCCGCAAGAGATTTCTTGACGGCCGTCGCATTCAGGGGAGGACCAAGGGGACGCACATCGTCACGAGGCAATGTGACACGAAAATGACGAAACGCGAGGGTCAACATGCAAGGAAATGGGATATGAGCCGATTTATTGGACTTTCGAATACACTCGAAAGAGTCAATCTTATCGAGTATAATTCGAGCCCAATTAATCGAGCTCCCCATGAAGATCGCATAGAAAAGCTTCAAAAATGGCTGGGATGGTAAAGATGAGGAGCCGTACTTGGGAAGCAAGCACGACTTCAGAATCAGATTTAGGACCCATGCATTTGGCTTGAAAGATTTAGAAGGCACGCCAATCATGGCAGAAGGAATCTGATGGAAAATCTCTGAAAGGATGGTCTGATCAAGAGAAGAAATATCATCTACCGAGATATCAGAAGGAAGAAGGCCAGACGAAGAGATACCCAAAATCTCTCCTAAGATTTCCACAGTGAGGACTATAAGAGTCCCCAAAACGGTCGTCTCAACAGAGTGGGTCTGATCGTACTGACCCCGGATCCTATTAGCATAGAAAAGCTTCACTAATCTAGGGTTCGGGTGAGGATTCACCTTCGGGTCATATCGAAGGTAATCGAGAAGACCCGACGACGACAGAAGATCAGCTAACCCTATGAAGTCGCTAAACTGGACGAAATGCTCCAGAAGCAGCGGGCAATGTTCGATACGGTTATATGCCGCGAGACACAAAGGGTCATCGCGACATAAGGAAATATCGACACCGCCCACCGTCATCGGACCCTTTCCCTTAGGCTTACGGGTAGACGTACGAGGGTGGGTGCTAGACTCGGGATGAATAGGAGGAGTGGGTTCCCTATGAGTCTCGGTCTCGGGGTTATACTCCGTATCGGAATCGGTAGGAGTATGGAACGAAGATTGAGAAGCAAGAATTTTGGCCTTTGGCTTAGGCTTGGGTTTGGGTTTCGGTTGACCTCTAGGTTGAGCGGTCGTCGCCCTCTTCTTCTTGAGAGGAGGCGAAGACGACGAAGGATGGGTGGTCTTGGCTCTACGCTTCGGAAGGGTTGGTTGCTCGGGATCCGAAGAGATTGGATCAACGGTCCTCGGAGAGGGGCTAGAGGGAGTGATCGGAATGCGTGTTCTTGCCATAGTCTCGGCACAACACGACACACGAGAATGGAAAGAAGAGATCCTAGCCGAAATTAGAAAACCCTAATCGAAACCCTAGGAGATGAAATCAACTGGAAAACCTAACCCTAGAGCTGAAACCGAACCCTAGATAGGAGAGGGAGGAAGAGAGGATACCCTAGGTCGGAGATCGGCGGACGGCGACGGCTGGAATGGTCGGAAAGTGGCCGGAAGACGAAGGGTCTCGAGGGAGGTCGGGGTTTTGAGCGGAGAGAGAAGAGATTTCGATCGATTAGAATGAAAATCGATCGACTAAACTGAGTTTAAGTCGGTCGATTTCGCAAAAGACCAAACAGCCCCTAGCACAACTAGTCGGTCACAGTTCAAGCACTGACCGACTAGATCACGATCTAGTCGGTCGGTCAATGAGCTTGAACCGACTAGTTGCAAACAGTGGCTGAATCCAAGATTTACTGACAAGATTTAGTCGGTCTGCGTTCAAGTACTGACCGACTAGATCTCAATCTAGTCGGTCGGTCACTGAACATGAACCGACTAAAGAGTCAAAAACTTGAAAATCAAGTTCTCTCCATAGTACGCTTGGACGATAAATCTCAAAACTCTCAATAAACATCGAAACTACCCCATTAATCATCGAAACACAGAAATTTGACGATTACGCACAAATCGAACGAAAAATCAAGATATCACATAAAATTCCCGAAAAATCCAATAATTCTAGCATGAATGAGATATTGCCAAAAATAATAGCATGCAAAATTATTGAATGAAACATGAATCCTATATCTCGGATTCACCCATAATCCCCAATTCTCGACGCAACCGCACAAAGGAGTCCTCCTTTAGGGGTTTCGTGAAAATATCGGCGATTTGCTTTTGGGTTTCAACGTACACTAGAATGATGTCCTTTTTAGCAACATGATCATCTAAAAAGTGGTGTCGGACATCTATGTGTTTCGAACGGGAATGATGTACCAGGTTCTTGGAAAGACATATTGCACTTTGGTTGTCAACCATGATAGGGCAAGTATCACAATTTATACCAAAGTCTTTAAGTGTGTGTCTCATCCAAAGAACTTGAGCACACGCGGCACCGGCGGCAATATATTCCGCCTCGGTGGTTGAAAGTGATACGGAATTTTGCTTCTTGGAAAACCAAGAGACAAGAGAATTTCCTATAAAATGGCAAGTGCCACTAGTACTTTTCCTGTCGGATTTGCATCCCGCATAATCAGCGTCACTATATGAGACTAACTCATATGTGCTAGATCTCGGATAAAGTAATCCAAAATCTAATGTGTAACTTAGATAGCGAAAAATACGCTTTACCGCTACTAAGTGAGACTCCTTAGGTTGAGACTGATAACGCGCACATATACATACGGCAAACATAATATCGGGCCTACTTGCGGTAAGATAAAGCAAACTACCTATCATACCTCGATATAGACGAATGTCTACATCCTTACCGCCCGTATCCTTGTCAAGATGCGTAGTCGTGCTCATTGGAGTCTTTTTCCCGGAGGCATTCTCCATTCCAAATCGCTTTAGCAACTCCACCGTGTACTTCGTTTGGTGGATGAAGATTGCATCGTTCATTTGGCGAATTTGGAGACCTAAGAAATATTTGAGTTCGCCCATGTGGCTCATCTCAAATTGTTCCTTCATCACATTAGAAAACTCTTCGCAAAGAGCGAAGTTAGTAGCACCGAAAATGATATCATCAACATAAATTTGAACTAATAAAATATCATTATTCGCATGCTTAATAAAGAGTGTTGAATCGGCTTCGCCCATTTTAAAATTCAAAAACAAAAGAAAATTCTTTAGGCGATCATACCAAGCTCGAGGAGCTTGTCTCAAACCATAAAGAGCTTTCTTTAGTTTAAAAACGTGATTTGGAAATTTTTCATTTACGAAGCCCGGAGGTTGAGAAACGTAAACTTCCTCAACGACATCTCCGTTTAAAAATGCACTTTTAACATCCATTTGAAATAATTTAAAATTCTTATGGCATGCAAAAGACAAAAGTAATCTAATTGATTCTAATCTAGCTACCGGAGCGAAAGATTCTTCGAAATCGATACCTTCCTCTTGACGATAGCCTTGAGCTACTAACCGAGCTTTGTTCCGGACGACGACTTGGTTTTCGTCGGTTTTGTTCTTGAAGATCCACTTTGTCCCTATGACAGTGTGGTTCTTCGATGGCAATGGAACAAGTTCCCAAACTTCATTCCTCTCGAATTGAATGAGCTCCTCCTCCATGGCTAAGATCCAAGCGCTATCTTCGCATGCTTCATTAATATTCTTTGGCTCTATCGATGAGGCAAAGGCACAATTTGCGAAGCGGTGAACTTGGGATCTCGTCTTGACACTATCATAGATATTGCCAATGACTTGCTCATGGGGATGGTCACGAACCGAATGAAGCCGTTTGGGAATACCTTGATCACTTGGAACATTCTCAACAACTTCATTAGTTGGGTTAGTCTCAATAGAATCAATAGAATCATTAGACTTAGAATTTTCAAACGAATCACATAAAACATCCATAGAATCATTATCATTTGAAATTCTAGTTGGAACAAATCCTTCATTAAATGAGACATGAAGCGATTCCTCGATCGTTGAGGTTCGTTTGTTGAATATCCTGTAGGCTTTGCTACGCGTAGAATATCCAACAAAAATCCCCTCATCGGATCTCGGATCGAATTTGTCCAAACTACCATATGTGTTCTTAATAAAACATTTCGAACCAAAAACACGAAAATGTTTAACTTGAGGCAACCTACCAAACAACAATTCATAACAAGTTTGTTTAGTGCCGGGCCTCAAAAGTATTCTATTAAACACATAGCAAGCGGTGTGTACCGCTTCCGCCCAAAATTGATGGCCAAGTTGGCTATCATCAAGCATAGTGCGAGCACACTCCACTAGCGTCCTATTCTTTCTCTCAACTACACCATTTTGAGGAGGTGCACGAGGGAAAGAGAAGGTGTGAGTAATACCAACTTCATCACAAAATGTCTCAAAAGACTCATTCTCAAATTCACCTCCATGATCACTACGAATAGTGACAATGGTGGTTCCTAAGAGATTTTGTACTTTCTTAAAAAATTGTGAAGTTTTCAAAAGCTTCATTTTTATTACACAATGAAAATACCCAAGTAAATCTTGAATAGTCATCTACGATGACAAGTCCGTACCTTGCATTTCCTAAGGAAGCTACTCTAGTTGGCCCAAATAAATCTAGATGTAATAGCTCTAGTGGCCGTTTAGTAGAGATGCTTTTCTTAGGTTTAAATGAAGATTTAGGAAGCTTGCCGCGTTGACAACAATCACAAAAACTTTTCTTTTCAAAAACAAGCTTCGGAAAACCTTTAATAGAATTCAATTTTGAAAGCTTATATAGTGTTCCAAAGTTCACATGTCCAAAGCGTCGATGCCATAAGTGTTGTTCACTTGTGTTGGCAACGAGACATTGTTCATATGACTTAGGAAGATCCAAAATATAGATGTCTTTACGACGAGTTCCGGAAAATAATAATTTTTCATTATCCTTTCTTAAAATGTGACACAATCCTTTCGCAAAGCTAACTTTGTAACCTTTGTCACAAAGTTGACTTATTGAAATAAGATTATGATTTAAACCACTAACAAGATAAACGTCACTAATTAATGGTTTAGAAGGGTTACCGACTTTACCAACACCTATGATGGTTCCGCTCTCGTTGCCTCCAAATACGACGCGGTTTCCATTCGCAATGGGAACCACTCCGGAGAGCAAACGAGCGTCACCCGTCATGTGTTTGGAGCACCCGCTATCGAGTATCCAATTCCCTTTGGAGGTAAATTTAAATTTGATGCTCCTTTTCTTTTTCTTTTCCTTGAGTACCTAAAGATAGACACTTTCATATCATGGTACCCAAGGTCATTGGGTCCAAGGGATTAGACCTTTGGAAGCCAAGTCCAAGTGGACTTAGACTTCCCCACATAATTCTTACTATGCACAACATCCGAAAAATAAGCATTCATGTACATTTGTTTTTCGTCCATGCTTGTGTCCTTTGGGCTCCAAATAGTGAAAATTTTGGGAGCCATCATCCTATTGGGTGCATGCATGCTACGTTGATTTCTACGTGATGCATGTTGTGGATAGGCATACGGGACATGATGGAATGGTGCACGAAAAGAATTATTCATATGATGAGGTGGGTGTACATATGCATGTGTGGAAACACGTGCGTGAGGGTGTCTCACTTGGTGTGCACGTGCCCGGGAATGTGTTGCATAAAAATCATCATAAGTGTGAGACGGTGGAGTAGGACGTGTGTTCCTACGTGGCATGTTATTAGTGTACATGTAGGCATGCCCCTTCTTTGGAGGTCCACCCAAAGTGGGTTTCTTTCCGAAAGAGGGTGTGGACGAGGTGGAAGCACCATTGGTAGATGAACTACCAATAGAGTGTTTGCTCCCACTCGTTGAGGCTTCGGAAGTTGACCTAACAAAAGTAGTGACCGACTTGGATGAATTTCCCATCATATACCCCAAGCCAATGTGGTGTTTGGCCGGAAGTAAATCTTTTAGGATATTATCCAAATGGCCCTTACCCTTGTTGAATTTGTTGATTCGGCCCAATGTGTCCTCATATTTCTCTTTGAGAGAACGCAAAGAAGTATCCAAAGCGGATATTTGCGATGTGAGCACATAAACACGAGATTTAAGATTCTCGTTCTCAATACTCAAAGTCGAGTTTTGAGAAGTTAAATCCGCTACCTCATGTTCTTCCGCATCCTCAATGCTAACATGTTCAAGTTTAGATTTGAGATTCACAATCTCATTTCTTAACTCTTCAACAACGGTGTCGTTGTTGGTGATGATATTCTTAGGCGATGTTTGAATGCTAGCTAGGTCATCTTTTACCTTAGTATATCTATTTACTAACTTAGTGTATTTTGACCAAAGTTGAGAGTTAGCATTTCTAAGATCATCCATCGTTACCTCATCGCTTTCGTCATTACTATCATCGGAAGAGGAGGATCCTTGATTGTTCTCCTCTCTTGCCATGAAGCACATATGTGCTTGCTCCACTTTCTCATCATCCGACTCTCCGCTTGAGGAATCCTCGGAGTCGGTGAATGTTGCTCCGACAAGTCCTTTCTTGTACCCCTTCTTGTATTTCTTGGACTTATCGAATTTTGGCGCCTTCCACTTCTCCTTTTGTTTGTTGAGAGGACACTCCGCTTTCATGTGTCCTGGCTTATTACACTTGAAACACAAAGGAGAGGAAGAAGCATTAGAAGAGCCAAATTTACCTTTGGTCTTGAAGTTACCTTTCCGGAAGAAACGGTTGAACTTCTTGACCATGAGTGCCATGGACTCCAAGTCCAACTCGTTTTCCGAGTCTTCATCATCGGAAGATGTGGATGAAGCCGCCTTGAATGCAATCGCCTTTTTCTTAGGCGCATCTAGGTTCAAATATGACTTCATCTTTTCTTGTAGCTTCACCTTGCTATCTTTGCGTACCTCGTATGACATCAAAGTACCCATTAGTTGAACTACGGTATATTTGTTCATGTCATTACCTTCCTCAATGGCGAAGGTACGTTTTTCCCAAGAAGAGGGAAGTCCTTCAATAAGCTTTAAGCACTTCTCCTTTTGAGTGTAGATCTTGCCGAGGGCCTCTAACTCGTTTATTATGTCAACGAAGCGAGCGTAATATTCTTTCATCTTCTCGCCCTGTTGCATGTGAAACATTTCGTAATCTTTGGTTACGACAACGAGTTTAGAGTCTCTTACCCGACTCGTCCCTTCATGTAGTATGAGGAGAGAGTTCCAAATTTGATATGCACTCTTACATGTGCATATCTTATTGAAATCCTCGGGCTCCAATGCGCATTGCAAGGCGTTCATTGCCTTGGCATTGCTTACCTCCGCGGTGACCTCCGCGGTAGTCCATTTCTCAAAATCTTCTTCTTCGGGCTAGTTGTACTCCTTCATTGTAGTCCTCCATAAAGATGCACTTCGGAGGAAGGTTTCCATCCGACATTTCCAGTACCCGTAGTTGGTACCGTTGAAGAATGGAGGCCTTGTAGAGGAATGTCCTTCCATCACCGATGACGCTCCTTCACGGTTCCTGAAGGTGTCGTAGTTGGAAGGTGGAGGCACGGTCTTGTTGTCGTTGGCAGACATAGCTGAGTATCTGGCTCTGATACCAAATGTAATGCCCTACCAGCTACTGCACAAGTACTAGAGGGGGGGGGGGGTGAATAGTACTTTAAAATAATAAGGCGTATTATTCCAAATTAAATTGCACACAACTACCAAGTCAATTTGCGGAAGCTTAAATTGAATGACAACAATGAAATTAACAATGCTAACAAATGAAGTTAATGGGTTCGGATCCACCGAAGTCTCCTCGACTTGTTCCCGGTGATCCTACGTCCCAACCACCCGGATCCCTTCCGGATACTTGAGTTAGAAACCCTAACTCAAGATTTCCACTATGAATATCTTGTGAAAAACCTTCACAAGATCAAATCATACATGCAATGGCAAAGTGAATCCCACAACCCGGGATCACAAACTTCTCTCACAACCGAGAGAGCCAATAAGCAATATAAAAGAGTTTAATATGAAATAAATACTCTTACCACAAAATCCTATACCTTGAGTTTTTCTTACCCAAAAGGTGGAATGAAGGATTTGAGGAAGATGAAGTTACCAAACCCTAGCACCAAGGAAATGAGCAGCAATGGGTGCCTAGGGAAGATTTGGAAACTTGAATCAAGCAATAGCTTGAAGAGCTCACCAAGAACAAGCTTCTCTCTAGATCTAGAAATGAGAGAGAATGGGTTTCTTGTGAGGAAGAGAGCTTTAGATTTGAGGGAGAATAGCTATCTCTTTAGAACTCAATGAATCTCTTAATCACAGCTCTATTGAAGATAGAAATGACCTAGGTTCGTATTTATAGGGTCCCATAAAAACAAGTTAGGTCAATCTCCAACGGAAAGAAATCTGTGAGATCTAGTCGGTCAAAGAACACTCACTGACCGACTAGTTCATCAACTAGTCGGTCAGTCACAAAGCATGGACCGACTAAGAGCAGATCTGAGAAGAGATAGAATTTCAGACCTAGAAAACTAGTCGGTCCAAGAACACTGTCTGACTGACTAGTTTCACAACTAGTCGCTCATCCAATGAACGTAGACCGACTAAGAGGCAAAACAACATAGTCTGAAGGCAAGTTGACTTAGTCGGTCCAAGAACAAAAGTTGACCGACTAGATTGTCAACTAGTCGGTCATCAAACGTTCTTAGACCGACTAACGGTAAACAGTAGCTTAGGAGAATTTTAGAGTGAACAGTCAGTCTCAACTAGTCGGTCAAAGAAGCATCACTGACCGACTAGTTCACAAACTAGTCGGTCGGTGAGTCAACATAGACCGACTAACTGTAAACAGTAAAGAGCTAAGAATTAACTGACAGAAACTAGTCGGTCCAAGAACAGTGGCCGACCGACTAGATCACCATCTAGTCGGTCAGTACTTGTTCTTGTACCAACTAACATGCACAACAAAGTCCGAATCGAAGCGCGACGCTTCGAGGAAGTTAGAGTGAACTTGTGCAAGAATCCTAGAGCTACGAAATGAGCGTAATGAAGATAGAAACGTAAGATATACTCAAGGCTTAACATTCTATCAATCGAAACTAAAAGACTACAAATAAAACCTTAATAAACGGTCTTTGAGAGCTTCGATTGAATCTTCATTACTTCCAAAGCGTCGCAAGAGCTTCAACGAAGCTTTAGGCATGAAACTGAGCTTTGGAAAGTGTTGAGATGTCGCTTTGAATGTTCACGTGAAATTGGCGACGATCTCCAATACTGCGCTCATAAATTGTTAGATCATGAATTATTTATGTTTGCTCATCATCCAAAACCAAATCCGGGGAGTCCAATATTCAACAGTTCTGCGTCGAAGGCGTCCGTGCCGAATTTGTTGTTCGACCCTGAATTTGTTATTCCGTGCCGAAGGCGACTGCGCCGAATTTGTTGTTCTGCACGGAAGGCGTCCGTGCCTAATTTTTTGTTCTACGCCGAAGTTATTGTTCCGTGCCGAAGTTGTGCCGCTAAATTTTATTACGCTAATTTGTTGTTCTGTGCCGAAGACATCTGTGCCAAATTTGTTATTCGACGCCGAATTTGTTGTTCAGAGCCGAAGGCGCCCTGATCGGCTCGGAACTAACTCCAAAACGATGTCGTTTACCGCAAGCGCACGGTATAGTAGCAAGCGGGTATCGAAAACGGGAAAGCGGTGCTATACTACTTATATACTGCTAGGTTAAGTTAGATGTAACGGCTTGTTTTTGTATGATGAATATTATTTATATATATATGAAATTGTTCGTCTTCTTTCTTTACTTCTCCGCGCTAACATCTTAGTATAGGATCACTCTTGGAACTCATTAGAATCATCCCGAAGCTTCCCGCTTCATTTTGCGACTTCCTGTGCAAGTTAGCCGGTTCACGTTGAGGAACCGACCGACTAGATGTCCATCTAGTCGGTCAACAACTCCTCATGGACCGACTAGTTTTTGTCAGGCTTTTTCTCTTGAGTTACTGTTTACGCTTAGTCGGTCTAAGTTCATCCACCGACCGACTAGTTATCGAACTAGTCGGTCAACACTTCTTCGCAGACCGACTAAGTACAGAGATCATTTTTCGCACCAGGTTACTGGTTACCGTTAGTCGGTCAAAGAACGAAAACCGACCGACTAGTTGACGAACTAGTCGGTTAAGTATCCTTCTCGGACAGACTAATCTTCAAAATATCTTGTTGACAATTTTCACCCTGTAGTCGGTTTATGAACACTGGCCGACCGACTAGGTTACAAACTAGTCGGTCGACGAGCCTTCACAGACCGACTAACTCTATAAATACTACAACAACCCTGTTCACGGTTTGGGTTTTAGTCGGTCATAGTTATACGACCGACCGACTAGTTCCTAAACTAGTCGGTCGACCGACCTTCTCTGACCGACTAGTTGACCCCGAAACCCTAATTTTTGTGCTAGCCGCCGTTTCATTTTCTTATTTAAACGGGGCTTTCTCTTTCATTTCTCCTGATTGTTTTCAGTCTCCATCTTCCACAAACCCATTTCCATACCTCCCACGTCTTTCCCTTGCTCGTTCCTCCATCCTTGCGCCCTCCATCTTCCCCAAAGCTCTCCCTCTCCTCTCATTTCCCTTTCTTTTTCCCTAGCACAGAGTTCTCGTCTCAGATCCAGCAGCAACGACGCCGGGAGACGCTGAAATCTTCACCACCACCGGCGATCAATGTTCTCGCTGCGCTACCCGTGGCTTGGGAAATTCCGGGCGACGTAAAGCTTCCACCCTTTCCAGATTGGACACCGGATCTTCGTGCAACCGTCAATTCCAGGTTGGTGCCCTAAATTCGTAGTAACCTCCACAATAGATGATCAAACCCTAAATAAAAGTCGCAACCTAATCAAACTAAATTTATTTTTCGCGGATCTTTAAAACGTTGTACAACCGTAGAAATCGACGAATGGACATTATGCATGCACACATAGGATAGATCGTTGATAAGGTAAATTCATTATAAATATGATTTTTGATTAAATAGGATAGTCCCGATAACTTAGACACAATCCTAATAGGGATTAATGAATCGTGATCTGACACCGTCGCCGTGTCACGATTTTCAGACGCTCATCCGCTGACGAGACATTTGGACGAGGCGTACCAGGGAGACGACGCACTTGCCACCACAGGCAAGTGTATCACTTGCGTTCTTGGCCGTGTTTAGGCCTTAATTTTGCTAGAACTGTTAGTCTTGCTCATTGAGAACCGGACGTGAAATGATAGCGTCCGGGACGCCTTTGGTGGCTCAGATTTGACAACGAAATCTGAGCCCTACAACAACAATTTTTGACATCATAGGATTGACATGTGTGTGCGTGAGTTGTGGACACCCTAGAACAACCCCTCCTGTTTTGTCGTGTCTTGTTTCTTTCCGTCTGCATAGCCCGCTAGGCAATAGGGCACTCGCCAAGCCAGAGCGAGTGATCCCTTGTACTAGTTCACAGCCCGATGGGCAATTGGGCACCTGTCAAGCTAGAGCAGGTGATCCCATGTATTGATACACAGCTCAGAGAGCAATTGGGCACTTGTCAAGCTAAAGCAAGTGATCCCATGTCTTGTCACGATTCTTGGGGTTATGGGGTAGGGTTGAGCGTGCAAGCGGCAAGAGGGACTGATCCCCCTCGAACCGAACAGGCGTGAACCCTTTCGTGTCTTGTCTTGTCTTGTCATGTCTGGCTTCCATGTTCCGTCTTGTCTTGACACCTGTAGGCTAGTCCCGTAGTCCATAGCACTCGCTATGACTACTACTTGTTGTGTTTCTTTCTGTTGTTAAAACCTCAGCATGTTAATCAACCAGTAAAACGTTGTAAGTAAATGGTACACTTGTAGCTTGGTCTAATCTTTTCTTGTAGACCTTGCCTGACGTACAGTTCCTTCTTTTGGTGCTGTACGTCAGGGATTGAGCCAGAGTACGTGGAGGAGACTGACCTGCCTGCCGACGTGGAGTCAGAGGGCGTCGATCCCGAGTATGACCCTGAGGAGGATCAGAGTTAGAGACTTTTAGTAGCAGATTCCAGAGGCGTTATTATCTTTGTTGGGTGCGTAGCACCTTTTATGTTTCTTTGTTTAGGTTGGGTGCTTGCACCATTAGATTTACTTTTCTGCTGTTGTAGCCCTTCGGGCGTTGAGACTTGGTACTATTGATATGTTGGAATAAAATTTGTGATGTTCTTTCCTTCTTGTACTTTTATTGTTCTGTACTAACATGCAGGGACCTGTACCTTTGCCTTGGTACCACACAGACGCTTATTGGGTCAGGGCTTCGTAGCTCTGGCCTAAGCGGGCCTAGTCACGCTTCGCCTCCGCTGTTTTGGGAAGCGGGGCGTGACATTAGACTTGCAGGTTTATTGGTGGATGTGGAATATGGAATGTTGTAATGGTGATGGATGCGAAGGTCGTGTCACTTGATATCGAAAACAAGGGATTCCACACAATATAAAATAATAAAATATAGAAAGACTAAGGCTTTAGGAATCGCCACTAGGACCGTTGAATGTCAACGTTAGGCTAGGACTCTAACGTTGCATTGGTTTTATTGGGGATTGTAGCATCTAGAAAATGAATTCATGCATCTGGGCATCATGAATCTAACGTATCGCATAAACCCTGCTCTTGCGATACATGCATACGATACGTGCATTAAGGATCTACAATGTTCTCACCATTCTCTTGGTTCGAACGCTCGCAACTCGTACCACTCTCGTGGGTTAGAGCTTCGAGGTATTTTGGTGGCTCTTATTGATGCCATGGTGATAGCCGTCAATTAGTGATATAGTTCGTCGGTGGATCCCATCAAGGCACGAGTCAAGAATGGTCACGTAGCTCAGTTTAATCCACTAAATCCCTAATTAAATCTGTGGGACACTCCTTAAGCTAATCGATTCCACCGACCGTGGGTACGATCTCAGGATGAATTCTCCTAGGGATCTTGCTAGATCAACCAAAATACAACCCCTTTTATACCAACGCACCATAGAAATCCCAACTTTACATCTAAATCGTAAAATCCTCGGGCTAATCCCTTAGCACTAAATAGAACTACGCATGCATCATATGAAAAACAATAGAAGATTTAATAATAGCAACAGAATTCATCATAGCATGCATCAAAGAGATATTCAATAATCAATCAATGTGAAGAGCTGAAATATAATTAAAGAAAAATAAAATACTTATCTTGATACAAGGGAGGGGCTTAGGGCATAGCCTAACTCCCCAAAAGATCGTCTCCAAAACACTCTAAAAAGATCTAAAAGCCAAAAAGAGTCCCCCTAAAAATGACGGCTATCCATCTAATATATCTCCCTCTAAAACCCTCGCAAACCACCCAAAACCTCCCCTCAAAGTCGTCCCCAAAGCAGGATCTAGACGCAACTTAAGTTCTGGGCCCATGGCGACTCGGTCGAGTAGGTGGCTGCTCGGTCGAGTCGTTAGGAAATCCGTATGCTTTCCCAAAAACACTGCTCTGCCTGCTCGGACCGAGTAGGGTCTGCTCGATCGAGTTGGTAGCTGCTCAATCGAGAAGGTAGCTACTCGGTCGAGTTGTCAGGAGGTCTGCATTCTTCCCCCAAAACCATGCTCTGCCTGCTTGGACCGAGTATGGTCTGCTCGGTCGAGTTGTCACTCTGCTCGGTCGAGTAGGGAGCTGTTCGGTCGAGTAGGCAGCTGCTCGGTCGAGTAAGCAGTTGCTCGGTCGAGTAGGAGATTGAAAACAGATTTCAGCACGATTTGTCACTCTGCTCGATCGAGTAGGGTCCTACTCGGTCGAGTAGGTGGTCGAAAACAGATTTCAGCAATGCAGCATCAGATTGCAGAAATTCCCCAGAGGTCATCCGACCTCTGATTGGCATGTTCTTGGTGGCATTGGAACCTTCTTGAAGTCTACTATCTGGAACAAATAACAAAAAATACTAAAAAAATCCCAAGTGATAGAAGATTTGAAAAGGATGCACGACTGTCCTGTTTCCAGCACTTTGGATTGCTCAATTCCTCTGTGGTATCATAGCTCGATCGAGTGACCTGGAACCATGAGTCTTGGTATTATAGAACCATGCTTTCTTCATTCTCCTCTTCTTCACTCCTTCTCTCTTGCCCCTTCCTTGCTCCCAAGCAGCTTTAAGTCACCGAACGCGGTGCCTCAGGGGCTCCGGTGTCGAAGCACGTGCTCTCTCCTCAATATACTCCAAATCGCTCGATATTCCCTGAAATGCAATCAAACGCTGTTAAAGTACAGTAGTTCCAATTATGAATGTAAAAGCGTATGAAATATGTAATTGAGCAATCATTTTGACGTGTAATCATATAGATAAAACATGGAATATAATGAGACATCAAAATTCCACCAAGCTTACCTCTTACTCGTCCCCGAGGCAGACAAGTAAGAAGCGAACACGGGAGGGGGATACAATGGAGATGTGAGGCGGTGGCGTGTAATGGAGACAAGGGGTTCAATCTTAAATTTAGAAAATACAAGAACCCAAGGTATACAAGATCTCGTGAACGCATGTCAATATGAAATTAGAACACATATACACAACAAATACTTAAGTCTCGCTCAAATTAAGATAATGTGGATTTCAATAAATGTAATGAACTCGTTAAGTATTAAAATGAGAGTAGAGTTATACCATATCATAGTTTATCATGCAATATACTAAGTTCACAGAAATGAAACCAATGTTCATAACCCATTCTTTAAGCAGTATAATATGTCATGATTAAACGTTTTCAAGCATGCGTGGTATTTTATTATGCTTCATAAAATGAATTTAGCAAATTCAATCAAGGTAAGGCATCACCACACTACGACCATTTCATGACTCCTACAACCCATTAACTTTGCCATGTCTTCGTTCGATATAGAAATGGAGATAAGGATATGGGATTTTTGTACTTTTATATTTTTTTGGCTATATGAATGTTTCATATGCATTTTGTTCTTTCTTTATATACACGAGATAACTCAATATATACAAAAAGCGGCATATGCATCCCAGACCAGACTGTCTTAGAGGATTGAGTTACGAAGAACCCCTAGGGCCTTTTATTCAGGATATTTGTTTGATTTTTACATTTTTGGGATTTTTGCAAACTCACATAAATGCGATGGAATGCAAAACATGACCAAAGATCATTTATTGGCTATTCACACAAAAAGAAAAAGCATAGAATCAAGACATGGCTCGCTTTCAGGAATCCTAATCATCACTACTGTGGTTGTCGTGGGGTTATCATATCTCTTTTGAATCACTAAACATCCATGAAGCAATAGAATTATCAATCAAATCACGCAAGAGTCAAATGATTTTCAGATTTGATTCATTCATTTTTAGCTTAACTGTCTCGAGAATATGGTTGTGAAACTATGGATTCTACTATGAAAAAGCATATTAACAAAGATACACTAATCAAGGAATCGAACTCTAATCTAACAGATATCAAAGTTCATAAAAAAATAAATCCACGATATTTTATAGAAAATGAGACATATGAGACTAAAATATAGAAGTGAACATGGTTCATATGGAAATTTCGAAGTGTGTTTCACGATGAAGCAAAGTGCGTGCACTATGCACTCCCCCAAGCTTAAACATCACATTGTCCTCAATGTGTGTATGATATAAATAGAGGACAACGACAAGATAGGAGGGCCACACAACAAAATCGTTTCTCTCCCACAAGCTTAAACATCGCATAAATATTGGGGAGAGAGGCGAAATAAGCGCCAAATATAACGGTGGGCATGGATGATAAATATTAGGTTAGATGCAAAAGATAATTGAGCCATCATATGGGGTGAATTTATTAAACTCAGAAAGCATATAAAATCCTATACGGTCCTCTCGCTGCCGAGAGGATTCGTGTTTATTGAAAGCATAAAATACTACACTACTAGATTGGTACCACCTGTAGCAAAAGGCGGGTCCAATATCTTTTCCGGTGCAGGCAGCTGCTCTATCTGCACTTTCTATGGCTCTGCCAGGTGCATATCTCCATAGGCTTCATCAGATTCCAGTACTGCGGCTCCTAGCATCTCTCCAAGGACTCCACCTGTACCCTGTAAGAGATAAGCCACATCAATCTGATGTGGATAATTTTTCCCTAAAATAAAAGTATTCCAAAGAAGGTCATCAAAAGAAATACTCAAGATAAAGATCGGTTGACGACACTTCTCTGAAAATGTATCTTCGCTTTCATGCACCACGTCAGGCAACTCTCTGTTGTTTCTCTCAGGCTTTTCAGGTAACTCTGGCGTATGAGTGTGGGTCTCATCAGGCCACTCCTCATCATCGTTAGATTCATCCCAACGCACCTCCCAATCTTATTCAATCGCATCTATGGTAGGTGGCTCCTTGCTCTCCTCCTCGTATACGTCCCATCGTGCCTCTTGATCATCTGTATGTGTATCCTGAAAAAGGCACAATGAGTCATCAAAATACGAATCATGGTAAAAATCATACATGAGAGGGGAATCAATTGTAAAAAACGAGGGGGTAGAGAGATCTCCCTGAATGGGAGCCATACTTTCTATGGGATAGTCCTCGGCGTCAGTGGAAGGGTGGGCCTCTAGGGGATGTTCAGCCTCTGTAGAAAGTGGAGGTGGCTGCGATAGCTCAAAAGGAGGAGGGTAATGCTCGGGATCCTTATGAATGGCTGTATCCTCGTCCCAATGCATGACCTCCTTGGTGACAAGCTCTGGCTCCGCATGTAAGGCCTTCTCAAAAGCATGCTCTAGCTCATGTGGGTGGCAAGGGGGAGCGACGATGACACAAGCTGACTCTGCAATACCAGGTACTGTGGTCTCGTCGGAGGTGGAAATATCAAAGTGCATAATACCTCCCCCAAGCTGAACGTGGACATCCTCCTTATGCTCCTCAGGTGTGGAAGTGAATGTGTCGCCCTTGGATGCATCGTATATATCAGCCGACATGGGCAGATAACGTCAATGTCTTCTCCATCTGAATCGTCCATCCACTCTTCATATGAACTAGCTGTATAGGTGGGTGGGGGAGCGACGATGGCATAAAGTGGATCTACGGGAACACCTCCTGAGTGTCTCATCACAGTTCTCTCATCAGAAGAGGCTGCATTCGTGCATGGTTCCGCTGTCTCTTCAGAGGTAGAAGTATCAATGTCCTCAGTCTCTCCCTCGAGCTCATAATATGAAAGGCACTTGTTGATTTCGTCCATATCTTTCTGCCATCGATCATGTGACTTATTCAGCATAGCGCGGACAGCCGTGCTCTCCTCTACCTGTGCCATAAATGCATTGAGTGTCAATTTGAGAGGATGGTTAGGACTCAAGAGGCAGACGTGACTTTCGTAGGGCATGTGTCCCTCCTTGTCACAAGACTCGCAATATGCATGACACTCTGAATATTGATCATATCCGTCCATCTGATAGTATGGGTCCTGTGAATGACATTCGCATTCCCCCATTGGAGCCTCATACTATGCCGAAAAATTATTGCCTGAATAATGTCAAGATTGATCCATTATACCTGAATAGTCAAAAACAACAACCTGGAAAAGATATCAGTGGCACAAGAAAAAGAGATAATAATAAAGCAGGTGGCAGGGAAAATATATCTCTTTGTTTTTTATTTTTTTTTGTTTTTTTTGTTTTTGTTTTTTTTGTTTTGTTTTTAACGCAATTTAATCAACCTAATTGTGGTAAATAGATAATATGGCAGAACGCCTCCCCGGCAACGGCGCCATAAACTTGATCGGCTCGGAACTAACTCCGAAACGATGTCGTTTACCGCAAGCACATGGTATAGTGGCAAGTGGGTATCGAACACGGGGAAGCGGTACTATACTACCTATCTACTCCTAGGTTGAGTTAGACTTGCGTGTTTATTGGTGGATGCGGAATATGGAATGTTGTAATGGTGATAGATGCGAAGGTCGTGTCACTCGATATCACAAACAAGGGATTCCACACAATATAAACGAATAAAATATAAAAAAACTAAGGCTTTAGGACTCGCCACTAGGACCATCGAATGTCGACGCTAGGCTAGGACTCTTACGTTGCATTGGTTTTATTGGGGAATTATAGCATCTAGAGAGTGAATTCATGCGTCTGGGCATCATGAATCTAACGTATCACATAAACCCCGCTCTCACGATAGGTGCATACGATACGTGCATTAAGGATCTACAAAGTTCTCACCACTCTCGTGGTTCGAACGCTCTCAACTTGTACCACTCTCGTGGGTTAGAGCTTCGAGGTATTTTGGTGGCTCTTATTGACGCAATAGCGATAGTCGTCAATTCGTCGGTGGATCCCATCAAGGCACGAGCCGAGAATGGTCACGTACCTCAGTTTAATCCACTAACTCCCTAATTAAATCCGTGGGGACACTCCTTAAGCTATTCGATTCCACCGACCGTGAGCACAATCTTAGTATGAGTTCTCCTAAGGATCTTGCTAGATCAACCAAAATACAACCCCTTTTATACCAACGCACCATAGAAATCCTAAATTTACATCTAAATCCTAAAATCCTAGGGCTAACCCCTTAGCCCTAGATAGAACTACGCATGCATCATAGGAAAAACAATAGAAGATTCAATAATAGCAAGAGAATTCATCATAGCATGCATCAAAGAGATATTCAATAATCAATCAATGAGAAGAACTGAAATATAATTAAAGAAAAATAAAATACTTATCTTGATACAAGGGAGGAGCTTAGGGCATAGCCTAACTCCCCAAAAGATCGTCTCCAAAAAAATCTAAAAAAGATCTAAAAGCAAAAAAGAGTCCCCCTAAAAATGACGGTTATCCCTCTAATATATCTCTCTCTAAAAGCCCTCGCAAACCATCCAAAACCTCCTCTCAAAGTCGTCCCCAAAGCAGGATCTGGACGCAACTTAAGTTCAAGGCCCACGGCGACTCGGTCGAGTAGGTGGCTGCTCGGTCGAGTCATCAGGAAATTCGTATGCTTCCCCAAAAATGCTGCTCTGCCTGCTCGGACCGAGTAGGGTCTGCTCGATCGAGTAGGTAGCTGCTCGGTTGAGTCGTTAGGAGTTCCGCATTCTTCCCCCAAAACAATGCTCTACCTGCTCGGACTGAGTAGGGTCTGCTCGGTCGAGTAGGTGGTCGAAAACAGATTTCAGCACTGCAGCATCAGATTGCAGAAATTCTCTAGAGATCACCCGAACTCCGATTGGCATGTTCTTGGTGGCGTTAGAACCATATTGAACTCTAATATCTGGGAAAAATATCAGAAAAAATATTAATAAATCTCAGGCGATAGAAGATTTGAAAAGGGTGCGCGGCTATCCAGTTTCCAGCACTTTAGATCGCTCGATTCCTTTGCTGCATCATAGCTCGATCAAGTGACTTGGAATCCATGAGTCATGCTATTATAGAACCATGATTTCTTCATTCTCCTCTTCTTCACTCCTTCTCTCTTGCCCCTTCCTTGCTCCCCAGCGGCTTTAAGTCACCGAACACGGCGCCTCAGGGGCTCTGGTGTCGAAGCACGCGCTCTCTCCTCAAATATACTCCAAATCGCTCGATATTTCCTGAAATGCAATCAAACGCTCTTAAAGTACAATAGTTCCAATTATGAATGTAAAAGCGTATGAAATATGTAATTGAGCAATCATTTTGACGTGTAATTATATAGATAAAACGTGGAATATAATGACACATCACACCTACGCCGAATTTGTTGTTCCGCGCCAAAGGTGCCCTCGCCAAATTTTTTGTTCTACGCCAAATTTTTTGTTTCGCGCTGAAGGCGCCCTTGTGAAATTTGTTGTTCCATGCCGAGGCGCCCGCGTCGATTTTTTAACGCTAGTTTGTTGTTCTGTACCGAAGGCGCCCGCGTCAAATTTGTTGTTCGACCCTGAATTTGTTATTCCGCGCCAAATTTGTTGTTCCGCACCTACGGCACCCGTGTCAAATTTTTTGTTCCGCGCCAAAGTTGTTGTTCCACGCCGAAGGCGGCCGTGTCGTAGTTGTTGTTCCGTGCCGAAGACGCCCATGTCAAAGGTGCCTGTGTCGCTAAATATTTTTACGCTAATTTGTTGTTCTTTTAAATTTTGGCTGTAGAAATAATTTTTTGGGGAACAAAGATTTCGCGGGGGAAATCTTAAATGAACCATGCCCGCGGGCACGAGGTATGACTAGTATATATACATAATAGTATGTATGGTAGTAAGTGTTATATTTCTACATATGTGTTGATAGCTATATCACTATAGGGATATCTGTGTCTATTAGAATTGGTGTTTGACTATCTACTAAGGGTGCAAGTATTTTAGATGTACGTGTCAATATTTGTAATTGTATAGTAGTACTGTTATGTGCTTATTGAGTGTAATGTACATGATAATAGGTGTGCTTATAGTTGGGTGTACATATCTATTGTATGATCTATATATTAGTGCGTATGAGCGTGTACTCATGCCTGGTTATGTATGTGCTTAGTTATATGTATCTGTACTTATTTAATAGTATGGATATGTGTGTATTGTATTACTTCTCCCTACTGGATCATGTATGTGCATGTGTATACTAGGAGGTATACATGATTGTATGTTTGTAACTATGTATAGATGTGTATATGTAGTAGTATCTAGCTTCATGTAAATTATTATGGTTGTGTATGCTTGTGTGAACATATAGTATATATGTCTAAGTCTTGTGTAGATACGATATAGTTGTGTTATAGTGCAAGTATATATATGTGTATAAGTGTATGCATATGAGTGTACATTGCTTTTATTATAGTGTATGTATGTATGTATGGAATAGAGTGACCTTAGTATCTAAGTCCGCTCACCCCTAAGTTGGTCCTAATTAAGGAAGTCTGAGGATGAACTTGATCTTAATGTGGATATATTATTATGATCCTAGTGCTATATAAAGTAGGGCATGTCTATTTTGTGTATTGTGTAGTGTATTGTGTACATCTACACGTGTAGATATATTTATTATGTGGTGTATATGTATTATGTAGTATGTAAAGTGATTGTACTATTGGGGTTTTAATTGACTGAATCTGATTGTGCTTATGTAATAATATTGAGTAGTATTCTATATGTATGATTGTGGATTGTGATTGTATGCGTATGGTAGTGTATTTTGTACTATTAATAATGTGGGTGTGTAAGGTAATGGCATACTTGTAGTTAGTAAGTTGATGTGTGAGTATAGTAAGTGTAAGTATTTGCCTTAATTATGATATTAGTTCAATTGTAAGGTATGATGACAATGTGTTAATAGTGTTGTGTATTAGTGTTAGTATATTAGTATTAATATTGATGTATAATTAGTGATGTATGTATGCGTGTTATTATTATTAGCATGGTTATTAATTAGTGTTATTAGTAGTATTACTATTGGTATTGATATTAGTGTTAGCAATATAAATTGAGCGTTTATGCACGAGTGCATGATTGTTATTTATGGACGGTGTGTGAGCATAGTAGAGAGTGTGGTATGTGTATATTGGGAGAGGAATGCGCAAGCACTACCCTCATTTTTCCCCGCCGCATCTTAGTTGATAGAAATTCCGAGGACATAATTTTTTTAAGGTGGATAGAATGTAACTGCCTGTATTTTTTAGTACGTATTTCGTACGTATTTTATTGATGTATTGAATTATTAACTTATGATCTTATTTACTATCACTATAGCTCGTATTATTTTTGTAAACCTATTAATTATAACCATATGAGTATTTAATTTTTTTATATATTCAAATTCAAATGTTTAAACCTCATTTCAATTTCAAATCTTTTTAAAGACTTTCTAATTTTAATCCTAATAAAACCATAGTTAATTAGGAAATATTCTCTCTTACTAAATCCCCTTAATCACTCATCGATTATTATAAAATCAATTCAAATAACTTCCTTTTATTCTTAGCACTAACACCTACCCAAAAGAAAACCCTTCCATATTTACTACAAACCTTAAACCCTACTACCCTATAGTCACACAACTCTCTCTCTACAACAAACAGACGCAGCCACCGAAAAAAATCTCAAAAGCCTACTTTTCCTATCCTATACTAAAACCCAAGCAGGACCCATCCCCTCAAAAATACCCTAACTCCTTCTCTCCTCAAATCCTACATAGCCGCCGCCTCATCTTCTCCCCAACCCCGATCACCCCTCACCGGACCCCACATGCGTCGACACCATCTCCAGCAGGCTGCAACCCCTACAGATCTCCCCCGTAACCCAGCTCGAAACCAGTCACTCGCCACCCTCCAGCAACTGTAGCCCCCTCCTCTACAAACCCACGCATCTACTTCCCATCCCCGCACCACCTCAACCTCCAACCCCATCGCTACTCAACGACCACCTGCAACCACCCACGACAGCCACTCGCCACAACCTCGGCCTTCATTAGACCACCTTCCTCCCGCACCACACCCCCGCCTACAGCTCCAATCTCGACCTCCACTCCCTTCAAAACCAAACACCCCACCGACCTACAACCTTGCATCCACGCACCGGCCACCACCTCTCCACGACCCCAAGCTATGCCTCCTGCCACCAGCCACAGACCCCGACCAACTCCCTCAACCCACCGCAACATTCTTCCACGGCAACAACACCCCAGCACCACCCTTCCTCACAACCCCACCTCCGACAGCCTTCTCCTTCTCCCCTGCAACCCTCACGGCAACTCCTTACCCCGCAACCTTCTACCTCCCTCACAACACCCTCCGACCACCAGTTCGCTGTCCTCCTCCAGCCTCACCGTCACCTTCCGACAGACCCCGAAACCCCCATTTCCTCCTTCCACCTGCACCCAACCCGCAACCATCTCTGCCAACCTCTCACCGGCCACCTCCTCCACCCAGCATCATCCCAGACATCCCTCCGACCACCACACCCCTCCACCGAACCCCAGACTCCTCCTCCAAGCTGCAAAGCCCAGCTTCCTCGATGCCACTCCCACAACTGATGTCACCTTATCGCCACCGCCGCTTCATCTGCAAACATGTGAGGGAAAAGCAAAGCAACATCATCACGTAAGTATAATATGTTAGCTTTTATTATTATATTAGTTGTAATATAAGTTAGTATATGTTATACCTCAATTATTTTAAATACACGTTTTTATTAATACCGAAAACAAGCAAGTGCGCATTTTCAATACACATTTTTAAAAGTTGTTCTTTTAGACACTTTTGCACATAGCTAGTTCTGGATGAATTAACGGTGACATGTTGTACACGAAAATGTCATTAGACACAATGACACCAAAACTCCACATGTATACGCTTAGTGAATTGCCAAATAAAAAGCTGTGTGCGCGCACGTGTGTGGACATTTCATTAAGTCGATTGAAGAGATCAAACCTGAGAGTACGTGTGTGTGGACACTTTATAAAGTCAATTGACAATGCCTTGTAATGACATGAAATGCGAAACATTGCTGAACGTACATGAATTGCTTGAACTGCTTGAAAACCATAGACATGCAGGCCGGTTTGGCTAATCATAGATATTGCATGCCAAGATTTGGCTATTCCCGTGGGCCGGTTTGGCTAGTCTGGCTCGTGGTTAGTATTACAACTCATGATGGTCGGTTTGGCTGATTCTGGCTCGTGGTCCAGAAAGTACACGTGGGTGGGGTTGGGTTCGCTGGCACTAGTCGGTAGCAAAATGGTCACCTTCGGAGGTACTTGAAGGTAGATTCACTTACTAGCCGCCTAAAGACGTGAACCTTAGTCACTAAAATTGCACGCACTATTGAACATTTTGAAAATGCTATATCAAACATGTTAACTTATAGAACTGCTGTTGTTTCCATTTAAAATAGAACTGCCATGTTTTCATTTATAACATAACTTCCATGCTAGTGTAAATCTCTGAAATTATAAATGCCATTATTATAAATCCTTTAACTTCCATGTAAATTATTTTGAAAACCTTGCCAAGTGACCTATTCATAACTATTGCTTGTCAAGGACCCTTGCAGACATACATTTCTATGTTGTTTGAAATGTATGTCAGGTCACTAGACAGGTCACCCTGAAGACGAGTTGCTTAAGGAGACTGACCTGCTGGACCAGGAGTATGCTGATCCAGGATTTCTTCCCGCTGAAGACTAGTCGCTGAGTTTTACTTGCTGCGGCTTAGGATTTCATATATTGCTTTTCTGTAGGGTGTGTACCCACTTTGTAAAACTTTGTTATTGTTGGCCATGCTTGGGGCCTTATTTTTCTTTGTGTACTTTTTTTCTGGATGTTGGCTTAAAATTCATAATTATGTCTGTTGTTCTGATGCATGCAAGTTCATGCGATTGGTTGTTATTCACAGACGCTTATTGGGTTTGAGCTTCACATCTTCAGCCTATGCTGATGATATGCTCCTATTTTACATGTTTTATCGCATATCCTTATGACACATTTCACCCTGCAAACCCTCATTTATACGCTTTTGTGCTATTATTTGGAACAATATGACTTTCATTAGGCGTTTTTGAAGAGTTTTTCAGGGGGAGCTTAGGCAATTGTTGTAGGGATTTTTGGAGATCAATTTTTGTAAGCGAATTATAGATCGAAACTTGGAGAATTATTTAATCTTGTTCTGGATTGTCTTTGTGCTTGGGAATAGATCTATAAATTACGATTTGATCTGTTCTTTACTGTAAGTTTTTATCTCCATTTCGTTAATCTGCGATGATGTGTTCGTATCTAAGAATTGTATTTTTATCCGCTATTGCCATGTGTGAGTAGATTATTCTAGGGTTGATGGGTTAGCCCTAGGACCCTAGGGGAAGATGTAGGTTTGAATCCCTACATTGGATTTGGGACTTAAGGTAGTATTTCGGTAGATCCTATCGAATCCATAGATAACCCGTACTGAGATCATGCCCACGGTCTGTGGAATTGATGTGCTTAAGGGGTATCTAGGGATTCGAATAGGGAAATTGGTGGATCCAACCAAGGCAAGTGACCATGCCCGGCTCGCGACTTGAGGGGATCCATCGACGAACTATATTGCTACGTTGACAGCTACCGCCATTGCGTCAACAAGAGCCACCAAAATACCCCGCAATCCTAACCCATGAGAGTGATGCAGATTGTGGGATTAATTTCCTAGCCCTAATGCAATGCAAGGATCCTATTCCAACGTCAACCCTCAATGATCCTAGTGGTGATCCCTAACGCCCTAGTCCCTTTTTATTAGTATTACAACAACACCCAAACCAAATCCTTTACCCTGATAGCTAGCTCACTTCAAGACTTAGAAATAAACTGAGAATCCATTGACACTATCACCGTCCCTGTGGGATTCGACATCTTTTATACTATAACTCGACACCGTCCGCTTGCGGATTGAGCCCCGAATTGAAGCCTAGGGGCCATACCACGCCTGGCGATCGTGACACCGCCAGGTGGAACCTAGGTGTAGGTTACGGGGGCGCCAAGTTGTTGGCACCGCCGCCGGGGAGGCGTTCTGCCATATTATCTAATTACCACGATTAGGTTGATTAGATTGCGTAAAAAACATATATATATATATATATATATATATTAATTTTTTTAAAAAAAAAACTGAGTGATTTTTTCCCACCACCTGGTATTATTATTATCTCTATCTCTCTTTGCACCACTGACGTCTTTTTCAGGTTGTCTATTTTTCTTGATCAGGTACAGTTGATGCAGCGATGGTACTTTTAAAGACGCGACCGGGTTCTATACAGTCCTATATATACCTCGCTACATTTTATCTGGCTGATGGAGAGTCCTTTAGAGAGGCATTGTGCAAGTTCGAAAGAATGTTAGGGATGTTCAATACGGAGTCAGACCATGAGTGGGATGGTTCCAGGCTATTTGATATCTTTGCTGGAAGACTAAAAGGACCCTCACGTGAGTTTATGAAGAGGATGCAAGTGGGAAAGTTCAGTGATCTGCAGCTGGCAGCAACCTTGGAGCAAATGATAGATGATGCTCGATCTACCGGTTCGCTAACCGTTACGGTAAGTAAACCATCCGACCAAGCATTCATCGATTTTGTTATGGCTAATGTCTCTGATGCAGGTACTATCATAGATGGAGTGTATGCTTCACTTGAAGGTGATCATATCCACATTTACACCTTTAACACTCTACAAATAGAGACATCTGAGCTGTCAGAGAGGACACATATATGGACTTATTGAGAAGCATCGTGGACGCAGTTCGATGCACCGGTCCATTAACGATAACGGCAGATGACCCTTTTGAGCTTGGATTTCAAAATTTTATTACTCATCGTATCTCCTCCACAGGCAAAATTGATGATGGAGTCTGCGCTCTAGTTGAGGGGCACATGACCCACTTTTATACCGTGGCCGAGATACAGGAGCCCATAGAGCCACCTGCACCTACTATTGAGAGGGCCAAGCCATGCAATCATATGCCTCGAGTTCTAGGATAGAAACGAAGACATATGCGTAGAAAGGAGAAGATGAAATTCAATTTGCCTACCATACCAGAGAAACCCGAGGAGGAGGCCGAAGCAGTGCATCGTGAGGAGGCCGAGCTATATTTATTTTACATTTGGCATACGGAGCTAGAGACTTTTGCCGAGGAGGTCGTGCGTCGGGACGAGGACACAGCCATTCATGAGGATCCCGAGCATCACCATCCTCCTCCAGAGCTTCTGCAGCCACCTCGTCCTTCCACTGACTCTGAGGACCACCCACCAGAGCTTACTGCCCCCCTTCAGGGAGATCTCTTCACCCCCTTGCCCTTTACATTTGATTCCCCTCCCGTGTATGAAGTTTATTATGATTTAGATTTCGATGACTCATTGCACCTTTTACAGGATACACATACATATGATCAAACGGTACAATGGGATGTATTCGAGGAGGAGAGCGAGGAGTTAGCACATATGGATGCTGTTGAATATGATCAGGAGGTGAGCTGGGATGAGTCTGACGATGATGAGGAGCATCCTAACGAGACCCACTCCATTATGCCAGAGTTACCTGAGGAACCAGAGGAAAATAACGAGGAGTTGATCGACGTGGTGCATCAGAGTAGAGATTTATTTCCAGGGAATAGTTGTCAACCATTTTTTATTTTAAAACTATTGTTGATGACCCTCTCTGGAATACATTTATTTTGGGGAAAAATTATCCACATCAGATTGATGCGGCTCATCTCTTGCAGGGTACAGGTGGAGTCCTTGGGGAGATGCTGGGAGCCGTATTGCTGGAATCTGATGGAGCCCGTAGAGATACGCACCTGGCGAAGCCATGGAAAGAGCAGATAGAGCAGCTACCTGCACCGGTAAAGATTCTGGATCTGCCTTTTGCTATAGGTGATATCAATCAAGTAGTGTAGTATTTTATGCTTTCAATAAACACGAATCCTCTCGACATCGAGAGGACCATATAGATTTGCTTGAATAAGTAACACCTCATATGACGGCCACAAAAATCTTTTACATCCCGAACCCATTATTTTTATTAATTGCCATATTCATATTTTGATATGTCCTGCCATTTTGTTAACCACCATCGTGTAATGCCCTACAAGCTACTGCACAAGTACTAGAGGGGGGTGAATAGTACTTTAAAAATAACAAGGAGTATAATTCCAAATTATAGTGCAAACAACTACCAAATCAATTTGCGGAAGCTTAAATTGAATGACAACAACAAAATTAACAATGCTAACAAAAGATGTTAATGGGTTCGGATCCACCCAAGTCTCCCTGACTTGTTCCCGGTGATCCTACGTCCCAACCACCCGGATCCCCTCCGGATACTTAGGTTAGAAACCCTAACCCAAGATTTTCACTATGAATATCTTGTGAAAAACCTTCACAAGATCAAATCATACAACAATGGCAATAGTGAATCCCACAACCCGGGATCACAACCTTCTCTCACAACCGATAGAATCAACAAGCAATATAAATGAGTTTATATTGAAATAAACAAACTTACCACAAAATCCTATACCTTGAGTTTTTCTTACCAAATAGGTGAAAGGAAGGATTTGAGGAAGATGAAGTCACCAAGACCTAGCACCAAGGAAATGACCAGCAATAGGTGCCTAGGAGAGATTTGGAGACTTGATTCAAGCTAGAGCTTGAAGGGCTCACCAAGAACAAGCTTCTCTCAAGATGGATTCTAGATCTAGAAAGTGAGAGAATGGGTTTCTTGTGAGAAAGAGAGCTTTAGAAATGAGTGAGAATGGCTATCTCTTTCTATCTCAATGAATCTCTTAATGGCAGCTCTAACCTAGATAGAAATGACCTAGGTTCGTATTTATAGGGTCCCATAAAAACAACTTAGGTCAATTCCCAACGGATAGAAATCTGAGGAAACTAGTCGGTCAAAGAACAACCACTGACCGACTAGTTCATCAACTAGTCGGTCAGTCAAACAACATGGACCGACTAAGAGAGGAACTGAGAAAAGATAGAAATTCAGACCTAGAAATCTAGTCGGTCTGAGAAGACTTTCTGACCGACTAGTTTCACAACTAGTCGGTCAGTCAGTGAACGTAGACCGACTAAGAGGCATAATGAAATAGTCTGAATACAAATTGACTTAGTCGGTCCAAGAACAAAAGTTGACCGACTAGATTGTCAACTAGTCGGTCACCAAACGTTCTTAGACCGACTAACGATAAACAGTAGCTTAGGAGAAATTTAGCATGAACAGTAAGTCACAACTAGTCGGTCAAAGAAGCATCACTAACCGACTAGTTCACAAACTAGTCGGTCGGTGAGTCAACGTAGACCGACTAACTGTAAACAGAAAGGTGCAAGAAACTAAGGAAGCAAACTAGTCGGTCCAAGAAGAGTTGCTGACCGACTAGATCACCATCTAGTCGGTCAGTACGTCTTCTGGTACCAACTAACATGCACAAACAAGTCCGAATCGAAGCGCGACGCTTCGAGGAAGTTAGAATGAACTTGTACTAAGATCCTAGAGCTACGATATGAGCGTTATGAAGTTAGAATCGTAAGATATACTCAAGGCTTAACATTCTATAGATCGAAGCTAAAAGACTATAAATAAAACCTTAAAGAATGGTCTTCGAGAGCTTCGATTAATTCTTCATGACTTCCAAAATGGCGCAAGAGCTTCAACAAAGCTTTAGGCATGAATACGTGCTTTGAGAAGTCTTGAGATGTCGCTTTGAATGTTCTCGTGATTTTTGCGACGATCTCCAATACTGCGCTCACAAATTGTTAGTTCATGAATTATTTATGTTTGCTCATCATCCAAAACCAAATCCGGGGAGTCCAATATTCAACATTCTCCCCCTTTTTGGTGATGACAAACCAACATAAATAATAATCAAAAATAATGATTCAAATGAAAAATACTTACTCCCCCTGCATTGATGACACGTTAATTCCAAAATGAATATATATGAATTGCATCAATCAGACGAGTAAGATAAATAAAGAGAATCGATTTTTGAAATATCGGATTTTGAAAATCCTTATATATATCTTAACTCCCCCTGAATCTAACATATCAAACTAGATTCTTGGAAATTGAGTTAAATTTTCATTTGCCCTATTTATTATCATTATCTCTCCCCCTTTGGCATTATCCCAAAAATGGGGGGCATACAACGACAACAACTAGGAAATGGAAAATCCAACATCGGGAGTCGTAGACAAAGACGATGGAACGAATTGACACCAAGGGAACAGTGGTGAAATCAAATCAAGGTGTGCCAAATTGTCCATTATCAAAAAGCGATAATTAAAATCATCAAAAATACCAAATTATTATTCATTTCTTGAATAAAGAAACATACTCTTCAATATTCAATATTCTTGGTTAAATTTGTGCATGGAAAACAATTCTATACAAATATAGGAATATAATCTATTTAACCAAGCATTTAAGCGTCGAGCGACGAAATTACATTTCATAAGCGTTGAACGAATATTAAATGTGCACGACGAATTAAGACAAAGAGAACGACGATGTATATATATATGAAAACATCATGAGTACATCCAAAAAGATATCGAATACAAGAAGTACATCATATCAAGTACGACACAACATCTATATAAACATCAAAAAATACAACAACATCATCCAAAGTACATCAAAATACCCAACACCGACATCCAGAAAACTCAAAAATACATCAAAACAACCCTCAAACTCCATCCTAACCCAAAATACTCTCAATAAGATATATCATCCAAAGAGTAGTGGAGAGTCCTCGGAACTGACGATCACGAGGAAGTGGCTGGATCTGCAGTCTCCGTGGGTCCAGTCGACGGAGTGGACTCAGGCTCTGCAGGGAGGAGAGGCGTGTCAACAGACGTGATTGTCGGGGCAGGTGTGGAAACGACGGGCTCAACAGCTGGGGTCGCAACAGCATGGGTCTCAACAGCAGGTAAGACAGGAGCAGGCACGTCAGCAGGAGCAGCAGCAGCCTCAGAAGTCTGAACTACTGGAGCAGAAGTCTCTGGAGCACCGGAAGTGGTGCCAACTCCAGGAGCAGAAGTGGTAGCAGCAGCAGCAGCAGTGGCCTCATCGCCACGAGCCAAGGAAGTGACAAGATCGTCAATCTCCTCATCGTCCATCTCCTCGGCCTCAGAAACGGAAGGAGGAAGATCAATGCCCATCATCTGAGCCATACGGCAGACGACCTCCTCGGTACGAGCCAAACGCGACTCGTGCCGACGAAGAAGGCGTACGACATCATCTAATGTGGCAGGAGGAGTGGGGGCTGCAGCAGCTGAGGGAGTGGCCTGGGAAGCAGATGTGGTCGACCTCTGCACGTGACGAAGCGCCGCAAGAGATTTCTTAACGGCCGTCGCGTTCAGAGGAGGACCCAAAGGACGCTCATCGTCAGGAGGGAGAGGGACACGAAAATGACGGAAAACCAGGGTCAACAGACACGGGTAAGGGATATGCGCAGATTTATTGGTCTTGCGAATACACTCGAAAGAGTCCATCTTATCGAGTATAACGCGAGCCCAATTAATCTCGCAACCCAAGAAAAGAGCGTAAATCGGCTTCAAAAACGGCTGGGTTGGCAGAGAAGATGAGCCGTACTTGGGAAGCAAGCACGACTTCAGAATAAGATTTAGCACCCATGCATTTGGTTTGAACGACTTCGAAGGAACACCAATGAGGGCAGGAGGGATCACATGGAAGATATCAGAAAGAACGGACTGATCCAAGGAAGAGATATCATCAACAGAAATATCCGACGGAAGGAGACCGGACGACGAACAACCAAGTATCTCCCCCAAGATTTCTGCTGTGAGAACTATAGGAGTTCCCAAGACAGTAGTCTCGATGGAGTGACTCTCATCGTACAGGCCTCGGACACGATTGGCGTAGAATAATTTGACCAGGCGAGGATATGGTCTAGGATTCGCCTTGGGGTCATAGCGAAGATAATCCAATAGGCCACTATAGGAGAGAAGATCAGCTAAGCCAAGGAAATCTGAAAACTGAACATAGTGCTCCAATAGCATCGGGCAGTGTTCAATACGGTTGTAGGCCGCTAGACACATAGGGTCGTCGCGACACAACGATATGTCAACACCACCCGCTGGCATTGGGCCCTTTCCCTTAGGCTGGCGAGTCCTAGGACGAAGTGGAGGTGTAGGTTCCCTATGGCCAGACTCATCCTCAGGGATAAACTCAGTATCGGAATCAGGAGGAGTAGAGGGAGAGTGGAGTATGGGCTTTTTAGACTTAGATTTTCGGGGTTTGACCGTCGCCGTCCTCTGCTTCTTCAGAGGAGGCGAAGACGGAGAAGCTTGGGTATATTTAGCACGACGCTTGGGCTTAGATGGATTCCTAGGGTTAGAAGGCTCTACAGACATTGGGGAAGCCCCAGATGAAGTTATAGGGATCCTCGTCTTTGCCATGATCGTGGCACGACGAGAACAAGCAAGCGACGAAGATTGAACAACCCTAAGCACACAGCCCTAAGAAGGAAATCTGAAATAATCAAGCCCTAGATGAAAAGTCGAAACCCTAGAAGAGAAATCAAGCTAGATCACACCCTAGAAAAGAAATCGAGACCTAGGAGGAGGAGATATACCTAGGAGGAGGAGGTCGACGGCGGCGGACGGCGGAGATGGCCGGAAAATTGGCCGGAGACGACGGGAAGATGAAGGGGCTCGAGAGGGTTTTTGGGTTTATCGGGCTGGAGAGGAGATGAAGACCGACTAAAACAAATTTTAGTCGGATAAAATTGAGATAAGTCGGTCTGGGAAGCGAAAAGACACATTTGCCCTAACACACTTAGTCGGTCACAGTTCAAACACTGACCGACTAGATCACAATCTAGTCGGTCGGTCAATGAGCTTGAACCGACTAAGTCGAAACAGAGGCAAACAGGAATTTTTAGGGCTAGATTTAGTCGGTTGCAGTATACACACTGACCGACTAGTTTTCAATCTAGTCGGTCGGTTAGTGTACTGTGACCGACTAAGGAAAGAAAAAGATAAGAGTTAGATTAAAGCTTGATCTAGTCGGTCTGAGTTCACTAGCTGACCGACTAGATGAGCATCTAGTCGGTTGGCTAATGAACTGAAACCGACTAGAAGAGTCCAAAAATTGAAAAATGAGTTCTCTTCACAAACCACTTGGATGAAACATCTTAACACTATCATTAGTCATCTAAATTACCCCATAAAACGTCGAAATCTTAAATACGACAAACAAATACGAATTCGAGCACAAATTCAAACATATCACATAAAATCCCAAAAATTCAATAAATCTAGCATGAACGAAATATCGCGAAATATAATAGCATGCAAGATAATTGAATGAAACATGAATCCTATATCTCGGATTCACCCATAATCCCCAATTCTCGACGTAACCGCACAAAGGAGTCCTCCTTTAGGGGTTTCGTGAAAATATCGGCGATTTGCTTTTGGGTTTCAACGTACACTAAAATGATGTCCTTTTTAGCAACATGATCATCTAAAAAATGGTGTCGGACATCTATGTGTTTTGATCGGGAATGGTGCACCGGATTCTTTGAAAGACAGATAGCACTTTGGTTATCCACCATGATAGGGCTAGTATCACAATGAATACCAAAATCCTTCAGTGTGTGTCTCATCCAAAGAACCTGGGCACAAGCGGCACCGGCGGCAATATATTCCGCCTCGGTGGTTGAAAGTGATACGGAATTTTGCTTCTTGGAAAACCAAGAGACAAGAGAATTTCCTAGAAAATGGCAAGTGCCACTAGTACTTTTCCTGTCGGATTTGCATCCCGCATAATCGGCATCACTATATGAGACTAACTCATATGTGCTAGATTTCGGATAAAGTAATCCAAAATCTAAAGTGTAACTTAGATAGCGAAAAATACGTTTAACCGCTACTAAGTGAGACTCCTTAGGTTGAGACTGATAACGAGCACATATGCATACGGCAAACATAATATCGGGCCTACTTGCGGTAAGATAAAGTAAACTACCTATCATACCTCGATATAGACGAATGTCTACATCCTTACCGCCCGTATCCTTGTCAAGATGCGTAGTCGTGCTCATTGGAGTCTTTTTCCCGGAAGCACTCTCCATTCCAAATCGCTTAAGCAACTCCACCCTATACTTCGTTTGGTGGATGAAGATTGCATCGTTCAATTGGCGAATTTGGAGACCTAAGAAATATTTGAGTTCGCCCATGTGGCTCATCTCAAATTGTTCCTTCATAACATTAGAAAACTCTTCGCAAAGAGTGAAGTTAGTAGCACCGAAAATGATATCATCAACATAAATTTGAACTAATAAAATATCATTATTTGCATGCTTAACAAAAAGTGTAGAATCGGCTTCGCCCATTTTAAAATTCAAATCCAAAAGAAAATTCTTTAGGCGATCATACCAAGCTCGAGGAGCTTGTCTCAAACCATAAAGAGCTTTCTTTAGTTTAAAAACATGATTTGGAAATTTTTCATTTATGAAGCCCGGAGGTTGAGAAACGTAAACTTCCTCAATAACATCTCCGTTTAAAAATGCACTTTTAACATCCATTTGAAATAACTTAAAATTTTTATGGCATGCATAATACAATAAAAGTCTAATTGATTCTAATCTAGCTACCGGAGCGAAGGATTCTTCGAAATCGATACCTTCCTCTTGGCGATAGCCTTGAGCAACTAACCGAGCTTTGTTCTGGACGACGACTTGATTTTCGTCGGTTTTGTTCTTGAAGATCCACTTTGTCCCTATGACGGTGTGGTTCTTCGATGGCAAAGGAACAAGCTCCCATACCTCATTCCTCTCGAATTGAATGAGTTCCTCCTCCATGGCAAGGATCCAAGCACTATCTTCGCACGCTTCACCTATATTCTTTGGCTCTATCGATGAGGCAAAGGCACAATTGGCGAAGTGGTGGACTTGCGATCTCGTCTTGACACTATCATGAATATTGCCAATGAATTGCTCATGGGGATGGTCGCGAACGGTATGAAGCCGCTTGGGAATACCTTGATCACTAGGCACATTCTCAACAACTTCATTAGTCGGGTTAGTCTCAATAGGATCAATTGAATCAATAGTCTTAGAATTTTCAAACGAATCACATAAAACATCCATAGAATCATTATCATTTGAAATTCTAGAATTAGTAAAATTCTCATTAAAAGAGACATGAAGTGATTTCTCGATCGTAGAGGATCTTTTGTTGTATATCCGGTAGGCTTTGCTACGTGAGGAATACCCAACAAATATCCCCTCATCCGATCTCGGATCAAACTTGTCCAAATTATCATATGTGTTTTTAATAAAACATTTTGCGCCGAAAACACGAAAATGTTTAACTTGAGGCAATCTACCAAACAACAATTCATAGCAAGTTTGTTTGGTGCCGGGCCTCAAAAGTATTCTATTAAACACATAACGGTGTGTACCGCTTCCACCCAAAATTGATAACCAAGTTGACTATCTTCGAGCATAGTACGAGCACACTCCACAAGTGTTCTATTCTTCCTCTCAACAACACCATTTTGAGGAGGTGCGCGAGGGAAAGAAAACGTGTGAGTAATTCCAAGATCATCACAAATATTTGAGAAAGACTCATTCTCAAATTCACCCCCATGATCACTACGAATAGTGACAATGGTGGTTCCGATGAGATTTTGTACTTTCTTCACAAATATTGTGAAGTTTTCAAAAGCTTCATTTTTATTACATAAGAAAAATACCCATGTAAATCTTGAATTATCATCAACGATGACTAGTCCATATCTTGCATTTCCTAAGGAAGCAACTCTAGTTGGCCCAAATAAATCTAGATGTAATAGCTCTAGTGGCCGTTTCGTAGAAATGCTTTTCTTAGGTTTAAATGAAGATTTAGGAAGCTTGCCACGTTGACAAGAATCACAAAAACTTTTCTTTTCAAAAACGAGTTTCGGAAAACCTTTAATGGAATTTAATTTTGAAAGCTTATAAAGTGTTCCAAAGTTCACATGTCCAAAGCGTCGATGCCATAAGTGTTGTTCACTTGTGTTGGCAACGAGACATTGTTCATATGACTTAGGAAGATCCAAAATATAGATATCTTTATGGCGTGTGCCGGAAAATAATAATTTATTATTATCATTTGAAATATGACACAATCCTTTCGCAAAGCTAACTTTGTAACCTTTGTCACAAAGTTGGCTTATTGAAATAAGATTATGATTTAAACCATTAACTAGATAAACATCACTAATTAAGGGTTTAGACGGGTTACCCACTTTACCAACACCGACGATGGTTCCGCTCTCGTTGCCTCCAAATACGACGCGATTTCCATTTGCAATGGGAACCACTCCGGAGAGTAATTGAGCGTCACCCGTCATATGTTTTGAACACCCGCTATCGAGTATCCAATTCCCTTTGGAGCTAAATTTAAATTTGTTGCTCCTCTTCTTTTTCTTTTCCTTGAGTACCTAAAGATAGAAACTTTCATATCATGGTACCCAAGGTCATTGGGTCCTCAAAAGTTAGACCTTTGGAAGCCAAGTCCAATTAGACTTTGACTTCCCCACATAATTTCTACTATGCACAACATCCGAAAAATAAGCATTCATATACACTTGTTTTTCATCCATGCTTGTGTCCTTTGGGCTCCAAATAGTGAAAATTTTGGGAGCCATCATCCTATTGGGTGCATGCATGCGACGTTGATTTCTACGTGATGCATGTTGTGGATAGGCATAAGGAACATGATGGAATGGTGCACGACGAGAATTATTCATATGATGAGGTGGGTGAACATATGCATGTGTGGGAACACGTGCGTGAGGGTGTCTCACATGGTGTGCACGTGCCCGTGAACGTGTAGCATAGAAATCATCATATGTGTGAGACGGTGGAGTAGGACGTGTGTTCCTACGTGGCATGGTATTGGTGTACATATAAGCATGCCCCTTCTTTGGAGGTCCACCCAAAGTGGGTTTCTTTCCAAAAGAGGGTGTGGACGAGGTGGAAGCACCATTAGTAGATGAACTACCAATAGAGTGTTTGCTACCACTCGTAGAGTCACCGGAAGTTGGCCTAACAAAAGTAGTGGCCGCTTTGGATGGACATCCCATCGTATACCCCAAACCAATGTGGTGATTGGCCGGAAGTAAGTCACTTAAGATTTTATCCAAATGGTCCTTACCCTTATTGAATTTATTAATTCGGCCTAATGTGTTCTCATATTTCTCTTTGAGAGAACGCATAGAAGTATCCAAAGTGGATACTTGCGATGTGAGCACATAAACACGAGATTTGAGATTCTCGTTCTCAATACTCAAAGTCGAGTTTTGAGAAGTTAAATCCGCTATCCTATGTTCTTCCGTATCCTCAATGCTAACATGTTCAAGTTTAGATTTGAGATTAACAATCTCATTTCTTAACTCTTCAACAACGGTGTCGTTGTTGGTGATGATAGTCTTAGGCGAGGTTTGAATGCTAGCTAGGTCATCTTTTACTTTAGTATATCTATTTACTAATTTAGTGTATTTAGACCATAAATTAGAGTTAGCATCCCTAAGATCATCCATAGTTACCTCATCGCCTTCGTCGTCGCTATCATCGGAGGAGGAAGATCCTTGATCATGCTCCTCTCTTGCCATGAAGCACATGTGCGCTTGCTCCACTTTCTCATCGTCCGACTCTCCGCTTGAGGAATCCTCGGAGTCGGTGAATGTTGCTCCGACAAGTCCCTTTTTGTACCCCTTTTTGTACTTCTTTGACTTGTCGAACTTCGGCGCCTTCCACTTCTCCTTTTGCTTGTTTTGAGGACAATCCGCTTTGATGTGTCCTGGCTTATTGCATTTAAAGCACAAAGGTGGAGAGGCGTTAGTAGAAGTAAATTTAGATTTTTGTTTGAAGTTACCCTTTCGGAAGAAGTGATTGAACTTCTTTGCCATGAGTGCAATGGATTCCATGTCCATTTCTTCTTCCGAGTCCTCATCATCGGTAGAGGTGGATGAAGCCGCCTTGAATGCAATCGCCTTTTTCTTAGGCGCGTCTTGGTTCAAATAGGACTTCATCTTTTCTTGTAACTTCACCTTGCTATCTTTGCATACCTCGTATGACATCAAAGTACCCATCAATTGAACTACGGTATACTTATTCATGTCATTACCTTCCTCGATGGTGAAGGTACGTTTCTCCCAAGAAGAAGGAAGTCCTTCGATAAGCTTTGAGCACTTCTCCTTTTGAGTGTAGGATTTACCGAGGGCCTCTAACTCGTTTATTATGTCAACGAAGCGAGCGTAATATTCCTTCATCTTCTCGCCCTGTTGCATATGAAACATTTCGTAATCTTTGTTTACGACTACGAGTTTAGAGTCTCTTACCCTACTCGTCCCTTCATGAAGAATGAGGAGGGAGTTCCAAATTTGATATGCACTCTTACATGTGCATATCTTATTGAAGTCCTCGGGCTCCAATGCGCATTGCAAGGCGTTCATTGCCTTAGCATTGCTTACCTCCGCGGCGATCTCCGCGGTAGTCCATTTCTCAAAGTCTTCTTCTTCGGGCTTGATGTATTCCTTCATTGTAGTCCTCCATAAGGATGCACTCCGGAGGAAGGTTTCCATCCGGCATTTCCAGTACCTGTAGTTGGTACCGTTGAAGAATGGAGGCCTCGTAGAGGAATGTCCTTCCATCACCGAAGATGCTCCTTCTCGGTTCCTGAAGGTGTCATAGTTGGAAGGTGGACGCACGGTCTTGTTGTCGTTGGCAGACATAGCTAAGTATCTGGCTCTGATACCAAATATAATGCCCTACAAGCTACTGCACAAGTACTAGAGGGGGGGTGAATAGTATTTTAAAAATAACAAGGAGTATAATTCCAAATTATAGTGCAAACAACTACCAAATCAATTTGCGGAAGCTTAAATTGAATGACAACAACAAAATTAACAATGCTAACAAAAGATGTTAATGGGTTCGGATCCACCCAAGTCTCCCCGACTTGTTCCCGGTGATCCTACATCCCAACCACACGATCCCCTCCGGATACTTAGGTTAGAAACCCTAACCCAAGATTTCCACTATGAATATCTTGTGAAAAACCTTCACAAGATCAAATCATACAACAATGGCAATAGTGAATCCCACAACCCGGGATCACAACCTTCTCTCACAACCGAGAGAATCAACAAGCAATATAAATGAGTTTATATTGAAATAAACAAACTTACCACAAAATCCTATACCTTGAGTTTTTCTTACCAAATAGGTGAAAGGAAGGATTTGAGGAAGATGAAGTCACCAAGACCTAGCACCAAGGAAATGACCAGCAATAGGTGCCTAGGAGAGATTTGGAGACTTGATTCAAGCTAGAGCTTGAAGGGCTCACCAAGAACAAGCTTCTCTCAAGATGGATTCTAGATCTAGAAAGTGAGAGAATGGGTTTCTTGTGAGGAAGAGAGCTTTAGAAATGAGTGAGAATGGCTATCTCTTTCTATCTCAATGAATCTCTTAATGGCAGCTCTAACCTAGATACAAATGACCTAGGTTCGTATTTATAGGGTCCCATAAAAACAACTTAGGTCAATTCCCAACGGATAGAAATCTGAGGAAACTAGTCGGTCAAAGAACAACCACTGACCGACTAGTTCATCAACTAGTCGGTCAGTCAAACAACATGGACCGACTAAGAGAGGAACTAAGAAAAGATAGAAATTCAGACCTAGAAATCTAGTCGGTCTGAGAAGACTTTCTGACCGACTAGTTTCACAACTAGTCGGTCAGTCAGTGAACGTAGACCGACTAAGAGGCATAATGAAATAGTCTGAATACAAATTGACTTAGTCGGTCCAAGAACAAAAGTTGACCGACTAGATTGTCAACTAGTCGGTCACCAAACGTTCTTAGACCGACTAACGATAAACAGTAGCTTAGGAGAAATTTAGCATGAACAGTAAGTCACAACTAGTCAGTCAAAGAAGCATCACTGACCGACTAGTTCACAAACTAGTCGGTCGGTGGGTCAACGTAGACCGACTAACTGTAAACAGAAAGGTGCAAGAAACTAAGGAAGCAAACTAGTCGGTCCAAGAAGAGTTGCTGACCGACTAGATCACCATCTAGTCGGTCAGTACGTCTTCTGGTACCAACTAACATGCACAAACAAGTCCGAATCGAAGCGCGACGCTTCGAGGAAGTTAGAATGAACTTGTACTAAGATCCTAGAGCTACGATATGAGCGTTATGAAGTTAGAATCGTAAGATATACTCAAGGCTTAATATTCTATAGATCGAAGCTAAAAGACTATAAATAAAACCTTAAAGAATGGTCTTCGAGAGCTTCGATTAATTCTTCATGACTTCCAAAATGGCGCAAGAGCTTCAACGAAGCTTTAGGCATGAATACGTGCTTTGAGAAGTCTTGAGATGTCGCTTTGAATGTTCTCGTGATTTTTGCGACGATCTCCATTACTGCGCTCACAAATTGTTAGTTCATGAATTATTTATGTTTGCTCATCATCCAAAACCAAATCCAGGGAGTCCAATATTCAACACATCGAGCATCCCTTCCAAGTGAAGTACTCACTTTCTTATTCATTTGACTTGATCCCACTTAGTGAAGCCGTGACCTTTTTGATCAAGTCATTTGAATAGGATTGTTTGGCATAAGCTTGGGGGGAAGCGCTCTCATGCATCATTTCATGTGCATGTAGTTGCATTAGGATTTCATGTCATTCATTTCATCATTTTTCATTCACCCCCCTCATATTTATCGTTGTTCCTCACTTTTCTCTTTTTATGATCACATTGAGGACAATGTGAAGTTTAAGCTTGGGGGAATTCATTTCCATGCCATTTAGTTGCATTTTTCTTTATTTTAGGATTTTTAGAATTGTTTCAAATTTTTGCATCATCATTTTTGTTTTTTTCCATCTTATTTTCCTTTTATGTGTGTTCATGCATCACATTGCATGCATGTTTTTCTTTTATTTCTTTCTTCTATTTTTATTTCTCTATTTTCTTCTCTTTCTTTTGCTAGATATGTTCCATGTGATGTTTTATCTTATGCTTTCACCTCTCTCACAACGCTACTTAGAGAATTTCATTATCCTAATCCTTATAAGTACTTGAAAATATTCTTTTGATGATCTCTCTAGTGCGAATGCATGAAGCTTATTGAAACTGAATATGTAGAGTAGTATTTAGTATGCTTTCATTGGAAACACACCAAGATTCATGCATCACTAGAATATCTGAAGCCCTGCTTTCATCTCTTATTCGCATTCTTATTGCATGCTTGATATAATTGAAAATATTGCCACTTGACTTCACAACTCATTAATATGATTAAGGATACACATGCTATTATACGAGTTTAGTTGATGTATTATTTTACAGAACCGTTTGTGCACACTTTTGAGTGAACCGAGCGTTATATTTAGTCCTTATATTCTCTACATTTCACTTGATTTCACTCCACAAAGCTATTTCTACTGCATCCATTCCCAAAATTCCATACAAAAGAAAAGCTTACTCCAAAAGTCCAAAAAGCCAAAAAGGGGCCAAAAACCAAAAATACAAATACTATTGCTCTTACAAAAATCCAAAAAGAAAAAAAGAGGGAAACAAAGCTCAAAATTCAGAGAAGAGCTCAATTTTCATTACTTGGAGCAATACATATACTATTGGGAAAACCAAAACAAAATTCCAAATCCACAAATACTTCTTTGGATACGGCGCCTCAATTCAAGCTTGGGGGGAAATCTTTTGACCACATGAGTGAGCATGACATTAAAGTGGAGTCGTGCACGAACGGGAAAGTTTGATAATGCTAAAACTTAACGAAACAATTTAGTTACGGGGATTTCTTATGATTTGATATGCGGATGTGTATATCTTGATTTTTATTCTATTCTTTATTGCATGCTTTGTGTGAATTTTCACGCTTCAGTTATATCTTCTGATTGAAAAGTGTGTCGCCAATGTTATGCATATTCGATGCAATGAAACATAGGATGTTGATATAAACTAAATGTATGAATACTAGAGAGATCCCTTTCGTTCATTCTTAACTCTCAAGTACTTTGTTTATATAAGATACGAAATCTCTGTGGTAGTGTGTGATTTACTTCCTGAGTCATTGTGATATATGGTGAATGTTGATGAGAGAATAATCTAGCGACCCTCTTTTCTTCGTATTCCTTTTTGTTTTCTTATTTTTACCTCCCGGTGAGCTTCGTATTCGTCTTCCTCGAGGACGAGTAAGAGGTAAGCTTGGGGGATTTTGATATGCTCCAATTTCACATGTTTTATCGCATATCTTCATGACACATTTCACCCTCCAAACCCCCATTTTATACGCTTTTGTGCTATTATTGGGAACAATGTGACTTTCATTATGAGTTTTGAAGAGTTTTTCGGGGGAGCTTAAGCGATTGTTGTAGGGATTTTTAGAGATCAATTTTTGTAAGCGAATTATAGATCGAAACATGGAGAATTATTTAATCTTGTTCTGGATTGTCTTTGTGCTTGGGAACCTGGAGTTATTTCTTTAGATCTATAAATTGCGATTTGCTTCGTTCTTCACTGTAAGTTTTTATCTCCATTTCGTTGATCTGCGATGATGTCTTCGTATCTAAGAATTGTATTTTTATCCACTATTGCCATGTGTGAGTAGATTATTCTAGGGTTGATGGGTTAGCCTTAGTACCCTAGGGGGAAGATGTAGGTTTGAATCCCTACAGTGGATTTGGGACTTACGGTAGTATTTCGGTAGATCCTACTGAATCCATAGATAACCTGTACTGAGATCATGCCCATGGTCTGTGGAATTGATGTGCTTAAGGGGTATCTAGGGATTCGAATAGGGAAATCGGTGGATCCAACCAAGGCACATGACCATGCCCGGCTAGCGCCTTGAGGGGATCCATCGACGAACTATATTGCTACGTTGACATCTACCGCCATTGCGTCAACAAGAGCCACCAAAATACCCCGCAATCCTAACCCACGAGAGTGGTATGGATTGGAAGATTAATTCCCTAGCCCTAATGCAATGCAAGGATCCTATTCCAACGTCGACCCTCAATGATCCTAGTGATGATCCCTAACGCCCTAGTCCCTTTTTATTAGTATTACAACAACAACACTCAAACAAAATCCTTTACCCTGATAGCTATCTCACTTCAAGACTTAGAAATAAACTGAGAATCCATTGACACTATCACCGTCCCTGTGGGATTTGACATCTTTTATACTATAACTCGACACCGTCCGCTTGCGGATTGAGCCTGGAATTGAAGCCTAGGGGCCATACCACGCCTGGCGATCGTGACACCGCCAGATGAAACCTAGGTGTCGGTTACGGGGGCAACAGCAGACCCGCTCGCGTCCTCGCTCCCAAGTATAATGGGAAGCAGGGCGTAACACGCTCTCCCTCAACTGCCATCGAAAAGAAGACTCCACAAGAGGTATGGTCCAGTACTCCTGCTAGCTATTCAGATTTCATAGTTTTTGGTTGTCCTGCATATGCTCATGTTAATAATGGGAAACTGGAACCTAGATCTATAAAGTGTGTCTTTATTGACTATAAACCTAGTGTTTGGGGATATAAATTATGGTGTCCAAAAACTGGAAAAGTCTTAATCAGTGGGGATGTTATTTTTGATGAAACTTATATGCTTTCTGACTTGTCTTCCAGATATACGTGTAACAAAATCCAGCAGAAATCAAGCACGCAGGTTGAGTTTGAGATTTAGTCAGGACTTATACCAAACTCTACATCTCAGTCCAGTTCAGAGATGCAGGATGGTGCTGCTCCCTCACCACTACGAGTCGCACCACGATATTCTATTGCTAAAGACAGGCCTAGGAGAGATATAAGGCCTCCGCAGAGGTTTGGTGGGGATGATTTGGTTGCTTATGCCTTAAATGTGGCTGAAGGTATTGATTCTAGTGAAGAACCTTCTACCTACTCAGATGCAGTTAATTGTAATGGTTTTGGCAGAAGGATGATTGCCATGCAAGAGAAGATGTAATCACTTCATAAAAATGGCACATGGGGCTTAGTACGATTACTTAAGGGTAAGAAAGTTGTTCGTTGCAAATGGGTGTTTAAAAGGAAAGAAGGAATACCAGAAGTTGAAGAAGCAATGTATAAAGCAAGACCAGTTGCAAAAGGCTATAGCCATGTTCCAGGTGTAGACTTCACAGATGTGTTTTCTCCAGTTGTAAAGCATAACTCGATTCGAGTTGTGCTTGGTATCGTTGCCATGAACGATTTTGAGCTTGAGCAGTTAGATGTGAAGACATCTTTCTTACATGGAGAGCTTGAGGAAGACATATACATGCAGCAGTTAGAGGGCTTTATAGCCTCAGGAAAGGAAGACTTTGTTTGCTTGTTGAAAAAGTCACTTTATGGCCTTACGCAATCGCATAGGCAATGGTATAAGAGGTTTGATTCATTTATAACCACTCATGGGTTCAAAAGAAGCAGTTATGACAGTTGTGTCTATTTTAAGAAGAGTGTTGATGTGTCGTTTGTTTACCTACTCTTATACATTGATGATATGTTAATAGCAGCCAAGGATAAAGAAGATATAAGAAAAGTCAAAGTGCAGCTTAGTAAGGAGTTTGAGATGAAATATTTGGGAGCGGCAAAGAATATGTTGAGTATTGGACTTCTCCCTACTTGGTGTTAATGATGAGCAAACATAAATACTTGTGACTAAATCCCCTATTTTGCAGTTAATCCATTTCCTAAGCTAATTATGAAGATCTACTTACAATGTATGACACTCAAAGATCATTGAAGGCAAATGAAATGTATTGGATGATCGTAGATGGTGATTGAAGCTCCTAGAAGACTTCAAGCTCATGCGTTGGATAGAAGAGAGTATTCGTCAAATGTAAATTTCTTATATCTCTTCTAGTATGTAGCTTAGAAGTAGAACATTGTTGGAGCACAAACATCTTCATTTCAGTCTTAGGACATCATTAGATCAATCGTCCTTAGAATCCAATTCATTTCTATATTGATTGTGCATGTTGTGTTTATAACAGTCGACTGGTGAACGTTTTACAGTCGCATGTCTCAAAAACAGTCAACTGTGTTTTGTTCTACAGTCGCCTGTTATGCACAAACTGTTACAGTCTAGTTTTCGGCCTCTCTGTTTTAATTCCCATAGGCGACTTGACGTGCGTTTATATTTCATATATTTGCGCACGTTTTCTTCCGTGTTTCTCCGTATTTTCCGCCGTCTTTTATTTGTTTTCTTGTATTTTCTTGTTTTCTTTCACTTTTCCATGTTTTTTGTATTTTTGAAGGAATTTTCCAGCATTTGGGACATAAAACGACGATATCATGAGTCCCCGGAGCAACGGGAGGAGCCGCGCGCGATCCAGAGGGTCAAACAACGAAGATCGCTATTTCTCAGCCATCAACCGATCGGGTGGGCCAGCCACCCGGTCGGTTGACGCACACGTATTCGACCCGGACGGCTGCTGAAGAAGAGTAGCAGCTCACCCGATCGGTTCATTGATCGGGTGAAGCAATGGAACTCTCTGTCTTTTTGGACGTAATTCCAACCGATCGGGTGACTTATCACCCGATCGGTTCATCTGTAGCCGCAGCTCTTCATTTGGCGAACCAACGGTGCCACCCGATCGCCTCCGCGCCCGGTTGAAGATCTTCAAAGCTCTCACCCGATCGGTTGACCCATCAACCGACCGGGTGGCGACTTTTCTGCGGGTTCTGGACCCGAACCGCTAGGGTTTCTTTGGGGGCTATAAATACGCGATGTTGGCCGAATGTTGGGCCTTCCTCCTCAGTTTTTCTAGGGCTTTTTGCCCCTTTCTCTTGTGAGATTTAGATTAGGTTAGATTAGGTTTTCTTTGTTAATAAATCTTGTAATGGATTGAAGACTCAATTGCAAGCTAAGTATTTTCTTCTCTCATTTTCTATTGTTTTGTGTTATTTTCTTTGTTGCTTGATGGTGAATGTTTGTTTGTCATTATTATTGCTTTCTATCATGTTCTTCACCATCGAGTAGTGTTTGATGAACCCTAATACGGGTTAGGGTAGGATTGATGCTTGGAAATTTACATTTGGCTTGGTTGCATGGCATGTGTTCGATGAAATGTGTCAATGGGGATTTCTCGCAATCTGGGTCCAATTCGTACGGCAACACGCTAGACGTGTTGGGGGTTGGGGTCCGGTGCTTGTCCAGTCAAGATCCGCTTCGATGTATCGCTAGAAATCACATTTGACCTATTTGGCCATTAGGGTTACGCGGGGGTGTTTCATTGTCATTGGCGGGAGAAAGACCGCCTCTGACCGTCGGGCCAAGGGGGAATAAACTTGGCGGTTGACTCCCTAGCCATAGCTCACGCCCCTAGTGTAGACATGGAGTCCTCGCGCGTGGGAACGGCTTGGACGAAATGTTGGGAGATATCATTGTGGCCTTAATGCTCCCGGTTGCAGAAGGTGTTAATGGACATGGGAATGCCCACCGTCCGGAACCGGGTAGGCCTAGCGTGCTTGGCACCGACCGGAATATTGGGCCATGGACGCTAGGTACCACCTTTTGGGGCAATGTCTCACCCTGGGTCAAGTCAAATGCCAAGTGTCATGAGTGCTCTAGCCCGTGTTGGCGGGGATTCATTTCGTGTCTCTTTCATTTCTTTCCTTTATTTCTACACTTCAACCCATATCATCCGCGTAGCTAGCACACAACCTAGGCGAGGCTAGTAGCCATTCAAGCCATCCACCTCCCTGTGTTCGATAAACCTGCACCCTACACTAACCGTGCACTTGCGGTAAAACGACACCGCGCCCATACCGTAAACGGGGCGCCGGTCACGACTCATGAACGATTCACAGGTGCCTGTCCAAGTGACAGTCGACTGTGTTTTGTTAATCAGTCGCCTGTCTATCTTTAGCCCAAAGTCTATTTCTCTGTTTACTCTGGCCAGTCGACTATTGTTGAACTTACAGTCGACTGTCCAATGGACCAGTCGGCTGCCTATGCTTCTATAGTCGTCTGTCTGTGATCCACTTTATTGACTCAACTCTCTGGAAAATCTCAGGGTTTTGACAGTCGTCTGATGAAGGAAGTTCAGTCGCCTGTTAAGACTAACAGCCGACTGTCTTCTCTTCATCAGTCGTCTGTCCTGTTATCCCAGATGTTTTTCCAGACTTCTTGTACTTACCCTGTTCTGGCCAGTCGCCTGTTGGTTTAACAGTCGACTGTCTATGCCTCATCAGTCGACTGTCCACGTGGTAAGTTACCGTTATGAATTCTCACCTACCCTCTCTGACTATGCAGCAGTCGACTGTGAATTCTTCTACAGTCGACTGTCGCGAGCCCAGATTCTATCCGTTGAGTTTTTCCTCACGAATTTCAAAGGGGTTTTTGCTGAATTCGTATGTAGGGTTTGAGAAACCTATATAAAGAGCATCTACTGTTCCATTGAGAGGTTACCCAAGTTGTACCAAGTCACTCTCTCTTTCATTTAAGCTTTCATTCTCAAGATCAAAGCTCTCAAATCCTAAAGCCCTAAGAATTCCAATCTTCAATCTCTTACTCTCCAACCTAGAACCAAAGAGATATCTTATCTTCTAGGCATTTGGTGCAGTCAAGAGAAAGGGCTTTTCTCTCTTCCAAGAGAGTCTTTCAATACACACAACACGCTTCTCCTTCAAGTTCTACTTCAAGGCATATGTGATTGTAAGTGTTGCTTTCATATTTCATAACTTTCGTTATTTGAATTTACTCTCGGGTTGTGAGAGTGGTTTGCTTGCTCCTAAGTTGTGGAAGTCAAGGACAACCGATTGTATTTCGATTTCACTTGTAGGGTTGCTACAAGTGGGTTTTTTTAGGAAACCTCAAGTTAGGGTTTTAACTTGAGTATCCGGTTGTGTTAACCGGGTGGAAGGGACGTAGGATTATCGGGAACAAGTCGGGAAGTAACTTGGGTAATCCGAACTCTAGAAACATCCTTGCCTTTTGATTCGGAGTGAATATTGTGTATTTAACCCCCCTAATTAGTCCTATTTTGTGCTCATAAGATGCTTAATTGGTCTCTAACACATTCGTATTTTTAATGTCATCATTTATTGGAGAAATTACTTGATTTGTGCACAAAACATGAATTTTATTGTGTATTTCTGCATTTTTATATTTTTCATGGCAAGGTCTCGATCTCACGATTCCAACGACTATTTAGTTGTATTTTTCTAAGATCTGTGCTAATTACTGTGTATTTTTGAATGCAGAATACCATTTAATTGAAGAAATACGTTTAAAATACGGCCGCACGAATCTTGGCGCATTGCGTGGCACCATCTGGTCGATTCGCGCTCGAATCTAGCGGATGCAGACGAACGGCGATGTGGTCGATTCTCAGCCGTCCGATCGAGATCGGACGGCGATCGTTGGCCCCGCCTTTTGAAAGCTGGAGTCGATTTGCACCGTACGATCTCGATCGGACGGCCAAGATCGACTCCAGACAAACGACGACGCGGCAAATTGCAGACTGAACGATCAAGATCGGACGGCCCAGATCCGCCCTGATTCGAATTCGAATTCGAATTCGCTGCGGGTCGACGTGGCCTCTCGAGGACGGTCGATTGATGATCGTGCGGTCGACATTTACCCCGAAACGCAGCGAGAAGCGGGCGAAGTTAGGGGCGACATGGCACATTGTGAAGCATGCGATCCAGATCGAAAGGTGGAGATAAAACTCCGAGCTGAACTCGAAATCGAAGGCGGATCGGGCGTGCGCGAAAGTTGAAGCACACGTGGCTCGCCCACGTTTGATCCCGCATGAAATCAACGGCCGAGATCGATGGCGGCTGGCGGGTGCGGTTTTAATTGATATTGGGTGTGAATTTGAACCTGTTAAGCACTCCAAACCTGCAATGATTATTATTTAAGCGTATTCTAGGGTTTTGGGGCGTATTCTGGCGTATTTTGGGACTTTTGGAGCGGCTACTGTGCGTATTTCTCCAGGGGAAAATTCCGAAAAATTCCAGAGGCTATTCTTCCTATTCTAAGGGAGTTTTGGGTTCTAAAGTGGAGATTTGATGATAAATTCTTGAACTTATACCCCGTATTTGGTGTATTTCATTGTATTTTGGCTATTAAAACGATGTATTTGGCTATGAAATCTGATTTTCTTTGCACCATGCGTGGCTAATCTCCTTGTGTTATGGTTGTGAAGTAATTAGGAGTATGTAGTCGCTAAATTTCATGTCTTTAGCCCTATTATCATGTCAAAATTGCTCGTAACATTGATTTCTACAACGTATTTGTTGGGTATTTGTTTATTGTCGATATTGTTTACATCCCCTATGGCTAGGCCCTGACAAGGCTAGCCAACTCATGTTCACTAATCTGAACTTATTGTTGTGTTTATCGTTTAATGAAATCAATGTTGCTAGTGATACGTATATGGCTATTTTGACTAGTTTCTATCGATCCATCTTCCGACGTCTTCACGCCTTGACCGGGTGAAGCGTTGAGTTATATAAAAGACATGATATTTCAGTGATTATAAACTCCTAATGAAATCACAACCGTAGCACATCCACTTCATATGTGTTGGTGTTGACGTAGTTATGGTGTTGTATTCATTGATTTCTATATCTTTTCGCCCTATTTGCACGTGATTAATTCTTTGGCACGCTTTTATATACTTGATCGCCATACTTTCCGACGTTCTCGTGCCCTGACCGGACGAAACGTTGAGTTATAGAAAAGGTATTGATAATCATTGATTGCATACACCCTAACGAAATCAAACCCAACACATACTCCCCATATTTGTACCTCTACGGAAGTCACCGTAAATACAGTAGGATTTTATTTTGCTATTTGAAACTCTTGATCCTATATCTTTGTGTTTGATATGTGGTTGGTTAACATCGTATTATTACTCTTTACAGATTGACGTTCATAGTTTTGCAGGTCAGTTGTCCCGCGGATTCGATACCTGGACTCACCAGGATATTACTTGCATGATCTCCTGCGCTTGGGAGTAGTTCTCACTTCATTTGAGACGAGGCAAGTTTTTGGCGCCGTTGCCGGGGATAACAGTACTTGCGATCTACGATTTCAGTTCGTTTGGAGGAACATTCGGTGAGATCCTTCCATCTTATAGTCTAGATTTTTTTTATTTTTGTTTTTGTTTTCTCTTTTAAAAATGGAGTATATGGAATACATGAAATTCTATTGCACAAACAATTTGTATGATGCAGAATATGATAAGGGACACAAACATAGGATGGAGAAGCTCAAGATTGTTAGTTTTAATCAGACTGATTGTGAAACTTTCTTTCAGGCCTGGAGGAGGTTCACAGACATAATATCGACCTATCCGCAGCATGGTTTCACAAAGAAAGAGCTCATGGAGTCCTTCCTAGGTGGACTACGACCACAGCTACAGGAATTCTTGGGAGCCATGACGCCGACAGAGGCGTGGAAGTACATGGAGTCTTTACAAGAGAACGAAGAAATCATGAAAGAGACTTCAGAGTGCGATTCAACGGAGCCTTCAAGCCTTGATCAAGGAGAGCAAAGCGTAGACGTACCTTTGCAACACTTGAAAGAGGAAGTTCAACTGCTTAGTCAGACACAGGAGGCCACGTCCCACCAATTCCAAGAGAAATTCCTCTCTCGGAGCCGACAGATTCAGTAATCTGTTGAAAATCTTAAGCTGATTGCCACTTGCTTAGAAGAAAATAAATCTTTTGAAATTCAATTTCCAGAATCTAATGTGAGTTTATCTTCTATTGCAGGTATTTCGAGCGAGCCATGTCACGATGAAGTCACGAATGAAAACATTGACATGGCAGGAAATGTGTGCAAAGTAGAGGATGAGCTAGCAATTTTGGATGAACAGGAGGATGAGACGACTAGGGACATTGGTTTAAAGAATATCACTATGGAGCCCGAACCATTCCCTTCCCCAGTTTTTTCCCAAAATCATTTACCCCTCTCCACATTGACCGAGAATCATACCGAGCGTAGTGCACATTTTTCAGGGAGTTGTCATCACCATGCTTTATTTTACTTCACCTATTTTGATGACTATATTTGGAATATGTTTGTGGCGAAGAATTCTAAACTAATTTGGACTGACATAACTCGTCTCTTGCAGGACATTGGTAAACAGCTTATAGAGACGCTTGGAGTTGTGTTGCTGGAGTCCAATTTAGCTAAAGGAGGAAGATTACTTGCCGACGAGCGCAAGGATCAAATTGAACAACTTCCTCCACCATTAAAGATTCAGGATCCGCCATTTGAACACGGTGTGTTCTTTCCAGTAGCGTAGAATTTTATATGCTTTCTAGGATGCTTGCTTGAATAAACTCGTACCCCTTTCGACATTGAGGACAATGTCAATCTTTAGTTGGGGGGTGTGTATGAGACCTTAGGATTTTTTTTCAAAAGCATGGCATAAGGAAAGAATGAACCACCAATCTCACCATTTTAAACTCCTTTGTATACCTCAAATGCGGGTGATTATGCGTTAATTGAGTTCTAAAAATTGCTTATGGCCTGAAATATTAATTTTTTTTCTTGGAATTGCTCGTTAATATGCTATTCATGAAAATTTTCAATTGCCATGATTAATATCTCGGAATAGTTTGAGTTTATTTCATGCATGCTAATGTGATGAAAAAGCTTAAGTATACACGATTTATTAGAAAAGTCTTCAAGTTGAAGAGGAAATTTGGCCTTCGTTATTGATGTTTATGTTCGATTTATGGGTGTTGAGTTGCTTACGAAAAAGAAAGAAAGAAAGAAAAATTGGCTAAAATTTAAAATGAATGAATTGAACAAGTGTGCCAATAAATAAATAACTTGGTTGGCTCGAGTAGTACAGTCCGAGGGGTCCTTTTTGGCCCAATGCCCTATTATCGTCTGATTTGGGAGCCATTGACCGGAACCTCACTCATTTGATGGAGCGATCCAAGTTATATTTTTTCTGCAAATGTTGCTTGATGCGCGTTACGCGGAACTAATAAAAGAAAAGAAATGGTGAATATACTGAGCAACTTCAATACCCATGTTTTGAATGATTGTTCTGATAGGCCAATTCCTTGGAAATGAGAAGACTAGAATATAACGACGTGTTATACTTTCGCTTGCGCAAAACGATGCTTTTATGTTATTTATTCAAATTAAACTAGAGAAAATTTCATGTGATTGATCTTGTGCATGGATTGTGTATATTGATGACCAGGATCATGTTGAAAAACGTACCATTGAGCCATACCATAAGCAATTGATAGAATTTATTTTTTTCATTAATCATCCGTATTCATCGCTCTTTTTGCTAGAGACTAGCAAAACGCTAGTTGGGGGGTGTGATTCGGAGTGAATATTGCGTATTTAACCCCCTAATTAGTCCTATTTTGTGCTCATATGATGCTTAATTGGTCTCTAACACATTCGTATTTTTAATGTCATCATTTATTGGAGAAATTACTTGATTTGTGCACAAAACATGAACTTTATTGTGTATTTCTGCATTTTTATATGTTTCATGGCAAGGTCTCGATCTCACGATTCCAACGACTATTTATTTGTATTTTTCTGAGATCTGTGCTAATTACTGTGTATTTTTGAATGCAGAATACCATTTAATTGAAGAAATACGTTTAAAATACGGCCGCACGAATCTTGGCGCATTGCGTGGCACCATCTGGTCGATTCACGCTCGAATCTAGCGGTTGCAGACGAACGGTGACGTGGTCGATTCTCAGCCGTCCGATCGAGATCGGACGGCGATCGTTGGCCCCGCCTTTTGAAAGCTGGAGTCGATTTGCACCGTACGATCTCGATCGGACGGCCAAGATCGACTCCAGACAAATGACGACGCGGCGAATTGCAGACTGAACGATCAAGATCGGACGGCCCAGATCCGCCCTGATTCGAATTTGAATTCGAATTCGCTGCGGGTCGACGTGGCCTCTCGAGGACGGTCGATTGATGATCGTGCGGTCGACATTTACCCCGAAACGCAGCGAGAAGCGGGCGAAGTTTGGGGCAACGTGGAACATTGTGAAGCGTGCGATCCAGATCGAAAGGTGGAGATAAAACTCAGAGCTGAACTCGAAATCGAAGGCGGATCGGGCGTGTGCGAATGTTGAAGCACACGTGGCTCGCCCACGTTCGATCCCGCATGAAATCAACGGCCGATATCGATGGCGGCTGGCGGGTGTGGTTTTAATTGATATTAGGTGCGAATTTGAACCCGTTAAGCACTCCAAACCTGTAATGATTATTATTTAAGTGTATTCTAGGGTTTTGGGACGTATTCTGGCGTATTTTGGGACTTTTGGAGCGGCTACTGTGCGTATTTCTCCAGGGGAAAATTCCGAAAAATTCCAGAGGCTATTCTTCCTATTCTAAGGGAGTTTTGGGTTCTAAAGTGGAGATTTGGTGATAAATTCTTGAACTTATACCCCGTATTTGGTGTATTTCATTGTATTTTGGCTATTAAAACGATGTATTTGGCTATGAAATCTGATTTTCTTTGCACCATGTGTGGCTAATCTCCTTGTGCTATGGTTGTGAAGTAATTAGGAGTATGTAGTCGCTAAATTTCATGTCTTTAGCCCTATTATCATGTCAAAATTGCTCGTAACATTGATTTCTACAACATAATTTGTTGGGTATTTGTTTATTGTCGATATTGTTTACATCCCCTATGGCTAGGCCCTGAAAAGGCTAGCCAACTCATGTTCACTAATCTGAACTTATTGTTGTGTTTATCGTTTAATGAAATCAATGTTGCTAGTGATACGTATATGGGTATTTTGACTAGTTTCTATCGATCCATCTTCCGACGTCTTCACGCCTTGACCGGGTGAAGCGTTGAGTTATATAAAAGACATGATATTTCAGCGATTATAAACTCCTAATGAAATCACAACCGTAGCACATCCACTTAATATGTGTTGGTGTTGACGTAGTTATGGTGTCGTATTCATTGATTTCTATATCTTTTCGCCATATTTGCACGTGATTAATTCTTTGGCACGCTTTTATATACTTGATCGCCATACTTTCCGACGTTCTCGTCCCCTGACCGGACGAAACGTTGAGTTATAGAAAAGGTATTGATAATCATTGATTGCATACACCCTAACGAAATCAAACCCAACACATACTCCCCATATTTGTACCTCTACCAAAGTCACCGTAAATACAGTAGGATTTTCTTTTGCTATTTGAAACTCTTGATCCTATATCTTTGTGTTTGATAGGTGGTTGGTTAACATCGTATTATTACTCTTTACAGATTGACGTTCGTAGTTTTGCAGGTCAGTTGTCCCGCGGATTCGATACCTGGACTCACCAGGATATTACTTGCATGATCTCCTGCGCTTGGGAGTAGTTCTCACATCATTTGAGACGAGGCACCTTTGCATTTTTTTCATTTTGGGTTTATTTTTATTCTGCACTATTCTGTTGGTTAGGAATTTAAATTGGTGTAACTATCTTTTTAAATTGCTTAAACACTATTCAATCCCCCTTCTAGTGTTTTCTCCATAGCCAGGATCCTTACAATTGGTATCGGAGCGCAAGGTTATAGCTATGGCATCCAACAACAACAACGTTCCTCCACCGACTTCGTACAACAATCACGATCGTGATGGAGTGTCCACACTTTTCGAAGGTCAATCAATGGTGCGTCCTCTGCATTTCAATGGCATGAACTTTGGCTATTGGAAATGCCGGATGGAGACGTTCCTAAGGAGTGCTTCACTTTGGAGAACCCTCCACAAGGAATACGTCGAGCCCACCAAAGAGGATTTCGAAAAAAGGACGACTTCCGACAAATCCACCGAAGTCAACAACGCAAAAGCAATGAACACTCTTCATGGTGTGTTGGACCCACGAATGAGTTCTATAAGATATGCACATGTAAGAGTGCATATCAAATTTGGAACCATCTCGTCATTACCCATGAGGGAACGAACAAGGTAAAACTTTCTAAACTATATGTTGCCGTGCAAAACTTCGACATGTTTCATATGCAGGAAAATGAAAGCATATCATCGATATACGGACGTTTTACCGACATCACCAATGAACTGGAAACTCTTGGCCAAACATATACTGAACCAGAAAAGATGAGAAAGATCATCATGTGGTTGACCTCCAAATTGGAAAGAAGAGCTATCGCCATCGTGAAGGTCAACGACTTGAAGACTTACACAGTTGTGAATCTTATCGGGAATCTCATGTCTTATGAAGTAAGACGGAAGAACCGATTAAATATTCGAGCTATGATGAATCCTTCAGAGGCCAAGAAGAAAGCTTTGGTATTCAACGCCAATTCCTCATCCTCCGATAGTGATGAATCAGAAAATGAGATGGACTTGGGTGAAATGGCCCAAATGGCCCAAATGGCAAAGAGGTTCCAACGCTTATTTCGCAAAGGTAAATTTCCCTCTAACAAAAGATTTGAGTCTACTAATAATACTTCATCGCTTTGCTTTAAGTGTAATAAGCCAGGGCACATCAAGAAGGATTGCCCAATGCTAAGAAACAAAGAGAAGTGGAAGGCTCCGAAGTACCACAAGCCCGACAAGAATAAGAGAGATAAGAAGAAAGGACTCGTCGGTACATTCGATGACTCAAGTGAAGATTCGTCAAGTGATTCTGATGATGAGAAGGGTGAGAGTGCCCACATGTGCTTCATGGCCCAAGAAGATTCACTCTCCGATGAGAGTGATTCCGACATGGATGATACAAAGGTAACAATGGATGAATGACATATTGCTAATGAAGAATTATTTGCTAGGTATCAATCTTTAATGCTTAGATATACCAACTTAAAGAAATAATGACGTTGACACCATTGTTGAACTTTAACAATCCATTCATTCAATGCATTATCAATAATGACACCATTGTTGATACTTTAACCCTTGAGAAAGCAAACTTAGCTTCTCAAAATTTCACTTTGAGAGATGAGGTGAATAACCTCAAATCTCAACTAGATCAAACACATCCTAAGGATAATAGTGATCTAGTTTCACGACACACACAATTGGGTTTAGAGAATAATTCTATTAAAACTCAAGTGCACGAGCTCAAAGCATGGGTGTTCACCTTGGATACCAATATTTCTTCTATTAAGGAGAAATATGAGCTCATGACCTCTCGTATTGTGAGATTCAATAAGGAAAAAGGACAATTGGACGATTTGCTTGCAGACCAATTTCCGGTCACACATCGTGTTGGTCTTGGTTTTGTGGAAGCAATTGCATCCAATGCTCGCACCTCATATAGTGGTGTCACTATAGACTTTGTGAGGCCTTCCTTCGGTGCATCCACAAGTGGTGTCAAAGACACTATAGGTAGCAAACCTATCAAGAAAGTCACCGCTTCACCGTCTCTTCCTTTTGGCAAGAAACCCACTAAGGGTGGAAACCAAAAGAGAAGCCATGCTTACATGTACACCAACCTTCGTCCACGTAGGAAATCTCCTACTTCACAAGTGGATACTCATGACATATTTTATGCTCCACACCCACAGACACGTACAAACCCACACATGAGAAATACTCACGTACGTGCTCCTATACACCCACATGCTCATACGCATCATTCTTACATGTATGCATAACCTCCATATGTCATGCATGACCCATATGTTTCATACAACATACATGTTTCGAAGCATACATATAATCCTCGTATGTCCAATGCATATCCACCACCTCATTTTTATGCTAAAAACCATGTTCCTAAGAAGCATGCACCGCATAGAAATCTAACAATTATGCATGCAACAAGGAAAAGGACTCCCAAAACATACACCATTTGGGGTCCTAAGAACACTAGCTTAAATGATAGGAATGCATATATTGATTCCTATTTTCATGATGTTATTAAGAATAGTAATTATGTTGGAAAGCGGAAGTCCACTTGGACTTGGCTTCCAAAGGGCTAATCCCCTTGGACCCAACAAAAATTGGGTACCATGAGCTTATGGTATATTATGTAGGTACCCAAGAGAAAAAAAAAGAGCAAGAAACATCAAACTAGCTCTAAAAGAAAAGGATAGATTCTCGACAGTGGTTGCTCCAAACATATGACGAGAGATCCCTCATTGCTCTCCGAAGTGATTAGCATCAAGGATGGTGCAACTGTCACTTTTGGAGGTAACCAAAAGGGAACCATCATTGGAGTAGGTATAGTTGGAAACCCATCCAAACCTTTAATTACTAATGTATATCTTGTTAGTGGTTTATGTCACAACCTTATCTCCATTAGTCAACTTTATCTCCATTAGTCAACTTTGTGACAAAGGTTACAAGGTTAACTTTGGAGAGGGTATGTGTGAAATTGTTGATTCTAATTCGCATGTTTTATTTACCGGTATTAGGCGTAAAATATTAATTATTTGAGCTTGCCTAAAACTGTAGAACATTGCTTAGTTGCTAATACAAACGAACAACTATTATGGCATCATCGTTTTGGTCATGTTCATTTCAAGCACTTATATAAGTTAGCTAAACATGATTAAAGGTTTTCCAAAAATTGCTTTTAGTAAGAAAAACTTTTGTGATTCATGTCAAAGAGGTAAACTTAGTAAATCATCTTTTAAGCTTAAAGAAGGCATTACTTCTAAGAGGCCCGTAGAACTACTTCATCTAGATTTATTTGGGCCAACTAGAACCGCTTCTTTAGGCAATGCTCATTATGGATTAGTTGTCGTTGATGACTTCTCTAGATTTACTTGGGTTTGATTCTTAACTAATAAGAATGAAGCTTTTGAAGAGTTTACCATATTTGCAAAGAAGATTCAGAATCTCTTAGGATCCATCATTATCACTATCTGTTGTGATCATGAGGGAGAATTTGAGAATGAGTCTTTTACAAAGTTTTTTGATGACATCGGGATAACTCACAATTTTTCCTTTCCTCGGGCACCACCACAAAATGGTGTTGTAGAGAGAAAGAATATGACTCTTATTGAGTGTGCTCGTACTATGCTCCATGATAGTCATCTTGGACTACAATTTTGGGCAGAGCCGGTACATATGACATGTTATGTGCTCAATATGATCCTAGTGAGACCCCGAACGAACAAAACTTGTTTTGAGTTATTTTATGACAAAAAGCATCAAGTTAAATATTTTCGTGTTTTTGGTTCAAAATGTTTTATCAAGAACACTTTTGGTAATTTAGATAAATTTGAGCCAAGATCCGATGAAGGAATTTTTGTTAGATTTTTCACATGAAGCAAAGCCTACCGGATATACAACAAAACTTCTTCAACGATCGAGGAATCACTACACGTATCATTTTATGAAGATTTTGATTTTCCTCATGTTGATGATGATAGTGTAGATGCTATTTGTGATTCTCTTAGTAATGTTAAGATTATGATTCGCTTATTGAGACTAACACTACTAATGAGATTGTTGAAGATGTTCCAAGTGATGCAGGAATACCCAACGCGTACCCAACTGTTCGCAACCATCCACATAACCAAATTATTGGAGATATTGGTGTGGGTGTACGAACGAGGTCAAGAATTGATGAATTCTCTCATTGCGCATTTTTCTCTACCATTGAGCCAAAGAACATCCAAGAAGCTTGTGAGGATAGCTCTTGGATAGTGGTAATGGAAGAAGAACTAATGCAATTCGAGAGAAATGAAGTTCGGGAGCTCATTCCTCTTCCAAGTGGTCATCAAGTTATTGGGACCAAATGGATCTTCAAGAATAAGACCGATGAGAACGAGGTAATCACAAGGAACAAAGCAAGGTTAGTAGCTCAAGGCTACCAGCAAGAGGAAGGTATCGATTTCGAAGAATCCTTTGCTCTCGGAGCTAGATTAGAAGCTATTAGATTGCATTTATCTTTTGCATCTCATAAGAATTTCAAACTATTTCAAATGGATGTTAAAAGTGCATTTTTAAATGGATTGTAAATGAAGAAGTATATGTTTCTCAACCTCCCGGTTTTATTCAGGAAAAATTTCCAAACCATGTTTTCAAACTTAAGAAAGCGTTGTATGGGTTGAGACAAGCTCCTAGAGCTTGGTATGATCGACTCAAAACCTTTCTTTTGGATTTAGGTTTTAAAATGGGAGAAGTTGATTCAACACTTTTCATTAAAGATTATGAAAATGACATCCTATTGATTCAAGTTTATGTAGACGATATAATATTTGGTTCTACTAACTTTAATCTTTGTCAAGAATTTTCTAAGTCTATGAAGGATGAATTCGAGATGAGCCACATGGGAGAGCTCAATTACTTCCTTGGACTACAAATTCGACAAATGAAGGATGTGACTTTCATACATTAAACAAAGTACACAGGGGAGCTTATCAAGCGATTCGGGATGGAATCGTCTTCAAGCAAAACGACTCCTATGAGTACAATAACCCATCTACACAAGGATGAGAACAGAAAAATTATAGACGTTTGTCTATATTGAGGTATGATCGGTAGCTTACTTTATTTAACCGCTAGTAAGCCTGATATCATGTTTTCTGTATGCTTGTGTGCTAGATATTAAGCTAGACCTAAGGAGTCACACTTGATTGCGGTTAAGCGAATTTTTCGTTTTCTCAATCATTCACTAGATTATGGGTTACTTTACCCTAAGTCTAGCACATATGAGTTAATCTCATATAGTGATGCCGACTTTGCCAGATGCAAGTCCGATAGGAAAAGTACTAGTGGCACTTGCCATTTTCTAGGAAATTCCTTAGTTTCTTGGTTTTTCAAGAAACAGAACTCGGTATCATTGTCCATGACTGAAGCGGATATTGCCGCGGGTATTGCATGTGCACAAGTCCTTTGGATGAGACACACTTTGAAGGACTACAGTGTCAATTGTGATACTTGCCCTATCATGGTTTGATAACCAAAGTGCTATATGTCTTTCCAAGAACCCGGTACATCACTCCCGTACCAAACACATAGATGTGAGACACCATTTTATCAATGATCATGTAGCTAAGAAGGACATCATCTTAGAGTGCATTGAAACCCAAAAACAAATCGCCGACATCTTTACAAAACCTCTTAAAGAAGATTCATTTGTGAGGTCGCGTGGAGAATTAGGGATTATGGGTGAATCTGAGATTTAGGAGTTCATCTTATTTGTCATTACAATTTGTGAACTCGTTTCATCATGTTGCCTCTCTTCATTTGATATATATTATATGTGTTTTAAGAAAGGCAATTTGAGATTTCTTTAATTACTTGAGTTTTCAGATTGTTCTAAGAGATTTGTGTTATAATTGATTTATCATATTATACTGAGTTTATGATGAGTTTCTGATTTAATTATAGGTCCTAGGGTGAGTTGTGCATATCCTCTGGATTTAAACCTCACTGTGCATTTTTGGACCAGGACAGACGACTGTCTTTCCCTCGACAGTCGACTACCCAACTATATCTTCTCTATCGGCAGATTGTATCTTTCGCACAGTCGACTGGTGTCAAATTTACAGTCGACTGTTAGATCTACATGTGACTGCATTTTAGTCTTCGGGCACTTGTCATTTCTGTCAATTTTTGTCAGTAGTCTCTGTCTTTATCATCAATTTTATTGAATCTCAGTCAGTCGACTGATGCGTATAATACAGTCGACTGTCAAACGGACAGGCGACTGTATGTTACTCAACAGTCGACTGTCTGTCATCATAAGCTTATTTCTCATCACTTCAAACAATCAACTGGTTTTTGATCTATAGTCGACTGTCTCCTGTTGTGGCGGTTCGCTGCTTTGATCTGAGCCGTCAATTCTTTGATCCAACAGCCCCGATTAATTTTCCCCTTCATCAAAACAGCGAGACACTTCATATCGACCCACGATTTCTCTCTCCTCCGATTGAAACCATTCGTCTTCCCCGCTCAAATCCACAGCCCTCGATCTCTCCTTCGCCCATTCCGAGCCGAAACGACGTCTCCCTCTTTCGATTGGTTTCTCGCGTGAAGCTCTTCTATTGTTCGACAATGTTTAGGGCTTTTGCTCTCTCGGTTCTTGTCGCGGTTTGCGTGACCTAACTTCTGTATATCGACTTCATGGAACCTGTCAGTCCTCCTACGTCTGATGAGTTCTTGGATATCACTGTTGGTGACCCCATTCCTTTGGCATATGTTGCTGAACAATCTTCACAGCTGGATGATCATCCTCCTCGTACTCCTCCGTCAGTACCCCTAGATGATTTCTTTCTCGCTTGATTGACTGATCGTATCACTTCTTTCGAGAAGCTTGCTACCTATTTGGATGAGAAGCTTAATCTTATTCTAGAGATTAGTACAAATCTCTCATGCTTCATGGGTTTCCCATTCCTGTCGAGCTTCAGGCCCTGTTTTCTAAATCTGAGGATACTACCCCTGTTGATGTTCCTCCTCCTCCACGCTTTGTGCCAGTGCCTTCTGTGGTCCAGACCCCCGTTCTTGCTCCGCGGAAACCTCTGCCGCAGGTGCATCGTCTTCCAAGAGGAAGGCTCCTGCTCATCCCACTCGTCGATCTGCCAGGCTGATGTTCCGTTCGCCTAGTCGTCCCTCGGACCCCACTATCATCCACATTGACTGATGTTGCAGCTGTTTCCTTTTTGTTCACTCACCCGGAGACCTAGATTTTGTTTGGTCTGTTTTGGTTGGGTTGAGTGGTTCTTCAGTGTTTGTATGTGTAACGGCCGCTTTCCGACCGTTCGTGTTTTCTACGTGCACGTACTATTTCGTGCACGTATTTTATTTGGCTCTTTCTTGGTTTCGGTATGTACAATGTGATATGCCGTTGTGACCGTATGAGAGTGTATAATTTTATAGTAATTTTTGGGAACGTCATTTCACGGCTCGTTTTCTCGCAAAACGACTTAGAATGATAGGGGCGTTTTAGTCTTTTGTCTTAAAACGCAGTTTTTGATTTTACGTAAATTCTTGGTAGACGTAGTGCACGATCATGCTCCGTAGATCTGTGTGTCTCGTCTCCACGATCGTTCCGGTATTTTCGGATTATTTTTCTGACGCTCGAGGCGAGAGATATCACCCGGATAAATCTCAACCATTGATTAGCCCAAAACAGTTCGAATTTCAAATTGATAGTCAAATCTGGTTATATCCTTAAAATCAGCAGGCGTATCTTCCCAAATCTGTTCCCTCTATTGTCTCCTAGACTTTCACTTTTTTCCACACCTCTAACTCTATAGCCATCCCCTTTAAGCTTCAACCCTAGGTCTATTTATCAAAATAAATATTTTTATATTAAACCTAACCCCTAACTTTCTTCATGTGAACCCTCCTCACTAAAACCTAGGCTATAAAAATTTTACAGCCGCCGCCCCAAACACAAAAAAACCCGAGCCTCCCCGAGTTTCTCTTCTCCCTCGCGTCCTCATCTTCGACAACCCCGAATGGAACCCCCTCGCCCCACAGCAAAACCACTCCAACGAACTTTCCAAGCCCTGACGCCGGAACTCCCCTCTCGCCTGAGATCTCTCCCTCCGGCCACCATAGATCCCGACGCCCTCCGTCGTTCGATGCGCTACCGACCCCAACACCTACGCCCGCGCACTCTCCTCAGCCGCCCACACCGACCGCCGGCGGCCAGTTCTCCGCCTCCCGAACCGCCCCGAACCACTTCCTCCGCCCTACGCCTCCTCCCAGTTTTGCTGCCCTGCCAACTGACCCACCGTTGGGCGCGAGGCCTCTCCGACGAGGCCTCAACTCCGGCGAAGCCCACAACTCCGAACGAGAGCCCCTGCTGTGTTCCACGCTCGCCATGGCTACCCCTCCACGTCGACTGCACCATCGGCATTCCCTCCGACTGCCTCGTTGTCGGAGAATCACCGCCCTACTGCTCCACCTTCCCGTGCACCGCATGCAGTCACGGCGACCGCCAACCACCGACAGCCTCGGGTTTGCCCTCTCTTCGATGACCAGAGCTTGCCTCCGAGCCTCCCCGTCGACATGCACCTCCCGATCACTTGCTGCTGCCCTCGCAGTCCATCGTTGCAGCCTCAACACGAACGCAAACCCAATGGCATGGGCTAACAAACAAAGAAAACTGTGAGTTGAGTAATTAAATTTTGTGAGTAGTAGCTTATTATAATACTATCCTACATGATGATGGTAAGTTTTATAGGTAAGTTTTGGGTGTTGACTTGTATATCTATAGATCTGACTTGGTAGCTTGGGTTTTAGGTAGCATATGGCTCATGAGGACAGTATCCTAGAACGAGAATCTATGCAAAGAAATTGTTTATAAGTTCTACATGGATTCTAAATGATAGTGTTTGTTTTTTTGAAAGAGGGAAGTATCAGTACTGTGGATGTGAATTAGATGCTTTTTATTTACGATGAATGTTTAGTTGGGTTATGGACCGTACCATGAACAGTATCCTATGACATTAATAAACTTATAGGTTGTTAGTAGTAGCAGTACTTTACAACTTTTTTATATGATAATTTTAGCACTAAGTTTTTGTATGGCAGAAATGTTAATATATAACTTAGCTTACCCATTAGCTAGTAACATACATGTTAGTTAATAATTTTTTTAGTGTTTTAATGTTAGCAATTAAACCAATACTTAGCTTTCGTTAATACCTATACGTTAATGTGTAAACAGAATTTTATAACGGGATATTTAATATTATTTCATTGGTTAAATTATCTTAATTTGATCTAAATGACACAGATAGTCATGTATGCCCCATTGCTACCGTCTGGATCCCGACGTTCTCTGGCATGTTGCCACTCACAGACGTCCCCTAGCTTGTTGCCGTAGCCGCTCAGACCTGACATCAGATCTCGCTTGATCGTTATTCCAGGTTAGTCTCCTAACTCATAGAAAAACCCACACCGTAGATAACCGAAACCTAATTAAAAATCAGCAACTTAATATAATTAAATTTACTTTACGCTCTTTAAAACGTTGTCCACCGTAGAAAATCGACGAACGAACTAAATTTCTGTGCACATAGGATAGACGTCGATCTAGGCCAAAAAATCATAAAAAAAAATGTGACTTTGACGAATAGGGTAGTCCCGACAATCTAGAAACAGACCCTAATAGGACTTATTGAAAAACGCGACTTGACACCGTCGCCGTGCCCTATTTCAGACGGACTACCAAGGACGCAACGCCTGGACGAGACGCTCCGGATGGATGACACGCTCACCACCGTAGGCAAGTGTACTTCACTTGCGCTTTTGGCCGTGCCTTGGTCTTAAACTGCTAGAACTATTAGACTGTGAATAAATAAAACCGGACATGAAATGATAGCGTCCGGGACGCCTTGACGACTTAGACTTGACGACGAAGTCTAAGCGTAACAACAACAACTTTCGACACCGTATGGTTATCTTGTGTGTGCGTGCGTGTGGACACCCAAGAAGAACTATCCCTGTCATGTCACGTCGTGTCTTGTTTTGCACAGCCTACAGGTAATAGGTCACTCGCTGAGTGATCCCTTGTACTGATACACAACCTGCGGGCAATAGGACACTCTCTGAGTGATCCCTTGTACGGATACACAGCCAGCGGGCAATAGGGCACTCTCTGAGTGATCCCTTGTACTGATACACAGCCTACGGGCAATAGGGCACTCTCTGAGTGATCCCTTGTACTGATACACAGCCTGCGGGCAATAGGGAACTCTCCGAGTGATCCCTTGTACGGACTTGTCTTGTGCACTTGGGTTGGGGTAGGGTTGAGCGTGCGCACGGGAAGAGGGTCTGATCCCCCTCGAACCATAAGGCGTGAACCCTTCGAGTCACACGTGTCTTGTCTTGTCTTGTGCTGTCTTGCTTGTCTTGTCACGTCTTGTCACGACCCATTTAGGTTAGTCCCGCAGTCGGTAACACACGCTACGACTACTGCTTGCTACGCTTTACTTTCCTGCTGTGTTTACTTCCTTTTGATACTCTGTTATAACCTTAGCATGCTAATCAACCAGTAAACTATTTTTTAATAGTTCGGTACACTTGCAGTAGAGTCTAACCCTTTTTGTAGACTTTGCCTGATGTACAATTCCTTTCTTTTGGGTACTGTACGTCAGGTGTCGAGCCAGAGTTCGTGGACGAGGTAGACTTACCGGAGTACGTGGAGCCCGAGGACGCCGACCCAGAGTACGTGCCTGACGAGGACCAGACCTTGAGAACTTTTCAGGCGCCACCTTTTTGAGGTTACTACTTTTAGCTTCTCTCTTTCGGTAGTTGTTGCCATGCTTAGGCTTCCCTCTTTTTAGACTTTTGTACTTGCTGGATATTAACCCTTATTGTTAATGAATGCAACTTTCTTTTTGTACTTTCTGTTGTTTCGAACTTTATAAATGCAAGAACCTGAAAAATTTTAAATGGTACCCCTACAGACGCTTATTGGGCCTGGGCTTCACAGCTCCGGCCCAAGCGGGCCTTGACGTGCGTTTATATTTCATATATTTGCGCACGTTTTCTTCCGTGTTTTTCCGTTATTTACCGCCGTCTTATATTCTTTTTCTCGTGTTTTCTTCTTTTCTTTCACTTTTCCATGTTTTCCATATTTTGCAGGAGTTTACTAGCATATGGGACATAAAACGACGATATCGTGAGTCCCCGGAGCAACGGGAGGAGTCACGCGTGATCCAGGGGGTCAAACGACGAAGATCGCATCTTTCAGCCCCTCACCTGACCGGTTGGTTATCTTCAACCGATCGGGTGATGCACGCGTGCACCACCCGGACGCAGCTTGGAGCTCACAAGAAGTCACCCGGTCAATTCGTTGGCCGGTTCAAAAGCCCAAAGTCTCTGGATTTTTATTGTGATTGCCAACTGATCGGGTGACATTCACCCGATCGGTTCATCTGTAGCCGAATCTCCAGAGCCAAGACACGGTCAGCTCAACCGGCCTCCTCACCCGACGGCACCAAGATCCAACCGGTCACATTCATATGTCAACCAACCGGGTGAAGATGACCGGGTGAAGTCCCGCACTACGCTGTAAATGAGTGAAGCAGATCACCCGATCGGTTTACTTGTCAACCGATCGGGTGATATCATTTTCTATATATAGAACCCCTAGGTTTTCCAGAAACGGGGTTGGTAATTTTTTACTGTTTTCTTCATTTTGTGACGGCTGTAATTTCCCAGTTTTTGTAAGTTTTCAGATCTTTGTCAAACTTTAGTATTATCTTAATTGCTTTACTACCATTGCATTTCTATTGTCTGATTATGATTTTGACGGTCCATTTTCGTTTAGATCGCTTTTTAGTAAATATGTGTGAGTAGTTCCCAAATCTGGGATTTTGGTGGAAACCCCTTCGTGGGTTCTTCCCGATGCATCCATAGGACTAGAAAATCGATAGGGATTAGGAATCTAACGGTTACGCGGGGTGTTTTATTGTCATCGGCGGGAAAATGACCGCCTTTGACCGTTGGGCCAAGGGGGAATAAACTTGGCGGTTGACTCCCTAGCCATAGCTCACGCCCTTAGCGTAGACGTCGAATCCTAGCGCGCGGGAGCGGCAGGATGAAACGTTGGGAGTTATCGTTGCGAACTTAGTGCTCCTGGAATCGATCAGTGTTAATGGACACGGGAGTGCCCACTGACCGAACCCAGGAAGTCCGGCGTATCATCCTGGGCACCGACCGGAATATCGGGCCCATGGGACGCTGGTACCACTCTTAGAGGCAACGTCTCACCATTAGACCCTAATTCCGATCGTTATCCTACCCGTAGGCCGTATCGGTGAGAATCGCTCGATATGGTGGAAACCAAAGTCCCGTGTTTTTCCTTTAAATTATTTATCCCTTGCATTCCATTTACCGTGAAAACCCATCATTTGATTCGGGCTAGCTCACCCATGGGGTTATTTTGATCCTCTTTGACACAAGCACATCCACACCTCCCTGAGTTCGACCCCCAAGCCACACTACAACACCGTGCGCTTGCGGTTACAAATATTTAAATCTCACGCCCCAATCGTTATATTGCACACATCTAGCACGCATAAGCAGGAGGCGTCAAGCTTTATGGCGCCGTTGCCGGGGAGGCAACGTGCGTGTTGTTTTAGGATTTCATGAACCCTTGTGTCTAGCTCTCATCCCTACCTCGCGATAATTTACGCATTCTTCTTTTTTCCCTTTACCTTCTTATTTTTATTTTTTTTTTATTTTTTATCTTATCTGTTTCTTTCCCACTTTTCGCTTCACGGGTGTTTGTTGTTTTTCATGCGCAGGAGTTCAAGAAGTCTCGACGACTTGATCCCCGTTGATCCACAGATAAATGCCACCCTAAGGCGTTTGGCCGCCGAGAAGCGAAGAAGAGAGGATCCTGAAACCATGGGGGAGAACACCCCACCTCACTAGTCCCTGCTGGAGTACTCGATGCCTTCCATCGAGTCCACCTCCGCCATCCGTCCTCCAGCTATTACGGCCCAAAGCTTTTAGCTTAAGCCGTCTTTGGTGACATGGATCCAGCAGGATCAATTTTTGGGTGCACCCATGGAGAGCCCCATCGAGCATTTGGACTCCTTCTTGGAGAAATGTGACACCTTTCGGATAAACGGTGTCACAACTGAGACGATCCGACTGAAGCTGTTCCCCTTCTCTCTGCGAGATAAGGCCAAGCTGTGGCTTAGGGGGAAGGACCCGAATACATTCAACACCTGGGAGAAGCTCTCGAATGCTTTCCTGACGAAGTTCTTTCCTCCGGGGAAGACCCTGAAGCTGAGGCTCCTCCTTCTCCCAGGCCAACCACGAGTCTCTGCACAAAGCCTGGACCAGATACAAGGAGATGCAGCGAAGACGTCCCCACCATGAGCTCCCCAAGTGGCAGATCATAAATCTGTTCTATAATGGGTTGAGGGACGATCTGAAATCTTCCATGGACGCCGTGGCTGGAGGGTCCTTTATGTCAAGAAGCGAAGAAGATGCCGGACAGATTCTGGAAAATATGGCATCTAACAATGAGCGGTGGTGTGACGAGAGAGCCACACCTAGATCTGGGGGGCATACACAGAGTCGAGGACGTCGACAAATTATCAAGCAAGTTTGACTTGCTGTCGACCCAGATCTCCGCATTGATGGTAGGCGCCGGTGGCGCCGGTACACAACAGATTGCTGCGGGGGAATCCGAAGTTTTTGGAGAATTCGACGGTGGTAACTTCTCACCACCGTTGGATCAGGCGAGCGCATTATTTTACAATCCTACGGGAAATGCTCCTTTTCCACCACGAACCAACTCCAATCCGGCCTACTCTCCTAATAACCGGAATCATCCGAACCTTAGTTACAGGGCGCCATATCAGCAGCCGACTCAGCGGCAACAACACATATATCAGCCGGCCAGGCCCCAACAGCAGTTTCAGCAGCAGCAATTTCAGCAGCAACAACCTCCACAACAATATCAACAATACACTCCAAGGAATCAGCAGCCCACCCAGCAGCAATACGGCCAGTAGAGGGCCATCTCTCCGGTTGAGTCCCTCTTGACTCAATACATCACCAACCAGGAGAAGATAAATCTGAAGCTGGAGATGGGACAGAGAGTCCTCACTGATCAGGTGACCCAGCTGGGGTTACAGTGGCGAACCTTCAGAGACCACAGAATCTATTACCGCCACAGCCTGAAGTGAACCCGAGGGGGGTAAATCGGACCTTGGCGCTCACGCATGAGCATGAGAACGTGTCCGCCATCGTCTTGAGGAGCAGAACGCAAATACCCACGAGAGTGCCCCCCAAAGGACCGGAAGCACCGTGGGTCGTGGAACGACCAATTGAGAAATTAAATGACGACGGTGCTTCGTCGCCCAAGCTAACTACTCCAGAGGGAGTTCATAGAGAGGAGAATAAAAAGGATGAGGAAGGGAAGCTCAGAGTATTCAAGCCTGTTGTGCCTTTTCCACAACGGCTTGCCCAAGCCAAAATTGATGAGAAGTATGGCAAATTCTTTGCCATGGTGAAAGATCTAAGCTTACAAATCCCCTTCCTCGAGGCCATCGAGACAATTCCCTCATATGCCAAATTTCTAAAAGACTTGGTGACACGGGGATCCAGAAAGGAGAAGGTTGTGTTAACGGTGGTGTGCAGCGCCCTCATTCAGCGCGCAAATCCGCCCAAGCTCAAAGACCCAGGAAGTTTCTCCATCCCTTGCTCTATTGGGGAAGTGCAAATCCAGAGGGCGCTCGTCGATCTAGGAGTGAGCGTCAGCTTAATGCCCCTATCGCTGTATAAGAGAATAGGGATGGGAGACTTGGAGCCCACCGGCATGACATTACAACTTGCTGACCGTTCGGTCAAGTACCCGGTGGGAGTAGTAGACGACCTTCCTGTTGATGTGAGAGGAGTACAAGTACCGGTTGATTTTGTGGTGATGGACATACCGGAAGACAAGCACACCCCTATTATCCTTGGACGGCCCTTTATGGCAACCGCCGGAGTTCTGATAGACGTGAAGAATGGGAAGCTTTCCCTCAACGTCGGCCAAGAAAGAGTCGAATTTGACTTGGGGTTGTCGATGAAGTACCCCGATCCTCCGGATGACCCTAGTATCAATGCGCTGGAGCTGGAAGAAGAGAGAGCTGCGGAGACAAGCTCTTGGGAAATTCTCTCGAGAAATCCCCCCGACCACTTGGGAGACCTTGGAGAGCAAGTTGGCTCCCCAAAGAAAGAAGTTGCTGATGAGGCGGTCGTGCGACATGCGATCCCTCCCGGATTCCCAAAAGCTCCTCCCACGAGGAGAAAAGGCAAAGAGCCCATGGGGCTCACCAGGGATGAGGTCCGTATTCTCAAACGAGTGGCGGTGGATGCCAATATGAAGGAGAAGCCCCCGGACCCCGTCAACAAAGGGAGGGTAGTCGAGCAAGTTTTCTTGTCGCCGCCGACTACAACAAAGGGAGAAGCTGAAACGATGCCACACTTTGGGCATCACCCGTATCGTCCGCCTTGAACATCATCAATGGGCGTCGAGCTAAACGACGTTAAACAAAAGCACTTCTTGGGAGGCAACCCATGTTCTAAACTTTTGTTTCAATTTTCAGGATTATTTTTTTAACTTTATTTTATCTATTTTTATAAATAAATCCAACCGCAAGAACTTCCGTTGTGGAACTTAGGCGATTTGTGGGTTTTTGCAGAAAACAAGGCCCCAACCGATCGGTTGATAACTCAACCGATCGGTTGGGATGTATCAGGTAGATGTCGTGTCTGCCACTAAATGAACCGACCGGGTGAGGAAGAAGATACTGGTTGGTAGATCGGGTGATCTGGGGTAAACTCTCGAGAAAATTTCAAAATTTGTCAACCAATCGGGTGACAAGAAGCAAGACCGGTTGATGGACCGGGTGAGAAACTCTAAACTCTCGGGAAAATGTGTGGAGCGGTCAACCGATCGGTTGACATGTCAACCGATCGGTTCACCTGTAGCAACTCATCAGCCAAACTTTTCGACCACTAAGTCAACCGATCGGGTGACAACTCACCCGACCGGTTCGACTTAAACCCTATAAATACCCCCGACCCACCCGTTCACATCCCCTCGTCCGATCGCGTTTTCTCACCGTCGTTTCGCCTCCCACCCTCTCCCAATGGCCAAAAACTTCTCTCCCACGTCCTCCACTCCTCCATTAGCCTCTCTCTCCACCTCCCCCTTCCATCTCACCATCTCTTTCTCTCTCTCCCTCTCCTATTTCGCAATTTTCTAGCCCTAATCCGCAATATCCACCCCTACTTTCGAATTTTTGCTGAAGAAGAGTGCCGCGGCTCCACACTTCTCCCATTGCACGGCATTGGGTCAACTACAAGCGAAGAACTCGAATCTCTGCTGGGTAACTTCGCTCCACTTCTCAAATTTCAACTTTTACCCTAGATATTTAATTTGCTTGATTGTTCGTGTGTGTGCACTTCGATAGTATTTTACACTCATTTGCATCACTCACACTCACACATGGCCCGGGATAGAGATAAGGGGAAGGGTATCTTGCGGGAGGAGGAACCGTCTCGAAAGAGGCGCAAACAAACACGTCATCCTCCCAATACACCACGTGCACTATCACTGGCCCCTCCCCCACCTGCTATCCCCCCCTGAGGACCCAATGTTGGTCCCGCATGGGTGCCAATTTAGGAACCAAGAGCACAAAGACTTCTACCATAGACTTGATGCCCGGGGGCACCTATCGACCAAGTTTGCCCACACCCAATCACTTGTCGATCTCGGTGTATTCACCGAGGTCGAGACCCTCTTCGTAAACTTAGGTTGGGTGGCCTTCCTCAACACTCATGCCATGTCCTACCCGTCCCTCACACTTGAATTTCTTTCCTATCTCGTTTGTGAGTCGGGGTCGACCGTCATTTTTCGGGTGCGTAACAAAACCATCCGTACCAACCTGAACACAATCAACAATATTTTTGGTTTCCCCATCCTTGGGGACGACGCTATCCGACACTACGGATACCCGCCCGAATTTGACGTCGATAACTTTTGGTTCCGCCTCACCATACTCCCTCGCTATCCCCGAGGCAAGGCCAAGGCCTCCTCTATCATCCATCCTGTATTTCCTCTGGCCCATAGGATCATATCCTCCGCATTTTTCCCGCGGGATGAGTCAGGCACCGTAACTATCCCCGATCTTTTCATTCTTTGGGCCATGACTTTTCCTTTTGTTCGTGATGATGATGGGATTATCTTTAGGGCCCCCACTGTTCCCGTCCATGCCGGCGACTGGCTTATTTATAAGCTCCTAGAGATTAGTCGGGCCGGTAAGGGCAAGATTTGTGGTGGGGGAATTATCACTGTCATTGCCTCTTATCCCCAATTTAATATGAACATTCCCCGTGGTCTTCCCGTCGCCGCAGGACCCTCACATCTAGATCTTGACGTCCTGCGGCATATTCATATGATTAAGCCCCTTCCTGATCGCCGTTTCGAATTCAACTACGGCCACCCTCCTCACCCCTACACCATTCTCCCCAACCCCGCTCGCATGACTATTGCTATCGTGGCGGATTGGACTTTTCTGCCCGATCCCGAGTTTCTTGCGGGGTTGCGCCTTCCTTCCTTTCCCCCGGACACACGCAGACCACCTTCCCCTGCCGCCCACTTAGGCTAGCAGGATATTCCTGCATCCCGGAGAGATATCGGGGCTGGCCCGAGTCACACCACCCGTGCTCCTGGCCCTATCACTGCTGAGGATATTTTTGCGGCCTTTTCCAGCCTTGTGTCCAGTGCCGGCATGACCACTGCCACGGCACTACTTCCACATCACTACCCGACACCACTTCCGATTCACGTCAGTCCACCTCTTTTGGTCGATGTCAGGCCTCGGCTCGTCTTGCTCTCGAGGCCGAGGTCGTTGCTCTCCGTGATCTTGCCAGGTCCTATGTCCCCTCGGACCCATCTCCGTCCTCCTTTCTCACTCACCCACATTTCCTCGCACTTGAGAGTAACGTGGCTGCCATCCTCCGGCTTCTCACCAACATCCACGGACCACCACCACCCACACCACACCCCTCACCACCACCTTCACCACCTCGACGATCGTCACCTCCCCCATCACACTCTTCTCCTCCACCATCCCACCCATCCCCACCTCCTTCACCCCCACCTAGGCTATCATCCCCCCTCCCACATCTATTCCCATCCCCGTATCCACTTCTCCTCTCACGACCACTTCTGTCGCCCCTCCACCACCTCCTCCCTCCTCCACCGTCACTGGATATGTGCGCCACAAGAAATTGTAGGTGCGCTCCAGATCTCTTCCACCGCCATCCACTACCGTCACCATCACGTCTTCTCTCCCCATTTCTATCCCTTTTACCACCGCCTTGATCGCCATACTTCCACCACCACCCACCTCCACCGACACTGCACCCATCATTCACACCCCTACTGCACCTATTCCTCCACCTGTTTCCCCACTTCTCTGCACACCCCTTGTCTCCCCCGACCACCCATCCACACCCTCTTCCGAGGAGGGCGAGGACTCCCCATCTCTTGCTTTTTGATTTCATTTTGTTTTCTGACCTCCCCCTTGCATATCTCTGCATTTTCACGATCACATCATCTTGCTAGCACTGTCTTGTCTAGCTTGGGGGAAGTCAAATTTTTCTGTGTGCTGTTGTGTTTTATTTTTCTTTGTGTGTTTGCTTATTTTGTCGTGTCGTGTGATTTTCCCTTTTTATCTTATTTTATTTTCTATTTATATGTCGTGTGGTGTGCTTTTTATTTTTTATTCGTATTTTCAGTCTCGTTTGTGTGACTTTCTTGTTTTTCGTGTCTTTTTGTGTCTGTGCGTATTCCCCCCATATTCATTGCCCTCCCGTATTTAATTCTATTGCATTGAGGGCAATGCAAACTTCAGCTTGGGGGAGTCGCACTTTGTGCTTGAGTCTTTCGTTTTCTTTTTTGAGTCGTTTTTCTCCATCTTTTTCTTTTTCTTTTTCTTTTCTTCTTTTTTATCTCTTTCTCCTAGAGATGAACCCTATGATGAATTGCCACAAAATCACACACACCTAGCATGGCATCGATAATCACACTCACTAGCCCTAGGATATCGAGTCCTCTTGCATTTCATGCATCGTGGGTCCACTAAGCTTTTTGTGAGTCGTGCTTCGTGCCTAGCCGTGTGGTGTGCTTCTACTTTGTGATTTTACTTTATATACCTGTCCAGGAATGACCCCTAGATTATCATGTTTCGATATGAATATGCGGTATTTATTTCTCCTGTCTGCTTCTACATGCTTTATATATATTGTGTACTTCATTTCGCATGTGTCGGAATTCCACAATTAAGGACTAGGATAACCCATTTAGCCCATGCTCTAACTAGCGAGAATAGTTTCCTTTGCCCAAGTGTTTAGATTCTGATTTCTTTTTTGTTTTACTTGGTGCAAATCCACTCGTCGTGTACCGTTCTCCCACTTGGGAGAGAACACATGTGTATAGCCAAAAACCCAAAAATCCAAACAAAGAGAAAAGAAAAGAAAAACCCAAAAAGAAGAGAAAAGAAAAGAAAGAAAAAAATTGTATAGCCAAAAATCCAAAAAAATATACAAATACCCAAAACCCAAAAAAATAATTCCCGTGTGAATATCTTTTCCTACTTGCCGAGAATAAAGGGAAGGCGAGAATTTGCACCGAGTGTTCTACTCCACATCATCTCATCCCCCATCGGTTTCGAAAACACTTGGCTTAGGAACTTTTTAGCTATTATCTAGGCTGTAGTGGGGTGATTTCCTTAACCCTAGTTATGGAGTCCCTGACGCATGATATGTTTCGATTCTCTCTCTATTCGCATGCATGCTTGAACTATATATTCATCGCTTTATTCAATTCGAATCGATATTTGGGTCATTTCCTGGATTTGTGTATATCGAGCTTTATCGCACATCGTAGATAGTGACACCGTCTGCTAGCACACGACCACACTCACTCGCGCTTCACCGCGTGGGCCCACGACACTTGTCTGGACTCGTATTCCTTGGTTTAGTGATGTGATTTGGTGTTTGCTTGCTTGGTGTGTCGTTTTTGATTTTGTTGGCCCTGACGGGCGATCTAGGATATAGAGTTTTCTTTTTCTCTCTTTCTCTCTATTTTCCCTCTCCAAGCTCCTACTCTCACTCGTCTTCCTCGAGGACGAGGAAGAGTTCAGCTTGGGGGATTTTGACGTGTGTTTATATTTCATATATTTGCGCACATTTTCTTCCGTGTTTTTCCGTTATTTACCGCCGTCTTATATTCGTTTTCTCGTGATTTCTTCTTTTCTATCACTTTTCCGTGTTTTCCGTATTTTGCAGGAGTTTACTGGCATAGGGGACATAAAACGACGATATCGTGATTCCCCGGAGCAACGGGAGGAGTCACGCGTGATCCAGGGGGTCAAACGACGAAGATCGCATCTTTCAGCCCCTCACCCGACCGGTTGGTTGTCTTCAACCGATCGGGTGATGCACGCGTGCACCAGTCGGACTCAGCTTGGAGCTCACAAGAAGTCACCCGGTCAGTTTGTTGGTCGGTTCAAAAGCCCAAAGTCTCTGGATTTTTATTGTGATTGCCAACCGATCGGGTGATATTCACCCGATTGGTTCATCTGTAGCCGAATCTCCAGAGCCAAGAAACGGTCAGCTCAACCGGCCTCCTCACCCGACAGCACCAAGATCCAACCGGTCACATTCATATGTCAACCGACCGGGTGAAGATGACCGGGTGAAGTCCCGCATTGCGCTGTAAATGAGTGAAGCAGATCACCCGATCGGTTGACTTGTCAACCGATCAGGTGATATCATTTTCTATATATAGAACCCCTAGGTTTTCCAGAAACGGGGTTGGTTATTTTTTACTGTTTTCTTCATTTTGTGACGGCTGTAATTTTCCAGTTTTTGTAAGTTTTCAGATCTTTGTCAAACTTTAGTATTATCTTAATTGCTTTACTACCATTGCATTTCTATTGTCTGATTATGATTTTGCCGGTCCATTTTCGTTTAGATAGCTTTTTAGTAAATATGTGTGAGTAGTTCCCAAATCTGGGATTTTGGTGGAAACCCCTTCGTGGGTTCTTCCCGATGCGTCCATAGGACTAGGAAATCGATAGGGATTAGGAATCTAACGGTTACGCGGGGTGTTTTATTGTCATCGGCGGGAAAAAGACCGCCTTTGACCGTTGGACCAAGGGGGAATAAACTTGGCAGTTGACTCCCTAGCCATAGCTCACGCCCTTAGCGTAGACGTCGAATCCTAGCGCGCGGGAACGGCAGGATGAGACGTTGAGGGTTATCATTGCGAACTTAGTGCTCCTGGAGTCGGTCAGTGTTAATGGACACATGAGTGCCCACTGGCCAAACCCGAGAAGTCCGACGTATCATCCTGGGCACCGACCGGAATATCGGGCCCATGGGACGCTGTGTAGGATCCTGTCAAAACAGCGTTAGGATCGATAAATAAAGTTGAGACTTACGCTTGCGTATGCGGCATGGTAGTCTCGAAACTTTGCCTTCGGATTCGCCACGACAGATCGAGTCTTCTCACGAATGGAGTAAGGCTACTAAATCCACAATCTAAATCTCTACTTTTAGATTAAGAACTTGGATAAAGAGAGAGGAAGGATTTCGGCAGAGCTTCGCTAGAATGAAATGCATGCAAGAATGCCATGCAAAAGTGTAAGGAAATGGCTTACCCTTGGGTCTTATTTATAGCCCCCAAGGTAGTTATTTTAGGAGTAATTGTTCCTTAGGAACAATTTAACTAAGGTGTACCATGATACATGGCACATTATAAGCTTAAGTTGTACCATATGCATGGTACAACATAAGCTTAAGATATTACCCCTTTATTAGCCATATGTCGCATGCACTTATGCATATATAATGCGACTTTCCCATCAATCTAGAGATCCTCTCTGCAAGGGAACATATTCCCTTTGCACACGACTTCGTGTACGCGACGTTCGAGGTCCGTATTCCCTCGTACATCCCCTACAAGGGTGTACTAACGTCTTCCATATCCAACATCTCCCACTCACACTTGAGGGGATTGTAAGAGAACGTCTTTCTCTTAGTTCTTTCATATATCATACCGAGAAATAGACCGTGCGACCGTCATGCGCGTAGAGTCTGTTGTTGTGCACTTGTTAGAGATACACAACGACCTCGAAGGTGCAAAGTTGAGTAGTTCAACGCATGCTTTACCCTAGATTATTTCTTCACATTTCTTATACTTTATATTCAACAATTGAATCCCATCTGGATTACAATTGGCTGGCCAGCTTTGAATCATTTAAAGTCCAAATGTGAATATGAAATCAATCTTCCTCTTCTTGCGAACCATCTGATCTTGACTTGATTCACTTTTCTAACGTGCCCCGCTGAGCCGAATTATCATAGCCCATTAGCAACACGCTAAGATAGCGATCATCTCGTCAAATCTAAAGGAACCAATTGGAGTCCTTGAGGGTAAGAGTTAAGACCTGTATGGCCTTTGAGTCTCACATAATAGCAAACACTATTGCTACTAACTCAGTGGTCGAAATGCATACGTGGTATGAACACGTATTACAACATCACTCCTTTCCCAGGGAGAGTATGTCTTAATGATGTTGTACGGATGAAAGATCAGACACCACAGTGCCTATCTTTTGAGTCCCCTTACAACTCATGAAATATTCCCGGACTCTCATCCTGCATAAGACAGATAGGATTTAAAATCCTATGAGATCTCTTTTTAAATATCCTTGTGATACAGACCTCAGATCTTTTATAAGCATCCATATGATGCAGATCTTTCATTCGACTATCTTGTTTAAGTCACGACTCTAAATCATTTGTCTAATGATTTTGACTTTAAACTAGTCTCATCTCTATCTTATCCATCTGATAAGATAAGGCGGTTGCTCATGTGAGAGAGCCAACCTTAATCTGTCCGACATACACACAATAAAATAGCTGAGACTTAAACACAAATGTATATAAAATCATTTGTAAGAAACTTGTATGCAAATTAAACTTTGATCTTCTATAGACATGGGAAATATTACATGATACAGCTCAGCACCTACGCATTCCGATAGATGATAAGTGTTTGAAAAACACATCTCTGGGGATCGCCTTAGTAAGGGGATCCGCTATCATCTCATGCGTGGATATGTATCCTATGTCTACTTCCTTCCGTTTATCATAGTCCTTCGCAAACTTGAATCGAATATCAATGTGTTTGGTCTTACAATGAAATTTAGGATCTTTGACATAGGCAATCGAAGCTTGACTATCACTGTATATAGGAACAGTGCTCGAGTCAGTGGCATCCGTTAGCCTGTCTAAGAATTTCCTAAGCCAAACAGCTTCTTGGACCGCCATGCTGAATGCTACAAATTCGGCTTCCATGGCAGGTTTGCTTCTTGCTGCTCCAGGATATTGCACCATTCCTGATCAAGTAAACAAAGCCTGAGGTAGATCTTTGCTCGTCGAGATCACCCGCCCAATCAGCATCGGTATAGCCTTCGAGTCTCAAGGTATTGCCTTGATAGCATAACGCATAGTCCGCAGTCCCTTTGAGGTATCTTAATATCCTCTTCACCGCTTTCCAGTGTGCCTGTCCTGGGTTGGATTGGTAACGGCTTACCATACCAACAGCATAGCAAATGTCCGGTCTGGTACACATCATGGCGTACATCAGACTCCCGACAGCACTGGAGTATGGAACCTTTTCCATAGCTTTCTTTTCTTTTGGATCTTTGGGACACATTTCCAAACATAGACCCTCGCCTTTGCTTATTGGAGTATCAATTGGCTTGCAGTCCTGCATATTAAACCGTTCTAAAACTTTCTTTATATATGTCTCTTGAGAGAGAGAAAGAAGTTTCTTGGAACGATTCCTTGAGATCTTAACCCCAAGGATATATGCAGCTTCATCCATGTCTTTCATTTCAAAGACGGATGAAAGCCAAGCATTGATATCCATGATAAGACGCTTATCATTTCTGGCTATAAGTATGTCATCTACATAAAGAGACATAATTACATACTTGTTCTTAATCCTCTTAATGTATACACAGTTGTCTTCGTCGAGCATGGAGAAACCATACGACAAAACGACTTCTTGAAAGCGCATATACCACTGCCTTGAGGATTGTTTAAGACCATATATGGATTTACGAAGTTTATAAACCTTATGTTTGTTTTCTTCTTGTACGAACCCATTTGGTTGTTCCATGTAGATCTCCTCATCTAGTTCTCCATTAAGAAAAGCAGTCTTTACATCCATCTGATGTAACTCGAGGTCCAAACAAGCCACCATTGCCAGAATTAAGCGAATGGAGGTAAAACGCACGACATGAGAGAAAGTCTCTTCGTAGTCTATTCCTTCCTGTTGCGTGAAACCTTTCGCAACAAGGCGAGCTTTATATTTCTCGATGGAGCCATCAGCCTTATGCTTGATTTTGAGAACCCACTTGTTCCCAATGGCTCTACATCCCTTAGGTAAATCAACCAAGTCCCAGACTTGGTTTGTTTTCATGGATTGAAGTTCTTCTTCCATTGCCGCTATCCATTTATCTTTAGCAGGGCATGTGACGGCCTGTTTGAAATTTGCAGGTTCGTCATCATCTTGTAGTAATGTCATGAATGTTTGAGGAAATTCATCCTCAAATCTCAGAGGTGTTAGCCTCGTTCGATTACTACGTCTTGCTTGAGTTTGATCACTCCCACTTGGAATGACATCACTCCCACTTGGAATAACATCACTCCCACTCGGAATAGGATTGGTATCGTTCGTATCATCCATTGGTGAAGTTTGAAACGTATTTTCTTCTTCACCAAGAATTCTCTCACTCGAACGTTCCGATTCTTCTTGATCCCAAGTCTCAAACAAGGATAAGTCTTGACTTATCTCACCCTGTCTTGGAAACTCGTTTTCCAAGAAGACAACATCCCTCGATTCGAATTCTATTAGACCCTCATTGTCCTCTTGACCGACGAAAACATATCCTTTGGAGTTTTCAGCGTATCGGATGAAGATACACTTCCTCCCACGTGGCCCAAGTTTTCTATATTTGTGAGAGGATAAATGTGCGTAAGAGGCACACCCCCAAGATTTTAGAATGCTTAAGTCTGGAGTTCTATTGTTCCACAACTCATAAGGAGTAGAACTTACCAACTTCGAGGGTACACGGTTTAAGATGAATGCTGCCGTCAATAATGCATCACCCCAAAAGGTGATGGGCAAATTTGACTGAGACATCATTGATCGGACCATTTCCATCAATGTCCTATTTCTTCTTTCCGCAACACCGTTTTGTTGCGGAGTATAAGGCATAGTTATTTGATGAACTATGCCTTTTTCATCACAGAGTTCCTTAAAACTCGTTGATTGATATTCTCCACCCCGATCGGTTCGTAAGACCTTTATCTTGCGATCTAGTTGATTTTCCACTAAACTCATATAGTTTTTGAAGCAAGATAAAGCTTCATGTTTGTGGGAAATCAAATAAATATGACCGAAACGGGTGAAGTCATCAATGAATGTGGTGAAATAGGACTTCCCGCGTCTTGTCTTGACATTCATTGGACCGCAAATGTCCGAATGGAGAAGCTGTAATGGAACTTCGGCCCTTGTGCCAGTTCCAAACGGCTTGCGACAAGTTTTCCCTACAAGACAATGTTCGCAAGTTGACATTTCAACTTTTGAAACATTAGATAGCAAGCCACTTTTGGCAAGTCTATCCATTCTAGTTGGTCCAATATGACCAAGTCTTGCATGCCAACAAATGATCTCAGATTTAGAGTTAGAAGCATTTGTCAAATGGAAACTTTCATTAATAGAAGAAGAATCATCATACATTGTGTTTAAAACAATTAATCCATTACAAACATTACCCGACCCAATTAAAGAACTATTACAAACAAGGTCAACCTTTTGTTTATAGAACCTCCATTCATAATCTAAAGACATTAACATGACCACGGATACGATATTCCTTCTAATATCTGGAGCAAAGAGGACGTCGTGCAATAATAAAGTCCGGCCGTTGTCGAGAACTAGCTTGCATGTTCCGACGCCTTTGACTTCAACACGAGTGTTGTTGCCGACGTATATCCACTTTGTTCCTTGAGTTATCTTTCGATACTCTATGAAGAACCTTCTGTCCTTCGCTACGTGGTCTGTGGCCCCTGAATCAATCAACCAAAAATAGTTAGATTCAGCAAGAAACACGGAACTAGAAACACATATGTAACTAGCCCTACAAGTTACCTTATCACTTCCATCTGTACACGTACGGGCGAAGTGATCGTGCTTGTTGCACTTAAAGCACTTGATCTTCTTCAAGTTTTTCTTCTTTGAGTGCACATTCTTTTGCCACTTTTTGTTCTTAGTCTTCTTTGAGGTTTCCGGTTCTTGCTTTCATTCGTTCACAAACCTTAAGCGTTTATTTTTCCGCTTATTTCCTCCATGTGAGGAACTAGCGGCCACGTGCACTTCTGCACTTGGTTTTGCGGCTTGAATCCGCTCTTCCTCGAGTTCGAGGTGTTTTGATACATCGCTTAAAGTTTTAATGCACTCATTATGAGTGAGGTGCATTTTCATGTTATCCCAGCTATCTGGGAGTGAACGAATGACTGCTTGGATCTGCTGTTCGTCAGACAGCGTAACACCCGCATCCTTTAATTCAGATATGAGATTCGCCATGTGGTGGAGATGCTTTTTCATAGAGTGATCTCACCGCATCTTGTACGAATCAAATTGAATATTTAAGGAGCAGAGTTTGGTAACCGAAGTTCCACCAAACTTTATTTCTAGCTCAGACCATATGACTTTGGCTAGGTCGAATTCCCGAAATAGACGCATTATGTCATTGTCCATTGCGGACAGTAACGTAATACGTGCTATTTTGTTCTTTCGAGTCCAAGTCTCATAAGCTTCCCGGTCCCTCTTGTGTTGGGCCGTATTGCCCAACTCAGGTTCTTCCATTATGTTTTGGAGTGTTTCAAGCACATCTTGCTCCTCCAAAACATATTGGATTTTTATTGACCAAAGTTTATAATTGTCGCCGTTGAGCTTTTCACCTTTGTTAAGCTCTGCGACAATGTTCTTAGAAGCGGTAGACATATTCGAATCAAAAAACTGCAAAGAAAATGAAAAAACACGATCAAAATTCTATGCATAAAGTTTCGATTCTTTAAACACTTGATAAGTTCCTTGGATGCGTTGAAATGTTACTCTAGAATCGAGAAGTTCACTACGTTCCCAACTATCATCCAGAAGTAACTTTCAAAGTATCCCTCTTACTTATCTCAAGTAAAAAAGAAATCAGAAATGATACCCGTATGGTACCAGCAGCGGAAATTTTTTTTTGAAAAACATATCTTTCAAAATGGAATAGGTGAGAGTTTGCGCAAAGAATTTTAGCGCAACAATTGCCAAGCCACGAGACCTGTTCTACACACCCATGGGTTAGATGACCATGGCCGGATCGTGGTAGGACTTGGAATTCTAAATTGCGCTATCCCGATTTAAGGACGGGACATAACCTATTTGAAAACATCTTTGTCAAAAATTTGAAATACATTGGCTAATCTCTGTAGAGTAGAGCACAATGTCATAAGTACATTGGCTAATCTCCGTAGAGTAGAGCATAATGACATGGCTAATCTCGCATGAAGTAGAGCACTATGGCTAATCTTCAAGGAGTAGAGTCCAAAAAAAAAATTTTATAAAACAAGAGTAGGCGACTGTCGTTAGCCCCGTATGGGCTAATCGGCACATCCGAGTTTGACCAAGGCCTTTTGTCACCCCGTATGGGTCAGTCGGCAAGTTCACGATCGACCAAGACCTTCTGCCGGATTGGTCGACCAAAACAACCAAATTGGTCGACCAATTATTTGGTCTGCAACTTCTCCCGGCCAGGGCCTCTGCCCTGGCCGAGGCTTGGCCAAGGGCCGGCCAGGGCCTCTGCCCTGGCCGGCCAGGGACCCTGGCCCCTCGGCCAGGGCCTCTGCCCTGGCCGAGGCCGGCCAGGGCCGGCCAGGCCCTGGCCGAGGTTAGGGCATTGGCCCTGGCCGAGGCCAGGGCCGGCCAGGCCCTGGGAGTGGCCAGGGCGCCGTCCCTGGGAGTGGCCAGGGCGCCGGCCCTGGCCTCTGCCAGGGCCGGGCAGGCCGGCCATTGCCGGCCTGGCCTTGGCCGGCCACTGCTAGCCTGGCCATGGCCGGCCATGGCCCCTTTGGCCATGGCCGGCCACCCCCTTTGAATGGGGTTGCCGCACACCCTGCCGGAGGGGTGGCCGTGGTGGTTATTGGCCGTAGCCAACCCCCTCCTCATGGGGAGGGGGTGCATGGCCTTCATGGCCCATTTGGCCATGGTACACATGCACCAAAATTCATCTTCCCCGATGGAAATAACTACCACCTTCTTCTCCGGTGAAGCACCCGTTCGTCGATGAAGCACCCGTTCGTCGAGAAAGTAGTTATTTTATAATGGCCATGTGCCAAAAATGAAAAATAACAAACTACATGAACGGTCGGTTCTTCCCGTTACGGAGAGTTCCTGCCATATCCGTAATGACAGAAGACCCCAACGTGAAAAGAACAACCGCTGCGTTCTCTCTGTCACGAAGCGTTCCTACCATATCCGTAATGGTAGGATACCCATTCGTGAAAAAGACAACGACTCGTTCATAGTTTCGACGGGGCGGCGGTTTGACCGGGGCGAACCCGTATGGCTCTGATACCAATATAGGATCCTGTCAAAACAGCGTTAGGATCGATAAATAAAGTTGAGACTTACGCTTGCGTATGCGGCACGGTAGTCTCGAAACTTTGCATTCGGATTCGCCACGACGGATCGAGTCTTCTCACGAACGGAGTAAGGCTACTAAATCCACAATCTAAATCTCTACTTTTAGATTAAGAACTTGGATAAAGAGAGAGGAAGGATTTCGGCAGAGCTTCGCTAGAATGAAATGCATGCAAGAATGCCATGCAAAAGTGTAAGGAAATGGCTTACCCTTGGGTCTAATTTATAGCCCCCAAGGTAGTTATTTTAGGAGTAATTGTTCCTTAGGAACAATTTAACTAAGGTGTACCATGATACATGGCACATTATAAGCTTAAGTTGTACCATATGCATGGTACAACATAAGCTTAAGATATTACCCCTTTATTAGCCATATGTCGCATGCACTTATGCATATATAATGCGACTTTCCCATCAATCTAGAGATCCTCTCCACAAGGGAACATATTCCCTTTGCACACGACTTCGTGTACGCGACGTTCGAGGTCCGTATTCCCTCGTACATCCCCTACAAGGGTGTACTAACGTCTTCCATATCCAACACGCTGGTACCACTCTTAGAGGCAACGTCTCACCATTATACCCTAATTCCGATCGTTATCCTACCCGTAGGCCGTATCGGCGAGAATCGCTCGATAGGGTGGAAACCAAAGTCCCGGGGTTTTCCTTTAAATTGTTTATCCCTTGCATTCCATTTACCGTGACAACCCATCATTTGATTCGGGCTAGCTCACCCATGGGGTGATTTTGATCCTCTTTGACACAAGCACATCCACGCCTCCCTGAGTTCGACCCCCAAGCCACACTACAACACCGTGCGCTTGCGGTTACAAATATTTAAATCTCACGCCCCAATCGTAATATTGCACACATCTAGCATGCATAAGCGGGGGGCGTCTGGCCTTGGTCACGCTTCGCCTCCGTATTTTTGGGAAGCGGGGCGTGACAGGTTTAAGTGGTGGCCCATGCAGGTCATGCAAAAGTTCGGAACAATAAGAGTACCGCTTTCATTTAATATCCATGTACAAGTCTAAATTAGGTTTTTCCAGTCTTAGATGGTAGGAAGGCCTAGATATACATTCAGGTTGATAGTCTGACACCTTGGTTAAGATTTAGTCATCCTCGCCATAGGATACCTTAGTAGCCCACACTTGACTCTGACGGTGTTAGATTTCTAGAGCCCTTCTTTTAGTCGTTCGCTCGGGTCCATCGACTTCGGGCCCAGCAGAACGTTACCTTGATTCTCTTAGGAACCTTCCCCTTAGATCCTGATTATAGTCTAGCTCATTAGGAAGTCTTAGTGCCGAGTTCTCCTGATCTTTAGACGGCCCGATAATTAGAATCCCTGACCTCTCGCATCTTTCTGATCATTACCCTTCTATGCCATTGACCGTATGATTCCACCGTGACTTTTCATGGTTCATATCCTAGTCATACTTACGTTTGGATCATTCGATTCTTTTCCTTGCCCTTGAATCACCTGATCCGTTCGTCGTCAGTCGCCAATCGTTGAATCTTTTCCATTCAGCCTCCCGATCCTTCTAAAGAATTTTCAATATTATATTTTTCGAATTCCTCCCCAGTTTCAATTCTTTGGGAAAAAAAGAGCATGAACTTAGATTTCCTACCTTTCGTTTAACTTGAATGCATTCTTTGAATTTCGAAATTTCTCATAAAAAAAATCTTTAACTACCATCTTATAATGTTTCTAACCTATATCTTTCGAATTTCAGTTTATATATATATATATATATATATATATATATATATATATATATAACTTTATTTCCATTTTGATAATTTAATATATTATCCCTTTTTTCCTATACTATTAAATTTATTTTAACCACTTATAGTACAATACTTTTAGGATATTTTTGGAGCTATAAAAAAGAGAGAGACTTCAAATTTTTTAGTATATCTGTTTTCTAATCATCATATCAGTATTTCAAAAATCTGCTATAAATCTATTGACATATATAAAACAATCATTATCTCACCCTACTCATTATTTTCTTAGTCTAACACTTTTTCGTATTTTAAAATTTTACCGTCTGCTCACTTTTTCTACATATTTTTATAAGTATAAAAGTATATGATACCATACTTTACACATAATTTTTCTTTCATCTATTTCAATATTTTGAGCAATATTTTTGTCCCATCCAACCGGCTATCTTCTCATCCTCGCCTTATCTGACCCCGTTCTTTTCAATCTGGTTTCGTTTCGCTTTTGGTTTCGGTCTCCTTTCTTTTATGTAGACATTAGCGCCTGTAGTTGCCTATGTCATTGACGTGTGTTTATATTTCATATATTTGCGCATGTTTTCTTCCGTGTTTTTCCGCTATTTATCGCCTTCTTGTATTCGTTTTCTCGTGTTTTCTTGTTTTCTTTCACTTTTCCGTATTTTTGTATATTTGCAGGAGTTTACCGGCGTAGGGGACATAAAACGACGATATCATGAGTCCCCGGAGCAACGGGATGAGTCACGCGTGATCGAGGGGGTCAAACGACGAAGATCACATCTTTCAGCCCCTCACCCGACCGGTTGGTCACTTCCAACCGATCGGGTGATGCACGCGTGCACCACCCGGACACAAGTTGGAGCGGCCAAGAAGTCACCCGGTCGGTTTAGAGACCGGTTCAAACGCCCCAACTCTTTGGAATTTGATGCTGAATGCCAACCGATCGGGTGACCTTCACCCGATCGGTTCACCTGTAGCCGATTCTCCGAAGCCAAGACACGGAGAGATCAACCGACCGGTTCACCCGACGGCACGAAGATCCAACCGATCAGCTTCAACCCTCAACCGACCGTGTCATGTGATCGGGTGAAGTCCCGCGCTGAACTGCCGAAGAAACGAAGCAGGTCACCCGATCGGTTGACTTTTCAATCGATCGGGTGATATCGTATTCTATATATATGACCCCTAGGTTTTCCAGAAACGGGGAGTTGTTAAACTTTGTTAAACTTTAATATAGTGTTATTAGCATTGCTCTTACTGCTTTTCAATCGCCCGATCATGTTTCTAACGGTCGATTTCGATTTAGATTGATTTTTACTAAATATGTGTGAGTAGTTCCCAAATCTGGGATTTTGGTGGAAACCCCTCTGTGGGTTCTTCCCGATGCGTCCATAGGACTCGGAAATCGATAGGGATTAGGAATCTACCGGTTACGCGGGGTGTTTTGTTGTCATTGGCAGGAAAAAGACCACCTTTCACCGTTGGGCCAAGGGGGAATAACCTTGGCGGTTGACTCCCTAGCCATAGCTCATGCCCTTAGAGTAGACATCGAATCCTAGCGCGCGGGAGCGGCAGGATGAGGCATTGGGAGTTATCGTTGTGAGCTTAGTGCTCCCGGAGTCGGTCAGTGTTAATGGACATGGGAGTGCCCACTGACCGAACCTGGGAAGTCCGGCGTATCATCCTGGGCACCGACCGGAATATCGGGCCCATGGGACGCTGGTACCACTTTCAGAGGCAACGTCTCACCATTAGACGACGCTAATTCCGATCGTTATCCTACCCGTAGGCCGTATCGGCGAGAATCGCACGATAGGGTGGAAACCAAAGTCCCGGGTTTTCCCTTTATATTGTTTATGCCTCGCATTCCATTTACTGTGACAACCCATTATCTGATTCGAGCTAGCTCGCCCATGGGGTGAATCCGATCCTTCTTGACACAAGCACAACCACGCCTCCTTGAGTTCGACCCCCAAGCCACACTACAACACCGTGCGCTTGTGGTTACAAATATTTAAATCTCACGCCCCCAATTACTTATTGCACACATCTGACGCGCAAACCCGGGGGGGACGTCAAGCTTTATGGCGCCGTTGTCGGGGAGGCAACGTGCTTGTTATTTTACGATTTCATGAACCCTTGAGTCTAGCTCTCATCCCTATCTCGCGATAATTTTCGCATTCTTCTTTTTCCTTTTTATTTTCTTATTTTTATTTTTATTTTATTTTATCTGTTTCTTTCCCACTTTTCGCTTCACAGGTGTTTATTGTTTTTCATGCGCAGGAGTTCAAGAAGTCTCGACGACTTGATTCCCGTTGATCCAGATATTAACGTGACCCTAAGGCGTTTGGCCGCCGAGAAGCGAAGAAGAGAGGATCCTGAAACCATGGGGGAGAACACCCCACCACTCAAGTCCATGCTAGAGTACTCGATGCCATCCATCGAGTCCACCTCCGCCATCTGTCCTCCTGCTATTGCGGTGCAAAGCTTCGAGCTTAAGCCGTCTTTGGTGACGTGGATCCAGCATGATCAATTTTCGGGTGCACCCATGGAGAGCCCCATTGAACATTTGGACTCCTTTTTGGAGAAATGTGACACCTTCAAGATAAACGGTGTCACAACTGAGGCGATCCGACTGAAGCTATTCCCCTTCTCTCTACGAGATAAGGCCAAGCTGTGGCTTAGGGGGAAGGACCAAAATACGTTCAACACTTGGGAAAAGCTTTCAAATGCTTTTCTGACGAAGTTCTTTCCTCCGGAGAAGACCATGAAGCTGAGGAGTGAGATCTCCTCCTTCTCCCAAGCCAGCCATGAGTCCCTGCATGAAGCTTGGACAAGATTTAAAGAGATGCAGCGGAGATGTCCCCACCATGAGCTCCCCAAGTGGCAGATCATAAATATGTTCTATAATGGGTTGAGGGACTTTTTGAAATCTTCCATGGACGCCGCGGCTGGAGGGTCCTTCATGTCAAGAAGTGAGGAAGATGCCGGGAACATTCTAGAAAATATGGCATCCAACAATGAGCAGTGGTGTGACAAGAGAGCCACACCTAGATCTGGGGGCATCCACAGGGTCGAGGACGTCGACAAATTATCCAACAAGTTTGACTTGCTGTCGACCCAGATCTCCGCATTGATGGTATGGGCCGGTGGCACCGGTGCACAACATATTACCGCGGTGGAGGCCGAAGTCGTGGGAGACTTCGAGGGTGGTGACATCTCACCACCATTGGACCAAGCTAGTGCACTATTCTACAATCCTACGGGAAATGCACCGTATCCACCACGGACTAGCTCCAACCCGGCCTACTCTCCTAACAACCGGAATCATCCAAACCTTAGCTACCGGGCGCCGTATCAATAGCCGACTCCTCAGCAGCAACAACAGATATATCAGCCGGCTAGGCCTCAGCAGTAGCATTTTCAGCAGCAGCATTTTCAGCAGCAGCAACCTCCACAACAATATCAGCAATATGCCCCAAGGAATCAGCAGCCCATCCAGCAGCAATATGGCCAGCAGAGAGCCATCTCTCCGGTTGAGTCCCTCTTGACTCAATACATCGCCAACCGGGAGAAGATAAATCTGAAGCTGGAGATGGGGCAGAGAGTTCTCACTGATCAGGTAACCTAGCTGGGGTTACAAGTGGCGAACCTGCAGAGGCCGCAGAATCTATTACCGCCACAGCCGGAGGTGAACTCGAGGGGGGTGAATCAGACCTTGGCGTGTAGGGTTTTCTGGGACCCTTAGGGCACAAAAAGTCTATTCCCATCCTAGGTCGGACAGAACATAGACAGAAATAGCAGCGGAAAATAATCATGTTAATCTAATTAACATTTAATCCTAAGGTCCAAGACCCTAATCCAAGATCTATGCCGACTTGGGATGGGTCTGACCATCCCAAGAAGGATCTAGCCTACTGCGATTAAATTAAACTAATGCTTAATTAAACACATACCCGGAATCTCAGCCCTGGGGAAGGCGAGATGTTCCGCACCGTCTTCCGAGCTGCTCCCCGGCCCACGCCGAGCTGCTCCTCGAACCGCTCCCCGAACCGCTCCTCGAACCGATCCGCATCTCGAGGCGATCAATCCCCGTGTCGCCGAGCCAACCACGCGCCGAAGAAAGTTTCACGCGAGTGAAACCTCCGCCAAGATTTCGGATCTAAATCCGAACTCCTTTGCGACTTTGCTAGAGCCCTCAGGAGCAAGGCAGAAATTTATAGGGAGAGGAGAAATATTAATTTAAGCCTAGATCCGAGCGTGCTCCAACATTTACGAGAGCCGCTCAGATCTAGAGCTTAGGACGATTTATGAGGAGGAGAGCAGACCCCTATTTATATAGGAGGCTGACTGCTCCCCTTCCCTCAAAATCTGATGTGGGACTAAGTCAGAGTTAATCAAATTCAATTTAGTTTGCCTTTCACAAAGTGCAAACTTCCGTGAATTTTAACTCACTCACCGTTGAGCTTCATGATTGATACAACCTATCAATCTGAAGGGTGTTCAATGGTGAACGCATAGGAAAAAACAGTTCGTCAATCGGAGTTCGTTTGACCATCCAATTGATTGTCCAAAGATCAGCCCAAGGCTAGTTTTTCGCAAAAACTGAGCCGTCAAATAATTCTGCACAGTAAGGGTTCAAAACCCTAGGACTGGGGCCCACGGGTGGGCCCCACGCATTCAGCGCGCGCAGAAAATTCGCCTGGGCAAAGGCCGCGCCTGGGCTTGCCCAGGCCCGCGCCTGGGCCATGCCCAGGCGCTGGGCAAGCCCAGGCCTGTGCCTGGGTTAGCCCAGGCCTGTGCCTGGGTTTGCTCAGGCCTTGGCTTCTGTTGGGCCTGGCCAGCAGTCCAGACCTAGTCTGGCCTGATCTTGTCCTTTGGGCTGTTTTGGGCATAACTTTGGTATTTGGTGTCCGATTTGGACGCCGTTCGAACCTGGGTTTAGACCGGGACATTCCCGTCTTACCCGTGAGCTTTTCCTTACCTTTATATTATTAAATATTGTCTTAAAAAACTATTTAAAACACATTTAATCTATTTTGCATCATATGCAAATTTGTTCATATCTAGGCTTAAATTATCATTTGCATCAAATACAAATGATCCGAGGGCATATTCCTCTACATCTCCCACTTGCACTCAGGATCATTTATCCCGAATGCTGGAGATTATTGCAAACATCTTTTGCAATATTTTATCCCTTGCATCAAATGCAAATTTGTAACGACCACTTTTCGTGGTACGTTGTTCGTGCACGTGCTTTTGTCCTTGCACATGTTTGTTTTAGACTTTGTTTGTTTGTGAACACTTTAGTGTGATATGCCGTTGTGAACGTCTCTGAGAGTATTAAATAGTGGCACTATTTTGGAACGACGTTTCTCGAGTCGTTTTCCCACAATTTAAACTTATTCGATGAGACGTGGCTATTTTCACTTTTGACGGGAGACGTTTCTATTTTTAGTTTCGTCGTCCGATGTCAAAATTGAGATCCGTCTTCTTAGTTAGCTCACTTTCGTCATCACGATCACCACGATATTTATTTTATAATTTTTGGAGTTCATTTGACCACTTTAATATTTTTAACAAGTTTTATATTATTTTTAATAATTAATTTATAAATTATTTTCGGCCAAATAAAATTTATTTGAGTTTTAAACGTTTTAAAGAATTTTTGAGCCAATTTCCAGCTCATTTGGACCAAGTCAAATCCTTGGGTGAGTTGGAGAAGTTGAACTTCAAATTTTAAATTATTTTAAACTTCTAATCCTATTAGATTTAGCCCTAGACCAAGTCAACCCATCTACACTATATAAACAACCCCTAGGAAGACCTATTTTCACAAGAAATTAGCCCTAGCCTCTTCCAAAACTCAGATTGGACGTTGCGACGATTCGTCGCAACGTTGCGACGTTCAGCCACCGCACGACCGAAGGAATCGCCCCCGTTCCCCCGCTCCGACCGAAGCCCAACCCCGCATCCGCTCCGGTCCGCACGCTGCAGCAGCCGCCCGCTCCGTTCCCTCGGTCTGACCGACCGCTAGGCCCGCATCCGCTTCGCATCCCCGCTCCGCACAGCGCTCCGCACCGACCCGCCTTGTCGCTTGCCTCCGCACCGCGCCTGACCGATCGCCCCGCCCGCAGCGACCGACGGTTGCAACGCTGCAACGTTGCAACGTCGCAGCCTCGCATCCCAAGCGCACGACCGACGCCCCCGACCGGTCTGACCGAAGGATCTCCCCGCACCCGCTGCTGCGACCGACCCAAATCGCTGCACAGCCCCGTTCTCTCGCAGCGACCGATAGGATCTCCCGCATTGGCTGGGTATGACCGAGAGCCACTCGTCGCAACCCCGCATCCGTCGCACCACTTGCCTCCGTGGGCCCCCCCCAAGTTCTCCAGAGTTATTGTGGGTCCCCCAAAGGTCCCTAGGACTACTGTGGGCCCCACCTTGGTGCGTTCTCTTCGACGACTTGCCGCGTACGACGTCGTCGCACGTCGTAGCCCGTCGTCGCCCGTACGAGCTTTGGAATCTGGAATCGTCGCCCGAGTTGATTGCTCTGAAATTTCCAGCGAGGAATCTAATTGGAATCTGGACTTGGAGCGCGATCTTTTATTCCAACCCCCGGTGTCGCTACCCGACGCCGGTGTAGCTTTCGCGTCGTGTTGAGGTAACGCTTTGCACCCCTAGGACCCCCAACCCAATGCATGCTAATCAAGACTAAAATCAGTATTTTTAAAGTATTTTAAATGTTTTAAATTCACTAATCAAGATTAATAATATGGACTTTAGGCCGGTGGACTTGTGCACGTAGGATAATTATGATTTTTGGACTCATTGGACGGTGTGCTCAGACGTCGTACTTGCAGGCAAGTGAAACTTGCCAACTCTTGTGTAGGGCCATGTTTTAGGCCACTTCCTTGTTCCTAGCGTAAAAGAGACTAGTCAGTGAAATGATAGCTGGCTAGATGCCTACTTGATCTAGTTTGACAACGAAACTAGATCCGTCACCTAATTGATCTAGCTTGACAACGAAGCTAGATCCAACCCTTTAAACTTGTTGTTCATGCATACTAAACTGTCACATTTACTTTCCTTATCTGTACGCACTTTTAACTGTCATGCATTGCATTCTACATGTCATCCAAGTGATTGTTGCATTCGTAGCACACGCTACAATACTTGTACTCCTTGAAAACTACTTCCGGGGGAAACGGGCCTCATGTGTTGGTCAAAAGCCAATGCCCGGGTTCCCTGGACCGGCTAGGTGCACCCCTATGCCATACTTGTTTAAAACACTTCCTGGCTCGTGGTCCAGAAGCGGGCCTCATGTGTTGGCTAAAAACCAATGCCCGATACACGTGGAGGGGTAGGGATAAACGATCACTTGAGCTAGGAGCTGGCCGTGCAGCCACTCTAGCCAAAAGGCGGAATCTCTGTGCACGAGGTGCTTACTTTCCTTGTCTTGTACTTGTCTTGTGAATGATTCATGTAATACTTGTCATCCATGCTATGTTTAAATGCCATGCTCGTACTTTACTTTACTTTATCCGTTGCACTCATACTTTAACTGCCATGTCATCGCATTCATGCTAGAACTGTTAGGTTGCTTTACTTTTGCCTATTTCCAGTTTCCTTGCACAAGTCTCTTGTAGACTTGCTGACATGTGCCCCTTGCTCTTTTGGGTGTCACATGTTAGACCTGAGCCAGAGACCGTTGCTGTGTACGTGATGAGTTGCTGACGCTGAGCCTGAGTCCATGTCTGCCTAGGAGGAGTTTTGTGGATGTCAGTGATCTTTCTTGGTGACTTTTGCTGAGCTTTCCTTGTTTTAGGTTTGTTGTTAGTTGTCGGTGAGTAGCACCGTTGTTTTGTACGTTGTACTTTTGTTGGCCATGTTGGGCCTTTAGACACTCTTTTATTTTAGCCTGGTGGCTTTTCTGCGATGTTGGAATTTATATTTATGGATATTCTGAGATTATTCTTTTGCCTCATTTCATTATTATTATCTTGTTTCGCTCGCGTTGCAAGGACCTGCAGTTTTAAATTTGATTGACGCTTATCGGACTTGCAGCTTTGTAGCTTCAAGTCTGAGCGGACCTTCTCACGCTTCGCCTCCATATTTTTGGGAAGCGGGGCGTGACAAAATTATTCTCCCTAATTAATTTTTACCTATTACTAGACGAAGATCACACTCTGTGTGAGACCCTACAGCCTGACCCTTACAACAGGTTGGGCTCGAAGCCCTATACGGCAGTGACCACGAGTAGTGGTTGCCGTCCCTGCTTCAGGGATCATCATTATGTGGTTGACTCATTGACATGAGTATTGTCGGGACTACCCTGAATGTTTCCGTGATGAATTCCGCAGTTATAGTCTTTTCGTCTAAACTATGTTGTGTAGATCAAGTCTAGGGTACGGTCAAACTGTCAACCCCAATAACTTGACTCAGGTTAGTTTCTATCGATCTTTAGTCAAAAATGTTGGACTTCTTCCAACATACTCTGGCCAGAGAAATTACTAAAGACCGAACTAACTCTACGACACTAACTCCCGTTGACCGGGGGAGACGAATCCTCTTTTGGTCATTACTCACCTCGTACGCTTCAAGTGACACCCAATCAAAGACCTTTCGACAGGCCTTGCCTCGAAGTTAGGTCAGTTGATCTAAGTGGCACCGTTCATGCACAGGTTCGTAAAAATGACCTCAAGTCAAAAGACCAACTAGCCTATCATCACTAAGAGTTATCATTGACAGATTGGTCAAAATAACCATATGATAGCTCTTGTGGATCGTTCAGTGAACTCATTCTCTAATGAGCACATGTGTCTTGTCTACGACTTCGCCAAGTCAAGCGATCATGAGATCATCGCCACCGCTAAACGGTGAAGACTAAGACACAATGGTCTATCCGATGTTTCGATATCCTTGTCTCGAAACATCTACGACCACGAACCCTTTTAGACTTATGCTACAAACGGTTAAACATTTCTCCATGATCGAGATACTCATCTCGATACATGTTTGACCTTGCATAAAGTCTCAGGACTTTACCTAAGTCAATACCTAATGTTAACTACATTATAACATAACTTAGATAAATTATTACCTAACAGCTTACTGTTATTTCGAACAAGATGTTTGTGCTAATCACATATAGAGATAGATTGCCTCGAGGGTATCATCTCTCAACATCTCCCACTTGCACTCAGGCCTATTTATCTCGGTATCTTATACCGTTTTACACATAAGTTTTCCCGACTTCATGTGGTAGAGCCTTCATGAGTGGATCTGCTAAAACAGTCTACACTATAGACTTAAGGGTTTCTATGTTCATGTTAGACCAACCATTTGAATCTCATTCAAATAATTCATTTGGTCTTTCGGAATCCATAATATTTTATTTCCCTTTGATCATATTCAGTTCATCGTACCTTACGATAATAATTTTAAATTAGTCACTGGTCATTTCAAGTGGCTCATATTTATTTCTGATAAAGTGTCTAACCTTTTGATTACTTTGTCAAAATAAATGGTCCATCCCTTTGATGCTTCACATGTAATTTATACGCTCCCACTGACCTTGAAAACTATCTGGCTAATTCATATAAGTTGGTCCGTCTAAAACATATTTAGAAAAACGAACTTATAAGTGAATGTTCCAATTTTCATGGTCAACTTTGAGCATTTTACATCGAGCTTGGTCCGAGTAGATCTGTGCACATCTGCTGGCGAGACGGTTTCAACATACTCCGTTTATAGGAATTAGGATGAAAACCGTTCTCGACCAACATGATTGCACTTCACTATTTTCCTTTCTGCACCAATCTTTCAACATAAAGATTTACTTGCAGAAAGAGAGGAAACATTTTCTTTGTGCACGTAAACTAAATTCCAAAATTTATTTACGCACATGGACCTATTCTGATTGCATCAAGTTTTAAATCGAAGTTACTACTCCGAATTTTTATCCTAGAAGTTGACTAAGTCATCATCAATTATGATGTCTAACTCGACTCTTCGTCTCACGAGATTCGAGTAATTTTACAACTTCCTAATGATTGATTTTATGAATATCTTATTGATAATGTCCTCACAGAACATTAGCAAAACCTAGGCATTACTATCTGGGACTTAACCCAGAAGGACGACTTAACTCAGAGTCACTTACAATGGATCACACCAAGTCTAACTAAGTGTGATTCATACCTTTTAACACACGGATGTGTTAACAGACTTGACCTGAGAGAAAATCACATTTTCTTTTAATTATGCAAGATTTATTGTTGCTAAGTATTTGACCATTCGATCTAATCGAATCAGTTTAAATATTTTAGTCATTTCGTTCTTTATTTTATCAGACTTGTGTTTCATCAAGAACACGAACAACTTATTTTGGTTAATCTAGACTCGGGTACATCAGTATGTACGAGACTGAGTTCGACAACTCATTCTCCCACTGACTTACTTATGGGTTTCGGCCATTATATTTAAGAGGATAAGACTCACAAGTGTCCGCAGACTTCATAATACGAGAGGTCAGACCCCTCTTTATGTGACTTGTGAAGCTTAGTCTCTAGATACGGTCTAGTCTTTTTTTTCCATATAAGTTTGCTACTATCCTGTGTATTTATATATTAACATTTAATACATATATTATCGTTATACATATTATTCATTGCTTCAGAAGCAATGCGACGACATTCGTCAAAATGTGTTAAACTTTTGTATAACAATAATTATGAAATCGTGACATCAGAATATGTCACGTTTTCATTTCCTCCTCCTTATGCCTTTACTAATGATAAATTAAACTATTTAACTCGATTGACTTTCCGGAGTGCCTTCTTCCTTTTCTAAATCACATTTAGATATTAAATAGCCCAACATAAATAAATAGCTATGCAAGCGTCTCATGTATCCAAACGCCTGAGAGTTGCAATCTTGAGTGTAGCTCAAGAAGTTGCTTGTCTCAAGATCTGGTTGGGATACATGGTCTTGCACTGCTCATGCACTCGTATTCGAATCAAACGGTTTGATCGAATTCTAGAACTTTGCGGATCAAAATTGTTTGTCTATACAACCTTGAGGGTAGCTCGACAAGTTGTAGGGAGAAACATATTTCGAATATCCTATATGTTCAAGCTGCCTCATATAGAGACGAGTGACATGTAGAGTGAATTTATTTGTTGGACCCAGAACTTAATGAAATCATATTTCTTAAGTCAGTTCTTTAGAAGGTCATTTAATTTGTCAACGAAAATATAGTTTAATTCTATCAACTAGAATTTAACTTGATATTCATTTAATCAAACTATTCGACCAGTTAACTAATTCCATTAAAATATTATATTTTGATTCCTTCGGTAAACATAGTCTTGCCCTAGTTTTGGCATATGTTCAAAATTAAATATAGGTAGAATGGCTTTTATCTATCTATATCCTCCCACTATTTTTACGATCGTTTCAAAGCTTAATAACGAACGATTTAACCAAATTAAAATTAATGGGTAAGAGGTCCAATCACCTTGAGCCTAACATCCTTGAGGGTAGCTCAACAAGTTGCTTGACTCTGCGATCGGAAGATGACTCTTCATAGATCATATCAGATATAACCCTCTTAATCAGTTTTACCCCTAGCCATTTGTGATCATGAGGGTGCTCATCCAAATCACAATGTCTAGTCTAGTCGGACCCTTGTTTTCGTGTCTAGCCTGACTTGCTCCGGCGCTCAGGGTATTTACGACATGTCGGTTTGGGTCAGGACTTAGACTACATCTAGTCAGTCTACATCTAGTCAGACTACATCATTGACTTAACTTACGCCGGCACTCGGGCTACGAGACGACGGTTTGGGTCAGTCAAGATTTCATCTTATGTATTTAAGGAGTTGGTTTCTACAGGGTTGCCATGTCACAGCTTGAGGGTATCTCAACAACTGTAACACGGGTCCTATAGTAGCTAACCCCTAAAACAAGGAGGGCTACGGCTAATCTTGAAATAAATTATTAACGTATTTGACTTAGATATAGTCCAGGGTGTCATACAATCATGATTCGCGACATTGCGGTCCAGCGGAACACAGCCAGGGAATTGACTAAGCCATGATCACTATCCCTGAAAGGGTGATCCAGAACTCTTAGCCAAGCACATTGACTGGATCATGGTCCATTGAATGAAGCTTGTCATTTTTGTATGTGTGCCATAGACTAAACAGCTTTTATTAACAATTAATTAATCCTATCAACTAGTTGCATCCTTAAATTCAAAATTTTAGGATTTGTTTAATAACTTTTATTAAGACCTTATCAACTATAAGGTTCACGTGCTATCCTAATCGTTATTAGGATTTTAATAAACTTTATTAACAACGTCAAAAGCGAAGTCCTTTAATGAGAATTAATTATAACAATTAGAATTAAGATTCATTTAAAGGACTACCCTAATCATGAATTAGGTCTTAAAGGGTTGTTAAAAGTTTTATTAAAACATAGCATGTCATTAAAATTCAAGTAATAAATTTTAATCATTTCTTAATGGCTAACCTAAAGGGTTGTCTTGTGTTATCAAATAAGGGACAAGATTATGCATAGCCATTAACATAAGATTACACTAATTTTATCGCATAAAATAAAAGTGTACAACTATTTAACAATTTAAATAGAACAATGTCTATCACATAAACAATTTTAGCATGCAAACATAAATTTAACATTTAAATTTAAAATATGATTTTAAAATATTTTATTTTTATCTCCTAAAAACTTGTTTTTAAAATCACAAATTTGCATGCTACTTTAAAAAATTTATCGCATAAAAATTTTAACCTTTAAAATCAGTTTTAAAATATCTCAGAAAATTAAAACATCATTTTAAAAACTTTCATGCTTAAAAATTTATCATATAAAATTTTTAGGCACTTTAAACTTATCGCATAAATTTTAAAAGATTTAAAATTAATTTTAAAAATTATCACATAAATTTTAAAACGTCATTTAAAAATTTTCATATTTAAAAATTTATCACATAGATTTTTAAACATCAAAAACATTTTTAAAATTTATCTCATAACTTTAAAAACATTTTTAAAAGTATTTAAAAGCATTTCATATGTTTAATAAAATCACGGGCTAGATCGTAACACAAACCAGGCTCTGATACCAATGTAAGGTTTTCTGGGACCCTTAGGGCACAAAAAGTCTATTCTCGTCCTAGGTCGGACGGAACATAGACAGAAATATCAGCGGAAAATAATCATGTTAATCTAATTAACATTTAAACCTAAGGTCCAAGACCCTAATCCAAGATCTATGCCGACTTGGGATGGGTCTGACCATCCCAAGAAGGATCTAGCCTACTGCGATTAAATTAAACTAATGCTTAATTAAACACATACCCGAAATCTCAGCCCTGGGGCAGGCGAGATGTTTGGCACCGTCTTCCGAGCCGCTCCCCGTCCCACGCCAAGCTGCTCCTCGAACCTCTCCCCGAACCGCTCCTCGAACCGCTCCCCGAACCGCTCCGCATCCCGAGGCGATCAATCCCCGTGTCGCCGAGCCAACCACGCGCCGTAGAAAGTTTCACACGAGTGAAACCTCCGCCAAGATTTTGGATCTAAATCCGAACTCCTTTGCGGCTTTGCTAGAGCCCTCAGTAGCAAGGCAGAAATTTATAGGGAGACGAGAAATATTAATTTAAGCCTAGATCCGAGCGTGCTCCAACATTTACGAGAGCCGCTCAGATCTAGAGCTTGGGAGGAGTTATGAGGAGGAGAGCAGACACCTATTTATATAGGAGGCTGACTGCTCCCCTTCCCTCAAAATCCGATGTGGGACTAAGTCAGAGTTAATCAAATTCAATTTAGTTTGCCTTTCACAAAGTGCAAACTTCCGTGAATTTTAACTCACTCACCGTTGAGCTTCATGATTGATAAAACCTATCAATCTGAAGGGTGTTCAACGGTGAACGCATAGGAAAAAAAACAGTTCGTCAATCGGAGTTCGTTTGACCATCCAATTGATTGTCCAAAAATCAGCCCAAGGCTAGTTTTTCGCAAAAACTGAGCCGTCAAATAATTCTGCACATTAAGGGTTCAAACCCCTAGGACTGGGGCCCACGGGTGGGCCCCACACATTCAGCGCGCGCAGAAAATTCGCCTGGGCAAAGCCCAGGCCACGCCTGGGCCATGCCCAGGCGCTGGGCACACCCAGTCCGTGCCTGGGCCAAGCCCAGGCCTGCGCCTGGGTTAGCCCAGGCCTATGCCTGGGTTTGCTCAGGCCTTGGCTTCTGTTGGGCCTGGCCAGCAGTCCAGACCTAGTCTGGCCTGATCTTGTCCTTTGGGCTGTTTTGGGTATAACTTTGGTATTTGGTGTCCGATTTGGACGCCGTTCGAACCTGGGTTTAGACCTGGACATTTCCGTCTTACCCGTGATATTTTCCTTACGTTTATATTATTAAATATTGTCTTAAACTATTTAAAACACATTTAATCTATTTTGCATCATATGCAAATTAGTCCCTATCTAGGCTTAAATTAACATTTGCATCAAATACAAATGATCCGAGGGCATATTCCTCTACATGGAGCTCACGCATGAGCATGAGAACGTGTCCGCTATCGTCTTGAGGAGCAGAATGCAAATCCCCACAAGAGTGCCCCCCAAGGAACCGGAAGCACCGTTGGTCGTGGAACGACCAATTAAAAAATTAAATGACGAAGGTGCTTCGTCGCCAAAGCCACCTACTCCGGAGGGAGTCCATGGAGAGGAGAAGAAAAAGGATGAGGAAGGGAACCTCAGAGTGTTCAAGCCCGTTGTGCCTTTTCCACAATGGCTTGCCCAAGCCAAAATAGACGAGAAGTATGGCAAATTCTTTGCCTTAGTCAAAGATCTGAGCTTACAAATCCCCTTCCTCGATGCTATCGAGATGATTCCATACTATGCCAAATTTCTAAAGGACTTGGTGACAAGAGGATCCAGAAAGGAGAAGGTCGTATTAACGGCGGAGTGCAACGCCCTCATTCAGCGCGCAAATCCGCCCAAGCTTAAGGACCCAGGAAGTTTCTCCATGTCTTGTTCAATTGGGGAAGTGCGAATCCAGAGGGCGCTCGTCGATCTAGGAGCGAGCGTCAGTTTGATGCCTCTATCGCTATACAGGAGAATATGGATGGGAGATTTGGAGCCCACCGGCATGACATTGCAGCTTGCTGACCATTCGGTCAAATACCCGGTGGGAGTAGTAGATGACCTCCCCGTTGATGTGAGTGGAGTGCAAGTGCCGGTGGATTTTGTGGTGATGGACATGCCGGAAGATAAGCACACTCCTATTATCCTTGGACGGCCCTTTATGGCAACCACCGGTGTGCTAATTGACGTGAAGAACGGGAAGCTTTCCCTCAACGTCGGCCAAGAAAAAGTCGAATTTGACTTGGGGTTGTCAATGAAGCACCCCGATCCACCGGATGATCCTAGTATCAATGTGCTGGAGCTAGAAGAAGAGAGAGCTGTGGAGGCAAGCTCCTGGGAGATTCTTTCAAGAAATCCCCCCGATAGCTTGGGAGATCTTGGAGAGCAAGTTGGCTCACCAAAGGAAGAAGTTGCTGATGAGGCGGTCGCCCGACATGTGATCCCTCCCGGATTCCTAAAAGCTTCTCCTACGAGGAGAAAAAGCAAAGAGCCCATGGGGCTCACCGGGGATGAGATCCAGATCCTTAAACGTGTGGCGGTGAACGCCAATATGAAGGAGAAGCCCACGGACCCCGTCAACAGAGGGAGAGTAGTTGAGCAGGTCTTCTTGTCGCCACTGGCTACACTGAAAGCTACCAGCTCTGCAGCTGAAGCGATGCCAGACTTTGGGCATCACCCGTATCGCCCACCTTGAACATCATCAACGGGCGTCGAGCTAACGACGTTAAACAAAAGTGCTTCATGGGAGGCAACCCATGCTCTAAACCTTTGTTTCCAATTTTTAGGACTATTTTTAACTTTATTTTATCTATTTTAATAAATAAATCCAGCCACAGGAACTTCGGTTGAGGGACTTAGGCCATTTGTGCACTTTTGCAGAAAACAAGGCCCCAACCGATCGGTTGATAACTCACCCGATCGGTTGGGATGTATCAGCTGCTGGCCGTATCAGTCACTCAACGAACCGATCGGGTGAAGCCAGCCGAGACCGGGTGATAGGCCGTGTGATCTGTGCAGAAGTCTCGGGAATTTTGGGGAATTGGTCAACCGATCGGGTGAAGGCATGAGAGACCGGTTGGCAGGCCGGGTGAACTGGGGCTGAAGTCTCGGGAAATTTTCAGACTTTGTCAACTGATCAGGTGATGAGAAGCATGACCGGTTGATTGACCGGGTGAACAACACCAAACTTTCGGGTAAAAAGTGTGAAGCGGCGAACCGATCGGGTGACATTCACCCGATCGGGTCGCCTGTAGCCAACTTTCAGCAATAATTTCCACCTTAAAGTCAACCGATCGGGTGACATTTCACCCGATCGGTTCGACTTAAAATCCTATATATAGCCGCACTCCGCCCGTTCGTTCCCCCCTCGCCTGATTTCGAATTTCCGATCGCCGTTTCGACTCCTCCACCTTCGCCCGACCTAGTTCTTCCTCTCAACCGACCCTAATCGATCTCTCCCCTCTCCTTTTCCATCTCTCCATCTATTTCTCCCCCTTCCTCTTCGATTTCGCCCGCACATAAAGCCCTATTTTTCGCCCATTTCCCCCCATTTTCGGAATTTGCTGAAAGGATTTGCCGCGGCTTCACACGTGTTCCTGTTGCGTTGCATTGGGGCGTCTACGAGCAACGATCTTCATCTTAATTGGGTAACTTTGCTCCTTAGCTCAATTTTTATTTTGCCCAAGAATTTCATTTTTTCTCGACTGCCGTATTAGTGTGTATTCACCGTATTTTGCTTACACACACACACACACACACGACTCCTGCACAATGCCTCCTCACCGTGCTAAGCCGACCGATGCTAGCACTTCCAACCCTAGACCCACCCGGTGCGCTCGGTGCACACAATCATCTACCCAACCCACCGGCGTCACCAATTCATCCACCACCCCACGCCCCTCTGACCCCGTTTACTTTGGCGATGTTGAATATGGGGTGTCATTCCATGACGACGACTAAGCTGATCGGTTCATGTCCATGCTCCTCCTGGTAGGAGTTGGTGGTTCGGCAACTCAGCAATCAGTCGAGCATGACCTGCCCATCCTTCAAAGCCTCATTCGTCACATTCGCACTGACTCACCCGATGTCTCCGAGCTTCACATCCCACCCCCCACCACTCCTGGTCCTCAGCACAGGCCCCCATCACCACCCCCAGAGGGTGGTGCCTCTGATTGATATATTCCCATCCAGCTTTTGCATCCCCCTATTTTTAGTTCCCATCTATCTTTGCGGTGCCCTGCTCTACCACAGCTAGGGGGAGGACCCATTCACGCGTCAGGTCCCTTCTTTTTTATTTTTATTTTCCATTCTTTTCTTTTATTGACCCCCCATGCATATCTCTGCATATTCATGATCACATCATATCGCTAGCACTGTCACGTCTAGCTTGGGGGAAGTCAAATTTTTTTTCTCTGTGCGTTGTCGTGTGTCGTTTTTCTTTGTGTGTTTGTTTATTTGTCGTGTGGTGTGATTATTATCTTTATTCTTCTTTTCAGTTTCGTTTGTGTGATTTTCTTGCATTTCGTGTCTTTTTGTGTCTGTGCGTATTCCCCCCTTATTCATTGCCCTCCCGTATTTAATTCTATTGCATTGAGGGCAATGCAAGTTTCAGCTTGGGGGAGTCGCACTTCGTGCGTCATTTGTCTCTTTTTCTTCGTAATTTGAGTCGGTTTTCTCCGTCTTTTTCTTTTTCTTTTTCTCTTTTATTTTCCTCCTTTTTATCTCTTTTTCCTAGAGATGAACCCTATGATGAATTGCCACAAAATCACACACACCTAGCATGGCATCGATAATCACATTCACTAACCCTAGGATATCGAGTCCTCTTGCATTTCATGCACGCCTAGCTGTTTGGTGTGCTTCTACTTTGTGATTGTGTTTTACATACCTGTCCAGGAATGACCCCTAGATTATCATGCTTCGATTTGAATATGCGGTATTTGTTTCTCCTGTCTGCTTCTGCATGCTATATATATATCGTATACTTCATTTCGCTTGTGTCGGGATTCCACAATTAAGGACTAGGATAACCCATTTAGCCCATGCTCTAATTAGCGAGAATAGTTTCCTTTGCCCAAGTGTTTAGATTCCGATTTCTTTTATATTTTACTTGGTGCAAATCCCCTCGTCGTGTACCGTTCTCCCACTTAGGAGAGTACACATGTGTATAGCCAAAAAACCCCAAAAATCCAAAAAAGAGAAAAGAAAAGAAAAACCGAAAAAGAAAAGAAAAGAAAAAAATTGTATAGCCAAAAAGCCAAAAAAAATACATATATCCAAAACCCAAAAAAAAATATATGAGTGTGAATATTTTCCTACTTACCGAGAATAAAGGGAATGCGAGAATTTGCACCGAGTGTTCTACTCCACATCATCTCAACCCCCATCGTTTTCGAAAACACTTGGCTTAGGAACTTTTTAGCTATTATCTACGCTATAGTGTGGTGATTTCATTAAACCTAGTTGTGGAGTCCCTGACGCATGATATGTTTCGATTCTCGCTCTATTCTTATGCATGCTTGAGCTATATATTCACCGCTTAATTCGAATCGAATCGATATTTGGGTCATTTCTTGGATTTGTGTATATCGAGCTTTATTGCACATCGTAGATAGTGACACCGATTGCTAGCACACGACCACACTCACTCGCGCTTCACCGCGTGGGCCCACGGCACTTGTCTGGACTCGTATTCCTTGGTTTAGTGATGTGATTTGGCCTTTGCTTGCTTGGTGTGTCGTTTTTGTTTTTTTGGGCCCTGACGGGTGATCTAGGATATAGAGTTCTCTTTTTCTCTCTTTCTCTCTATTTTCTCCCTCCGAGCTCCTACTCTAACTCGTCTTCCTCGAGGACGAGGAAGAGTTCAGCTTGGAGGATTTTGACGTGCATTTATATTTCATATATTTGCGCATGTTTTCTTCCATGTTTTTCCGCTATTTACCGCCGTCTTGTATTCGTTTTCTCGTGTTTTCTTGTTTTCTTTCACTTTTCCATGTTTTTGTATATTTGCAGGAGTTTACCAGCGTAGGGGACATAAAACGACGATATCATGAGTCTCCGGTGCAACGGGAGGAGTCACGCGTGATCCAGGGGGTCAAACGACGAAGATCGCATCTTTCAGCCCCTCACCCGACCGGTTGGTCATTTCCAACCGATCGGGTGATGCACGCGTGCACCACCCGGACACAAGTTGGAGCGGCCAAGAAGTCATCCGGTCGGTTCAGAGACCGGTTCAAACGCCCCAACTCTTTGGAATTTGATGCTGAATGCCAACCGATCAGGTGACCTTCACCCGATCGGTTCACTTGTAGCCGATTCTCCGAAGCCAAGACACGGAGAGATCAACAGACCGGTTCACCCGACGGCACGAAGATCCAACCGATCAGCTTCAACCCTCAACCGACCGTGTCATGTGACCGGGTGAAGTCCCGCGCTGAACTGCCGAAGAAACGAAGCAGGTCACCCGATCGGTTGACTTTTCAACCGATCGGGTGATATCGTATTCTATATATAGGACCCCTAGGTTTTCCAGAAACGGGGAGTTGTTATTTTTTGCTGTTTTTTCTCTCTCTTGACGGCTGTAATTTTTCAGATATTCGTAAGTTTTCCAATCTTTGTTAAACTTTAATATAGTGTTATTAGCATTGCTCTTACTACTTTTCAATAGCCCGATCATGTTTCTAACGGTCGATTTCGATTTAGATTGCTTTTTAGTAAATATGTGTGAGTAGTTCCCAAATCTGGGATTTTGGTGGAAAGCCCTACGTGGTTCTCCCCGATGCGTCCATAGGACTAGGAAATCGATAGGGATTAGGAATCTACCGGTTACACGGGGTGTTTTATTGTCATCGACGGGAAAAAGACCGCCTTTGACCGTTGGGCCAAGGGGGAATAAACTTGGTGGTTGACTCCCTAGCCATAGCTCACGCCCTTTGCGTAGATATCGAATCCTAGCGCGTGGGAGTGTCAGGATGAGGCGTTAGGAGTTATCGTTGCGAGCTTAGTGCTCCCGGAGTCGGTCAGTGTTAATGGACACGGGAGTGCCCACTGACTGAACCCGGGAAGTCCGGCGTATCATCCTGGGCACCGACCGGAATATCGGGCCCATGGGACGTTGGTACCACTTTCAGAGGCAACGTCTCACCATTAGACCCTAATTCCGATCGTTATCATACCCGTAGGCCGTATCGGCGAGAATCGCACGATAGGGTGTGAACCAAAGTCCCGGGTTTTCCCTTTATATTGTTTATCCATCGCATTCCATTTACTGTGACAACCCATTATCCGATTCAGGCTAGCTCGCCCATGGGGTGAATCCGATCCTTCTTGACACAAGCACAACACGCCTCCCTGAGTTCGACCCCCAAGCCACACTACAACACCGTGCGCTTGCGGTTACAAATATTTAAATCTCACGCCCCCAATTACTTATTGCACACATCTGACGCGCAAACCCGGGGGGACGTCAGTCATCTCTAGTTAGTAGTGGGCCCATTAGTTTGTGATGACGTCGTGGTGTATATATATATATAGGTATAGTGTGTAGACCTGTATAAGTGTGTTACCTTTAGGATCTTGATGATTGTCTCTTGTGTCTTGTATGCATACTCAGTGTGGTCCATGACATACATATGGAGTTGACTGAATGATGGTATTCATATTTGTGTGGATACCGTTACTGCAGGAAAATTCCTTAGACCTAGTCTTCCGTATTATAGTTTAGCTTATTTTGCTGCTTATATATGTTTCAAAACCTAATTGTTTTCTTTAAATCAAATCTTTAAAGTTTTGAAACAAGCACACAAGTTCACAACGCACTTATTTTTCCTCATCCAATACCTTAACCCTACACCCTTTTCCAAATGTTTTAAAATCTGTCTTTGGCCTTAAACTTCTTTCTTCTTTTCTTCGGGAGTGTTATCTTTTTTATTGTTATGATATTGTTAGTACTAGCTATTTTTCTTATAGGATTATGTTGCGGGTAGGCATAGAGTGAGGTGAGATATACTGTAGCAGTGATTGGTTGATTTTGAACACAAAGATATTAGATTAGATTTCTTCCGGATGTAAAGAACTCTAATTGGATGAAATTATGTATAGGAAGATGAGTACTTAATCGATCTGAAACTTGAACGAGTGGTAGATAGGAGTAGCTATAAAGGTATGGTATGATTTAGAGTGACCATGAAATGATGAAAACATTTGAAGCATCATGACATGATTATTAAGTTAACGTGAGAAGACATTGGGAATAACACGACGTGTTGAGATGAATGGATGGTTAGGTAGGCGGACTTAATATTGGTTGGGATTAGTTATAGTGAGTAGGATAAGATGTGATTTTGATAGTTCAATTATTCGGCGGATAAATTTATGGGAAGATATGACAAGGAATGTATTAAGGACACATCAATCATTGATTTGTGAAAGGTGTTATGAGATAGACAAAGTTTTTGTCTTGGATTGGTGATTGACTAGGACATCTTTTTTAGCGATTAATTAATATTGGGAAGAGATTGAGAAATTTAATGATGTTATGGAGTGGTATGGTATGAGAAGATGATTATTATTCTTTTATGAGAACTTGGGGTTGGAAATTTGAACAGCAGTGATGAGTCTATAGTTAAGTGTTAGGATGCGAGATTATTCGTGGCATTATCCAGTGAAAAGAAGGGTTATGATGGATTATTTGAGGAATGATGTTGAAGTTATAGGATTAGAGATCATTGTGTGGAAGATGGGAGTTATAGGCTTAAGTATTTATAGATTTTATAATTATTATTAGTATAAGTGATTCCGAGGGCGGAATCATTTCTAAGGTGGGAAGAATGTAACGGCCGCTTTCCGACCGTTCGTGTTTTCTACTTGCACGTACTATTTCGTGCACGTATTTTATTTGGCTCTTTCTTGGTTTCGGTATGTACAATGTGATATACCGTTGTGACCGTATGAGAGTGTAGAATTTTATAGTAATTTTTGGGAACGTCATTTCACGGCTCGTTTTCTCGCAAAACGACTTGGAATGATAGGGGCATTTTAGTCTTTTGTCTTAAAACGCAATTTCCGATTTTACGTAAATTCTTGGTAGACGTAGTGCACGATTAGGCTTTATAGATCTGTGTGTCTCGTCTCCATGATCGTCCCGGTATTTTTGGATTATTTTTCTGACGCTCGAGCCGAGAGATATCACCCGGATAATTCTCAACCGTTGATTGGCCCAAAACAATTCGAATTTCAAATTGATAGTCAAATCTGGTTATATCCCTAAAATCAGCAGGCGTATCTTCCCAAATCTGTTCCCTATATTGTCCCCTAGACTTTCACTTTTTTCCACACCTCTAACTCTATAGCCATCCCCTTTAAGCTTCAACCCTAGGTCTATTTATCAAAATAAATCTTTTTATATTAAACCTAACCCCTAACTTTCTTCACGTGAACCCTCCTCACTAAAACCTAGGCTGTAAAAATTTTACAGCCGCCGCCCCAAACACGAAAAACCCCGAGCCTCCCCGAGTTTCTCTTCTCCCTCGCGTCCTCATCTTCGACAACCCCGAACGGAACCCCCTCGCCCCACAGCAAAACCACTCCGACGAACTTTCCAAGCCCAGACGCTGGAACTCCCCTCTCGCCTGAGATCTCTCCCTTCGGCCACCATAGATCCCGATGCCCTCCGTCATTCGATGCGCCACCGACCCCAACACCTCCGCCCGCGCACTCTCTTCAGCCGCCCACACCGACCGCCGGCGGCCAGTTCTCCGCCTCCCGAACCGCCCCGAACCACTTCCTCCACCCTACGCCTCCTCCCAGTTTTGCTGCCCTGCCAACTGACCCACTGTCGGGCGCGGGGCCTCTCCGACGAGGCCTCAACTCCGGCGAAGCCCACAGCTCCAAACGAGAGCCCCTGCTGTGTTCCACGCTCGCCATGGCTACCCCTCCACGTCGACTGCACCGTCGGCATTCGCTCCGACTGCCTCGCTGCCGGAGAATCACCGCCCTACTGCTCCACCTTCCAGTGCACCGCATGCAGTCACGGCGACTGCCAACCGCCGACAGCCTCGGGTTTGCCCTCTCTTCGATGACCAGAGCTTGCCTCCGAGCCTCCCCGTCGACAGGCACCTCCCGATCACTTGCTGCTGCCCTCTCAGTCCGTCGTTGCAGCCTCAACACGAACGCAAACCCAACGGCATGGGCTAACAAACAAAGAAAACTGTGAGTTGAATAATTAAATTTTGTGAGCAGTAGCTTATTATAATACTATCCTACATGATGCTGGTAAGTTTTATAGGTAAGTTTTGGGTGTTGACTTGTATAGCTATAGACCTGACTTGGTAGCTTGTGTTTGGTAGCTTGTGTTTTAGGTAGCATATGGCTCATGAGGACAGTATCCTAGAACGAGATTCTAAGCAAAGAAATTGTTTATAAGCTGTACATGGATTCTAAATGATAGTGTTTGTTTTTTTGAAAGAGGGAAGTATCAGTACTGTGGATGTGAATTAGATGCTTTTTATTTACGATGAATGTTTAGTTGGGTTATGGACCGTACCATGAACCGTATCCTATGACGTTAATAAACGTATATGTTGTTAGTAGTAGCAGTACTTTACAACTTTTTTATATGATAATTTTAGCACTAAGTTTTTGTATGGCAGAAATGTTAATATATAACTTAGCTTACCCATTAGCTAGTAACATACATGTTAGTTAATAATTTTTTTAGTGTTTTACTGTTAGCATTTAAACCAATACTTAGCTTTTGTTAATACCTATAAGTTAGTGTGTAAACAGAATTTTATAACGGGATATTTAATAGTATTTCATTGGTTAAATTATCTTAATTTGATCTAAATGACGCAGATAGTCATGTATGCCCCATTGCTACCGTCTGGATCCCGACGTTCTCTTGCATGTTGCCACTCGCTGACGTCCCCTAGCTCGTTGTCATAGCCGCTCAGACCCGACGTCAGATCTCACTTGATCGTTATTCCAGGTTAGTCTCCTAACTCGTAGAAAAACCCACACCGTAGATAACCGAAACCTAATTAAAAATCAGCAACTTAATATAATTAAATTTACTTTACGCTCTTTAAAACGTTGTCCACCGTAGAAAATCAACGAACGAACTGAATTTCTGTGCATATAGGATAGACGTCGATCTAGGCCGAAAAATCATCAAAAAAATGTGACTTTGACGAATAGGGTAGTCCCGACAATCTAGAAATAGACCCTAATAGGACTTATTGAAAAACGTGACTTGACACCGTCGCCGTGCCCTATTTCAGACGGACTACCGCGGACGCAACGCCTGGACGAGACGCTCCGGACGGACGACACGCTCACCACCGCAGGCAAGTGTACTTCACTTGCGCTTTTGGCTGGGCCTTGGTCTTAAACTGCTAGAACTGACTGTGAACAAATAAAACCGGACGTGAAATGATAGCGTCCGGGACGCCCTGACGACTTAGACTTGACGACGAATTCTAAGCGTAACAACAACAACTTTCGACACCATAGGGTTATCTTGTGTGTGCGTGCGTTTGGACACCCTAGAAGAACTATCCCTGTCATGTCACGTCGTGTCTTGTTTTGCACAGCCTGCGGGCAATAGGGCACTCTCTGAGTGATCCCTTGTACTGATACACAGCCTGCGGTCAATATGGTACTCTCTGAGTGATCCCTTGTACTGATACACAGCCTGCGGGCAATAGGGCACTCTCTGAGTGATCCCTTGTACTGATACACAGCCTGTGGGCAATAGGGCACTCTCTGAGTGATCCCTTGTACTGATACACAGCCTGCGGGCAATAGGGAACTCTCCGAGTGATCCCTTGTACGGACTTGTCTTGTGCACTTGGGTTGGGGTAGGGTTGAGCGTGCGCACGGGAAGATGGTCTGATCCCCCTCGAACCGTAAGGCGTGAACCCTTTGAGTCACACGTGTCTTGTCTTGTCTTGTCTTGTCCTGTCTTGCTTGTCTTGTCACGTCTTGTCACGACCCATTTAGGTTAGTCACGTAGTCGGTAGCACATGCTACGACTACTGCTTGCTACGCTTTACTTTCCTGCTGTGTTTACTTCATTTTGATACTCTGCTATAACCTCATCATGCTAATCAACCAGTAAACTGTTGTTTAATAGTTTGGTACACTTGCAGTAGAGTCTAACCCTTTTTGTAGACTTTGCCTGACGTACAGTTCCTTTCTTTTGGGTGCTGTACGTCAGGTGTCGAGCCAGAGTTCGTGGATGAGGTAGACTTACCGGAGTACGTGGAGCCCGAGGACGCCGACCCAGAGTACGTGCCTGACAAGGACCAGACCTTGAGGACTTTTCAGTCGCCACCTTTCTGAGGTTACTACTTTTAGCTTCTCTCTTTCAGTAGTTGTTGCCATGCTTAGGCTTCCCTCTTTTTAGACTTTTGTACTCGCTGGATATTAACTCTTATTGTTAATGAATGCCACTTTCTTTCTGTACTTTCTGTTGTTTCAAACTTTATAAATGCAAGAACCTGAAAATTTTTAACTGGTACCCCTACAGACGCTTATTGGGCCCGGGCTTCACAGCTCCGGCCCAAGCGGGCCTTGGTCACGCTTCGCCTTCGTATTTTTGGGAAGCGGGGCGTGACAGTATGATGGTTATAGTTTGTGTAGTGATGATGCCTGTGTATCATGTTGTATTTTGTTCTTTTTGTGTCACATGTATGATGTATGAGATCATGATATTGTTTATTTGGTCATGATGTATTTTGTTGGACATGTTGATGGCCATATGTCTTGTACTCTTGCGACCTCCTTTTATATATATATATATATATATATATATATATATATATATATATATATACAGATATCTATATGTTTAGTACTTGCATAAAGTACTGTATTTTGGAGAGAGAAGCTCTCGCCATGTGAGTTAGGCGTGGGTTCGCCGGCCGCCGTCGCGGCCGGCCAGGCGCTCTGCCTTCGGCGTTGCGATTGTGAGACGGTACCGACTCTCCTCAGTCTGATTCGACTGATCTGATCCTTAGAGGCGCGAGGCGATCTCCAAGTCTCGAGATCGGATCTGAGGCGTTCTTCAAGTTCGAGATCAGATCTGAGGCAATCTTGAGCTGATCTAGCTGATCGATCTCGAGTTCTTCCTCGTGGTGGTCTCGAGGCGTGAGGCGATCTTCTTGGTCCTAGCTCAGATCTGAGGCGTGATCTAGATCTGATCCTTTGGTCGAAAGGCGGTGTACATAGCTCCGGCGCCTGGTTTTGGATCGGGATCTCTGTAGATCCCGATCCGGCGGTGAGTTCTTATCGGTTTTGTACGATTCGACTGTTGTGCATAGAGTGCTTGGTAGATCTAACCTAGATCCATTTTTCTTCTTGGTTTTGATCTGCGACTGTGAGCTCATTTCGACCGCTTTGAGGAGATCCACCTTGAACTTTGTGAACCGGCAAGTCTAGAGCCGGAGCGATTTGGATCGAACGTCTCGGTTTGGATCGAGTACTCAGGCGGAGTGCTCGATCCGGCGGTGAGCGTCCCCTCTCATTGTTTTTTTCCCTCTCTCCTCTGAGTACCTCATCTGATCTCTGTCCTTGCCTGGCATGGATGATCCTGGTACTCGACCGGATGGAGCGGACTCATCTTTTCCTTTGGGTGACTGGCGAACCATCAGCAAGAAGAAGGCTCCTAATGATGCATCCAAGGGGAAGGGAACCAGATTTGAATTCCGGCCTCGTCCTCAAGGAGCTCAGCCGAATCTCGGGGTTTCCCTTCAGAAGGGTGCTGTAGGCCCTAAAGGCAGGCTTGAGCGCAGGATGCTGAGACCGGCCTTTGACATCAAGATCAATCCCCTTGCTGTGAAACATTCTTGGTTGGAAGTGTGCACTAATAGGAGGAAGATATCGGAGTCTTTGGAGATGAGCTTTATTCCCCCTGCTCTTGATGAATTCGGGTCCCCTATTGCTCTGCTTTCGCAGGAAGCCATTGACGAAGCTGCTAGCTCCTGGGAGAACACACTGGTTGCCTACGTTCTAGGAGACGTCCCCTTCTATAGCCAAATGAAGGCGTGGGCCATCAGGACATGGAAGAAGCAAGGTATGTCGATATTCTCAAGGGAGAATGGTTTCTTCTTCTTCAGATTCAAGGAGAGGGCTGATTGCGATGGAGTTCTACATGGGGGGCCATGGTGGTTTGACGGCAGGCTGGTCGTCCTTCAGCGATGGGCGCCGGACATGGCCTTCGACAGAGACATGCTGTCCTCTGCCCCCATCTGGGTTCAGTTGCCCAACCTTCCGCTTAAATTCTGGTCTTTAAAAATTCTAAATGCTATCACGAGTGTTTTGGGATCCCCTATTTGCTTGGACAGGGCCACGGCCACCATGGAGAGGATGTCGTACGCTCGCTGTCTGGTTGAGATCTCTGCTGAGCACGAGCTGCCGCAAGTCGTCACTGCTCAGGTTGAAGATGGTGAATGTTTTGAAGTTGATGTTAGATACGAGGGGAAGCCACCCCGGTGCACCAACTGCAAGTGTTTTGGGCATTTGGTTCTTCAGTGCACATCAAAGTCGGGGACGGCAGGAGCGGGCAAGGGCGAGAAGAACATGGCTAGTAATGACGGTGCGGGGTCCCTGAACGAGATGCCGAGGGATCAGCCTGCTCAGGATAATGACAATCACATTGTAAGTCCTGCTTTCCCCAGTCGGACTTCCTCTTCTTTATATTCGGGTGGGAGGGAGAACTCTCTTTCTGAATGTGAGGTGATGGCTGGTCGGGAAGGAGGTGTTTGTACCGCTCCTGTGTTGGGCGAGGTTGCGGAGAGTGGGCTTGTTTTGTTAGAGAACTTTGAATATGTTGGCGCCCCTGTGTTGGGTGAGGGTTCGGGGAGTGGCCCTGTTTTGCCGGAGAATTGTAACTATGGAAATGTTGGCAGGGGTAGTGTGACGTGTATAGGGGCTGAGGGTCATTACCCTGAATGTAACAAGGCGGATTGTATAGGGGAGCGAAGAGCTGATTGTAACGGGATTGGGGGACTTTGTCTCACGAGGGGAGAAGATGGATGTAATGAGATGGCTAAGGCCACTTACGATGTGATCTGTAATAGGGGCGTAGGGGATAAGAGCAAGCAACACCAGGAGGACCTCTATCCATCAGCTGGCATCGGGGATGTGCAAATGACCGCTGCTAAGGGGAGGGTTTTTGTATATACAAAGGAGATCCAGGAAGCTGGACTGTACAGACAGAATATGGTGCTAGCTGCGACTAGCGATAGCGGGGCGTGCGAAGGCACATGTAGTAGCACAGAATTTGTACAGCTGATCAATAATGATATCGGGGGGGGCGGGTCTGGGATCTGCTTGGGGACAGGCTCGGACCTCTCGCTGAGCCTGCAGCACTCAACGCCTACCTCAAAAGCTAGCATCAGGCCCCCTAGCAACACTAAAATTGGCAATTCTTCTAGCGCCTTAGGTGGGCCACGTATGGGGGGATCTCTCCTTAAGATTGGGGATCAAATAGATTCTGAAATCGAGCCTGCTGAATTGACTGTTACCAATGAGGCTTGGCTCATTGAGCAAGAGCTCTTACAGCAAAGCAGTAAAGGCGGTAAGGGTAAAAAGAAACAAGTCCACAGCAAGGGGGTTGGGGTCTCAACTAAGGGTACTCGTAAGAGCTCACGGATCAATAGGGAGGATGAGAACCTCCCGCCTTCCAACTCTGATCAATGACCCTTCTTATCTGGAACACTAGGGGGCTAAACAGTATCGCTAGGCGTCGTGATCTCAAGGATCGATTGCAGAAATATACGCCTTCGCTTGTTGGGCTCATCGAAACTAAGGTCACAGTAAATAATATCCTTAGAATTACTAAGTGCTTCCCTAAGAAATGGTTATCTGTCACCAACCATAGCGTACATCGGAATGGTCGCATTATTAGTATGTATGACCCTGACATCTGGCAGTGTGGGATTGAAGATATGAAGGCTCAACACATTTCCCTAAGATGTAGCAACGTTGCTGGGTTTGTTATGATTGTCACTATTGTCTATGCCTCCAATTCCTACCAAGAGCGTAGAATTCTTTGGGATGATATTACCTCTAGTGCTAATAAATTCAATAATACCCCTTGGATCATTGGGGGTGATTTTAATTGCGTCAGATATGCAATAAATAAGGTTGGTGGTAGATCGGTCAAGGGGACTATGGTTGACGAGTTCAATGATTGTATCAATGCTAGTGCTCTCATTGGCCTCAAGACTGTTGGTAACATCTTGAGCTGGAATAATCGTAATATTGGGCAACGTCGTATCTCTGCCACTCTTGATTGGTCCTTCTGCAATAGTAATTGGATCAACACTCTTACTTCATCCTACTGTGAATATGTTGATAGTGGTTCCAGTGATCACGCCACTCTAATTATCCGTACTCATCAGCCTGGGGGTACCGATCCTAAGCCTTTCAAATTCTTCAATGCCTCGCAGCGCTGCCCTGAGTACCCAAGTGTGGTTAAGGAGCACTGGTATATTAGGGTTAATGGATGCCCTATGATACAGCTGGTTGCCAAACTTAAAAACCTGAAAAAGGGTCTCAAGATTTTGGGTGCGGGTCTTAGAGAGACCAATGATGTGACTAAATTACGATCTGAGCTTGCTGCTATTCAGACTGACCCTAAGCTTAGCAATTGTGTTGAGTTACAAAGAAGGGAGCGCATATTAATCAATCAGCTTGCTGAAGCTATTGACATTGATGAGTCCAATCTTAGGCAGAAGAGCAGGCAAGATTGGCTTAGCCTTGGGGATCGCAACTCCCGTTTTTTCTATACTGCTATGAGAGCCAGGCAGAGTCGCAACAATCTCAGTCACCTCATTGGCCCTGATGGTACTAGAAATAACTCTTTAGAAAATTTGAAAATCAAAGCCCCTGAATTTTATTCCAAGCTTTATAATCAAAATGATTACTGGAGAGTTTTCCCTCGCCTTACTACTAAAAGAATCCTTACCAATACGGCTGCTGATTGGGTAGAGAGGCCGGTTTTAGCTGAGGAGGTTAAAAATGCTGTTTTCCAGATTGGGGTTGATAAGGCCCCGGGCCCTGATGGTTTCAATGGTTTCTTTTATCAGAATTCTTGGGACATTATTGGGACTGATGTCACCACTGCTATTCTTAATTTCTTTAAGACTGGGAAGCTGTATCGTCAAGTCAACCATACCTTTCTTACCCTTGTTCCCAAGAATGCCAACGCTACCGAACTTGGTGATTATAGACCCATCGCCTGTTGCAATGTCTTGTATAAAATTATCAGCAAAATCCTTTGCAACCGTCTGAAGAAAGCTGTTATTGAGCTTATATCCCCTAATCAAGCTGCTTTTTTGCATGACCGATTACTTGCCGATTGTGCCTTGCTTGCACATGAACATATCAGGGACTTCAATAGTCCTATGGGTAGCAGGGCCTGCCTAAAGCTTGATTTAAAGAAAGCTTTTGATAGCGTTAACAGAGAATTTGTTTACTTCATGCTCCATCAAATGGGCTTTAAGCGCAAATTCATTAGCTGGCTGTGTGAGTGCATATCCACCCCCTCCTTTTCTGTCATGATTAATGGCTCTCCCTATGGCATGTTTCAATCTAATAGGGGGCTGCGACAGGGGGATCCCCTCTCCCCTTACCTATTTGTGATTGTCATGGAAGCTTTCTCCTTGCTTATGGCTAAGGCTAACGCTGAGTGCAGTATCAGGCCTATGAAAAGAGTTGGTGCCATCACCCACCTGCTTTTTGCTGATGATTTGCTGGTATTCTGTCGTGCAAATGTGGCTTCTTTTAAAGGTTTGAGAGATCTCCTCACTACCTTCAATTATTTTTCTGGGCTTGAGGTTAACTGGAGTAAAAGTTCTGGTATCTTCAGTAAGGGGGTTAGGGGGGCCAGTGATCTTGCAGAAATCTTGGGCATTAAAAGGGTGCAATCTCTTTCTACTTACCTGGGTCTCCCGCTCTCTGCCAAATACCCAAAAGCTCCCATGTACAGCCGGTTGATTGACAGGTGCAAAAGCAGGCTGCAGGGGTGGTCATCATCCCTGTTATCCATTGCTGGCCGTATTGAATTAGTTAAAACTGTTATCTATGGGATGGTGGTGTTCTGGATGCAGGCTTTCCGCATACCCAAATCCGTTCTGCGCTCTCTCACAGCTATATGCAGGAACTTTATATGGGGGAAAAATCACCTCTGGGCTTGGGATGATATTTGTTCCCCTAAGCAAGAAGGAGGGGTGGGGCTTAGAAGTTTTGCTGAGTTAAACAATGCATATGGGGTCAAATTGTCTTGGCGTATGCTTACACATGGTGGGATCTGGGCCTCCTATATGAGGAATCGCTATTTGGGTAACGCTGGCCTTTTTCTTGCTAAGGCACATCCTATGCAATCTGGTTCTTGGAAATTCATTTTGCACTGTCGGGAGTTCACTAAGAAGCTTACAAAGCGTATTGTTAAAGATGGATCTTCCACTCTCTTCTGGCTTGATAATTGGCTTCCTTGTGGCCCTCTTAATGATGCTTATGTTGTCCCTGCTGGGGAGGAAGGGTTTATGGTTAGGGATTACTGGACTGATATGGGTTGGGTTAACTCCAGCTCTCTTACTGATGTGCGACATTTGATTCTAAATATAACACTATCAGTTGGTGATGACTGCTGGACCTGGGTCTCCAAGTCCCCCTCTTTGCGGGATATCTGGTCTGGGACTAGAGCTCTAAAGCCATTGTTTCCTTTCTACAAGGTTGTCTGGTTTCAGGGGCACATCCCCAAGATGGCTATTTCGTTACTGCGAGCTTTTCATGGGAAGCTTCTCACCCGTGATAAGCTCGTGAAATGGGGAGTGCCTACTTCACCCTATTGTGTTCTTTGTTCTGATAATATTCATGAAACTATAGACCATATATTCTTTGAGTGCAGCTTTTCTAACTACCTCCTTTGCAGGAGTTTTTTAAAAATGGGGTGCACTGTTCCTCTACCGTCCACATTAGCAGGTATAGGGGATTTGATTCTCTCTCACTCCCATGCAAAGGACAACTGGGGTAGATTGGCCAAAACTGTTCTTGCTGTTATGACCTGGCACATTTGGAGGGAGCGTAACAGGAGAATCTTTGAGGGTAATAATCAGAGACAGACGGCTCCTCCTTTATATATATATATATATATATATATATATATATATATATATATATGCATATTCTCCAAATATATATATATATATATATATATATATATATATATATATATATATATATATTGCAGTTTCGCCTTATATTTCATACATTGCATAATTGCTTATCGTATCTGTGTGAATTTTGAGATATTGTCTCCATATATGCTGTATTCTCCATGTGATTTGATTTGAGCAATATATTCTCTTCATGTATCTCGAATGTTGATATTGGACTTCCATTCCTCTATTCACATAAGTTTATGATGTGGTTTCATGAGTTTTCAGTTTATAAATCTTGAAACTCTTTGATTGTTGATAGTTCTTATTTAGCACGATTGTTGTTGTTATTTACTCCCACCTTTTGGATAATGCCATAAGGGGATAGAAATAAACATACAAGCTTCATAATTGAATGTGCTAAGTATGTACTAATAACACTTGAATCTAAGATTGAAGTTGTCTTAGATTCAGGGGGAGTAAGATACACTGAATAGGGATTTTAAATCCTAGATTTCATGTATTCATTTCATTCATGCATATCTTACTCATTTTCCTCAATTGATTTATAGATGCCCTAATTTTTATTGACTAACTTGATTGGCATCTATGTAGGGGAGTACGTTTTCATTAAGAACAATTATTTATCTTTTTGTTTTTGTTTGTTTGTCATCATCAAAAAGGGGGAGAATGTTGAGTATTGGACTTCTCTCTACTTGGTGTTAATGATGAGCAAACATAAATACTTGTGACTAATCCCCTATTTTGCAGTTAATCCATTGCCTAAGCTAATTATGAAGATCTACTTGCAATGGATGACACTCAAAGATCATTGAAGGCAAATGAAATGGATTGTATGATCGTAGATGGTGATTGAAGCTCCTAGAAGACTTCAAGCTCATGCCTTAGATAGAAGAGAGTATTCATCAAATGTAAATTTCTTATATCTCTTCTAGTATGTAGCTTAGAAGTAGAACATTGTTGGAGCACACACACATCTTCATTTCAGTCTTAGGACATCATTAGATCAATCGTCCCTAGACTCCAATTCATTTCTATATTGATTATGCATGTTGTGTTTATAACAGTCGACTGGTGAACATTTTACAGTCGCATGTCTCAAAACCAGTCGACTGTATTTTGTTCTACAGTCGCTTGTTATGCACAAACTGTTACAGTCTAGTTTTGGGCCTCTCTGTTTAATTCCCACAGGCGACTCATGAACGATTCACATGCGCATGTCCAAGTGACAGTCGACTGTGTTTTGTTATTCAGTCGCCTGACTATCTTTAGCCCAAAGTCTATTTCTCTGTTTACTCTGGCCAGTCGACTATTGTTGAACTTACAGTCGACTGTCCAATGGACCAGTCGACTGCCTATGCTTCTACAGTCGTCTGTCTGTGAGCCACTTTATTGACTCAACTCTCTGAAAAATTGCAGGGTTTTGACAGTCGTCTGATGAAGGAAGTTCAGTCGCCTGTTAAGACTAACAGTCGTCTGTCTTCTCTTCATCAGTCGTCTGTCCTGTTCTCCCAAATGTTTTCCAGACTTCTTCTACTTACCCTGTTTCGGCCAGTCGCCTGTTGTAGGTTTTACATTCGCCTGTTGGTTTAACAATTGACTGTCTATGCCTCATCAGTCGACTGTCCACGTGGTAAGTTACCGTTATGAATTCTCACCTACCCTCTCTGACTGTGCAGCAGTCGACTGTGAATTCTTCTACAGTCGACTGTCGCGAGCCCAGATTATATCCGTTGAGTTTTTCCACACGAATTTCAAAGGGGTTTTTGCTGAATTCGTTTGTAGGGTTTGAGAAACCTATATAAGGAGCATCTACTAATCCATTGAGAGGTTACCCAAGTTGTACCAAGTCACTCTCTCATTTATTCAAGCTTTCATTCTCAAGATCAAAGCTCTCAAATCCTAAAGACCTAAGAATTCCAATCTTCAATCTCTTGCTCTCCAACCTAGAACCAAAGAGATATCTTCTAGGCATTTGGTGCAATCAAGGGAAACAGCTTTCCTCTCTTCCAAGAGAGTCTTTCAACACACACAACACATTTCTCCTTCAAGTTCTACTTCAAGGCATAGGTGATTGTAAGTGTTGCTATCATATTTCATAACTTCCGTTATTTGAATTTACTCTCGGGTTGTGAGAGTGGTTTGCTTGCTCCTAAGTTGTGGGAGTCAATGACAATCGATTGTATTTCGATTTCACTTATAGGGTTGCTACAAGTGGGGTTTTAAGAAAACCTCAAGTTAGGGTTATAATTTGAGTATCCGGTTGTTAACCGGGTGGAAGGGACGTATGATTAGCGGAAACAAGTCGGAAAGTGACTTGTGTAATCCAAACCCTTGAAACATCCTTGCGTTTGCATTTGTTTCATTTTGGGTTTATTTCTATTCCGCACTATTCTGTTGGTTAGGAATTTAAATTGATGTAACTATCTTTTTAAATTTCTTAAACACTATCAACCCCCTTCTTGTGTTTTCTCCATAGCCAGGGTCCTTACAGAATATACTTGGGATGGAGATTCTGAGAGAGAGAAAAGCAGGAAATTGTACCTTAGTCAGAAAGGTTATATTGAGAAAGTTCTTTGTAGGTTTAATATGTAGAAATCCAGTCCTGTTACTACTCCATTAGCAGCTCATTTCAGACTTTCATCTACTTTATCTCTACAATTAGATGAGGAGATTGATTATATGTCATGAGTTCCATATTCTAGTGCAGTTGGATCTCTCATGCATGTATGCTATGGTGTGTTCCCGTCCAGATTTATCATATGCGGTCAGTGCAGTTAGTAGGTACATGGCGAATCCTGGTAAAGAACATTGAAAAGCGGTCGAATGGATTTTCAGATACTTACATGGCACTACTAATGTTTGTTTGCATTTCGGGAGAACTAGATATGGAGTCATCAGTTAAGTAAATTCTAATTTTACTGGAGACCATGATGATATCACTTACAGGGTATGTTTTTACTGTTGGTGGTTGCGCTATCAGTTGGAAAGCTACTTTGCAGACTACAGTTGCACTTTCAACTACAAAGTCTGAATACATGGCTATTACAGAGGCTTGTAAGAAAGCTATTTGGTTAAAAGGATTATTTGGTGAACTTAGTGAAGATTTGCATATTACAACAGTCTTTTGCGATAGTCAGAGTGCTATTTTCCTCACAAAGGATCAGATGTTTCATGAGAGAACAAAGGACATCGATGTGCGGTATCATTTTGTGCGTGAGATTATTGCTCGTGGTGATATTGTAGTAAGCAAAGTTAGTACACATGATAATCCAGCTGATATGAAGACCAAGTCACTCACTATAGCCAAGTTTGAGCATGGCTTGGACTTGGTAGGTGTTCGTTGGCAAGTTAAGCCCTTGGGGGCTTTTGTGGAAGAGGTGGAGAGTTTCATCAAAGATTGTGCATATTATTCCTTGCATTGGAATTCGTGTCAAGGTGGAGATTGTTAGAGTGCGTGACCTGAATCCGGTTTTTGACCCGACCCGAAAAGCCCGCGGTGCGAAATTTAATGGGGAAATTTTCAGGGCTCTGTGATGGTAATGGAGGGATCGGGGCTCTAATGGTGCCCATAAAAATATGATGTAATCTAGGGTTTCGGCTTCAACCTCTTCTTTAGCCACATTTCTCCTCCTTTTGTACTAGATTTTCGTTATAGTGAATTTCTCTTCTCTGCCCGTGGTTTTTCCCCGTTTTGGGGTTTCCACGTAAATCTTTGTGTTCTTTGTTTGTGTTTTTTCATTGCCTATGAATCTTTTAATAGGAGTAGAAGAGCACACAAATCATTTGTGGCTTAATATAATAAGGAGATAATTGGTGTCATATGACAAATGAGCTATCTTTATCATATATGATGGTGTGGTATAACATTATCCTTATAGTGTACAATTAATGATCATATGTTGTGTAATTTGTGTCACATGCATTCCTTATTTCATGCTGGAAAATGAGTCGCGTCATCAAATATAATGGATATCTCACATATATCATATGCTGTGGATCTCATCTGGTGCGTGGTCAGGATAAAATGGATGTTCTGTTGAAATGACGTGTTCTGACTGACTATAGCCGGAGATTGCAGGAGATAAGCCCAACGCTGCGGGACCATAAGGGTCTGTTTGGTTTGAAGGAAAAGAAAAGAAAATGAAAGAAAATTAGAATGAAATCATTTTCATTTGTTTGGTTGTAAAGAAAAAGAAAATGAAAAATCAAATGAAAGAAAACGAAAGGAAAAAAGCCACTAAATTTTTCATGTAACTTTTCTCCCCCCAAGACCAAGGAAACAGACGGAAAAATTCTACTCCATGACCCATGAAATTTTTGTTGGAACTTATCCAACTAAGTTGGATCTTAATCCAACATTGGGCTTATATGCGATAAATAATTATATGGTGCTAACTATCATATTAAAGCCCAATGTATAAGTGATCTCATTTATTAAGTTAAGTGGTCTTAAATGAGTCATATAGGTTATGTGCCTTTATGTGTGGTGACTATTGAGCTTCAATTCATTGATGGGCCGAATTGGAAACCCTAGGGCTAAAGAGGCTAGCCCATATATCTATGCGGTCATGATCTCTGGAGCACACGAACAAGTTAGCCGTCTTGTCTACCCGTCGCAAGGAGAGAAACCGGGAGAAAGCCAAAGGATTTCTCCAACGGTTGATTCGTGCCGTTCTGGAAGATCATCCGCCACGTTATCGTTAGGATCTCTTTCAGACTATTAGCGATGGATTCAGGTACGCTTCTGCTAAACAGAGAAGGTAGCGTTTTAAGATTCAACATGTGTTTTATCTAGATCTGTGTTATTTGGTTTGTACGCACATCTAGATCTTTAGTTTCTAAAAGTGGTATCGGAGCCTCCTTGCTTGGATCTTATTATTTTGCCTCCTCGATGAGTAGATCTGTTAAAAATCAGATTTTTAATCTGTTTCTGGATTCGGATCTGATAAAAATTCAATTTTTACTCTACATGAATTAGATCTGTAAGTTTTATGGGGGTTTAATTGTTTTTTTCCTGTTTAAAAAAAATTTGGATCGGGGACGGCCCGTCGGCTGTCGCCCGGTGCAGACAAAGGGGGCATTTGCCGCCCCCGTCAGGTGAATAGGCACCGGCATCCGCCGGCGCCAGCCGCGGATCAGAGGGGGCGGCGTCCGCCGCCCACAGTAGGAAGCAAAAGGGGCGACCGGTGCCGCCCCCCGTTCAGAAACAGGGGGGCGGCTCCTGTCGCCCCCCGGCGGAATAAAAGGGGGCGGCCAGCACCGCCCACCGTTCAAGAACAGGGGGGCGACGCCTGCCACCCCCGTCGGTATAAATGGGGCGGCCTTCGCTGCCCCCGGAGGCCGCCCCCCGTTCAGAATAAAGGGGGGCCGCGGAGGCCGCCCCCCGTTCAGAATAAAGGGGACCGCGGAGGCCGCCCCCAGTCCAGTACAGGGGGGAGGGGGGAGGCGGTGCCCAGCCGCCCCCCGCCGAAGACCAGGGCATCGGCCCCCAGCCTGTGCCCGACAGCAGGTGGCGGTGGCTGCCGCCGCCCCCACTAACAAACCCTAACCCTCACCCATCGCGTGCGCGTTTGCTGCTAAAGTTTTTTTGGGCCGGTCCTCCTTTTGGGTAATTAAAAAAAATTTTTGTTATTTTTAAATGGGGAAGACTGGGCTAATAGTGGGCCTGTCTTGGGCCTGTTTGGGTTAGTTGGATGTTATGGACCTTTTTGGGCTATAAGAACACCATTTTGGGCTTGTCTCTTAAGTATATTAACACAACTATAAATGAGGAAATAATAAGCTCTTTCATACATATATATTTCCTTTGAGGTATATTTTTGTGTTAAAATAGTTTAATTAAATTCAATTTTAGGCACGCTTCATTATTTTTATATTTATATATATATATATATATATATATATATATATATATATATATATATATATATATATATATATATCAAAATGATTGTAATCAAATCAAAACCCCACCAAAGTGGGCTTTATCGTGGCGATTACTTGTTTTCGATATATAAAAAGCTACAGACATACTTTGTATGTAAAATCAGTGCCTAAAATATTAAATTTAAATTCGTTAATTGAGGTAATAAATGGTTATTTGTTTATATATATTTTCTTTAAGCCCAATATGTGTGTTAAATTATGTTCGTTCCATTTTAATTCTTTTAGGCATTCTTTATTTTTTTTATAAGTTTCAAAATAATTTTAATTATTACGAGACCCTACCAAAGTGGGCTCTACAGTTAAATTATTATTATTTCGGAATGTAAACGGTTAAATACATACATTGTATGATCAGTTGCCTGGATGAATTTTTTAAATGGATCGAAGGAGTAAATAAAAGGCTTTCATATATATTTACATTTAAGTTCAGTTTCATTTGAATTCAATTTTTGGGCACATTAGATTATATATTTCAAAATAATTTTAATTATTACTGGATCCCACCAAAAAGGGCTCTACAGTTAAATTATTATTATTTCGGAATATAAATAGTTAAATACATACGGTGTATGATAGGTTGCCTAATATTGAATTTAATTTGGATTGAAGGATGAAATAAGAAGCTTTAATGTATATTTCTCCGCAAAGATAAATTTTGTGTTGATTGTGCAAAACAAATTTAAATTCTAAGTTTAAGGCATAAAACAATATATATATATATATATATATATATATATATATATATATATATATATATATGTGTGTTTATATATACTTCGGTATATAACAAGTTGACTTCATACATTGATATGAAAATTCAGTTTGCCTAAATTTAGATTTAAATTAAATCACAAAAATCAAGTGTTTTCTTCGGGAGCAAATAAAAGAGTTTAACATATATTTCTCCTCAAGGATAAGTTTAAAAGGCCTTAAAGAATTTTGTGCACTAACCATCAAGTAAATGGCCTTAAGGGAATTTGACACATTTTAAAGTTATAAATGAAATCGGATAAGGTGTTTATTTACATATATAACTTTCTATGTATGTTCATATACACATTAGTACACATATATACCCCATTTAAGAAGAAATTTTGTGTTGAAGTTATGGATTTTATTTAACTCAATATAAATGATTTGAAAGGTAGAATAAAAGGTTCTTATATGTTTCTACTTTGTCTAATCATTTTGTGTTAAATTCAGTTTAGTTTCAAATTCAATTTTTTGGCACAATTAATTATATATTTCGAATATAGATTGATTGGATTATCAACTCACCAAAGTGGGTTTTATTGTGAAGATTAGTTTTAATCTCGAAATGTAACAAGTTGAATACATAATTTTGTATGAAAATTTTGGTTGCCTTAAATTTGATTTTGAATAAAAGTGGACTTGAATATCTCCACTTAAAGTATAAATTCATGTATTAAATTGCGACATAGATTCAAATTTTGCAAAGGTATATATTTTTGAAATGACTTCGTGTAATCATCATCTCGCCAAAGTGGGCTCTTTGTTTTGCATCATTTCATTTCATAAATATAAAAAGAAATTTTAGGTGCCTATAAATTTCCTAAGAATGTTAAATCAGCCCAAAGGAAGATTACCGTTCTTTACCATTTTATGTGCACCTGTGGCAACAGACAAGGTGATGATTAGTGAGTTCAATGCATGCAAATCTAATTCGGCCCAAAGGAAGTTTTATTTTTTGGCATGCTATTATTGTCATTGTATGATTGCTACAACAAGATGTCAATGACTAGTCAATATATTATCCAAAGATAAATATTGGGCTAGTGGGGGATGTCTTGAGATGGGAAAATAGCATTAATTTGAATTTGGTGTTTTTTTGTTTAATACAAATATGAACATGTTAAAATTGTTTACTTGTTCTCTTTTTCAGCTATTATTCCTGAAAATTCTTCTGCCAACCTCAAATCTATTCCAGTACTTAATGGCACTAAATTCAAGGCATGGAAGGAAAATCTTTTGATAATCATCGGAGTCATGGATCTTGATCTGGCATTAAGGACTCAAAGTCCTCCACCACTCACTAAAGAGAGTATCTCTGTTTCACAGAGGGAGATGGAAGAGTAGAAGAGATCAAATCGTATGTGCCTAATGCTTATGAAGAATTCCATTCCAGAATATCTCAGGGGCTCTATTTCAGAGAAGATTGCCACATCCAAATGGTTCCTTATTGAGCTTGAAAAGAGGTTTGTCAAGAATGAAAAGAGTGAGATTAATAAACTCTTGACAAACCTAACTTCAATGAAATATGAAGGTAAAGGAAACATCAGGGAACACATATTGAAGATGTCTAATATTGCTTCAAGGTTGAAAGCACTTGAGCTAGACCTATCTGAGGCTCTGCTTGTGCATTTTGTTTTGATATCTCTTCCATCTCAGTCTAACCAGTTTAAGATGAGTTACAATCTGAAGGATGAGACTTGGTCTCTAGATGAGCTCATCTCATACTGTGTAAAGGAAGATGAAAGGCTTGCGCAAGAAATGACAGAAAGCCCTCACCTGACCTCCACCTTCAACAAAGGAAGAAGGGTACTAAAGCTGCAGATACAGCTTCTCAAAAGAAACAACAAGGGGAACTGAAAAGTTCAAAAGGTAATGGTTGTTTATTTTGTGGAGTTGAAGGGCATGTAAAGAAGAACTGCACAAATTATCACGCTTGACGAGCTAAAAAGGGTATGTTTCTTTGATTTGGTTTAATTCTAAGTTAATTTCTTTTCCTGCAAACTTTGGTACTTATAGACACGTGATGGAAAGATCCTGGTATAACCATTCACATCATTGTGTCTATGAAAGATTGCCTAAGATGCCAAGAGCCAAATGATGGTGAAAGATACATCAATATGGGCAATGGCAAGATGGTTCAAGTAGAAAAAAATTAAATTTAGATTATTTCTTTTAAAGGCTAGATTGTATTTGAATTTTATGAGACTATTATGAACAGTTTAACGGAATTTAGATTTATATTGCTATTTTGAACAAATTTGGTTATCATTGTTCAACTATGAATGGAAAATTTGGTCGTCTCATGATTCAAAATTAGTTTATTCTGATTCTTTAAAAGATCATTATAATCTTCATTTATTTGGAAATGTTGCTTCATTTATAGAACTCCTGCATTAATGTACATGTGTTGTAATGAAAGAATTAACAATTTAGAATTTCAGTTGTTTTTGACTGCAGCATATATCCTTAATAATGTTTCAACAAATGAATCACTTGCATGTTTGGAGATGTCCAACTAAGGTAAGGCTTTGTAAGCCTAATAAAGAAATAGGACATAATGCTGATGATTTTCTAGTTTTGTTGAATAGTTTAAAAGTTGATATTATTTCGTATGATTTTACATAATCCCACTGTTAAGTTAGTTTACGAATTAGGAAATACATACATATTTGAAGATGCCGAGTTTGAGGGGGGAAATTTAGTTCATGACATTATTCTTGAAGAGAGAATTATATCCCCACAGGTGTTGTTGGCATTGTTCAGGATGGTATTCCTGACATCCATTAAAGAGATGACAAGTTCACTGTTGACATTAGTATGATGGAAGTTCGACTTACATCAAGTCATAAAAGTTCTACATTGATCTCTAAAATGGATTAATGCATTAATTAAGAAAGTCTTTGAATGATACTTATAATCTTTTCTGATTGCTATAAGGTTTGAACCTATTGATTGTAAATAGTTTTTTATAGTCAAAAGGAATTCAAAAGGATATTAAGAAAAAATTTAAAGCATATCACTCAAAGACTTTATACGAAAAAGAATGCATTAATTGTAAAGAGACTTTCTATTCAGTTTTCATGAAAGACTCTGTAAGGTTTATAATGGCATTAGTAGAGCATTTCAATATCGTTAATGATATATTGAATTTCATTAAGTGATCACCTCGTTTGGTTTTGAGATGATGTTTAATGATGTTATATATATCTTAAGTTCTATGGAAGCATGTAATTTCTATAATATCTATGTGGTAATGAATGTTAAGTTCTGTGGGAGACAAGTTTAGTCTCAATAATTGCCCTAAGAATAACCTTCAGTAGATTCCCTATATCTCACCAATAGGGAGTCTAAAGTATGCTCAGTTTTATATGCATTTGGTTATTGCATATATTACAGGTGTGTTGGGCAGATTGTTAAGTTCAGGAGTTGACCATTTGACAGCAGCCAAATGGGTCTTATGATATTTGTAGAGAACAAAAGGGTTACATGTTCAAGGATCAGTAGTCAAAAGGGGTTGAGATCATTTTGGTATACTGACTCTGATCATTTATTGGATGCAACTAAAGTATGAAAATCTATGTTAGGCGCCATCTACTAGAAGAGATTTAAATGGTCCCCTTTAAATAGTCTCTTCTGACGTGGCTTTAGATTTCATATCATATTCTATGACATCCAAATCATGAAATATATCTACATATTTTTTCACTATGCTGCAAATTATGTAATGCCCTACCAGCTACTGCACAAGTACTAGAGGGGGGGTGAATAGTACTTTAAAATAATAAGGAGTATAATTCCAAATTAAATTGCAAACAACTACCAAATCAATTTGCGGAAGCTTAAATTGAATGACAACACAAAATTAACAATGCAAACAAACGAAGTTAATGGGTTCGGATCCACCCAAGTCTCCCCGACTTGTTCCCGGTGATCCTACGTCCCAACCACCCGGATCCCCTCCGGATACTTGAGTTAGAAACCCTAACTCAAGATTACCACTATGAATATCTTGTGAAAAACCTTCACAAGATCAAATCATACATGCAATGGCAAAGTGAATCCCACAACCCGGGATCACAAACTTCTCTCACAACCGAGAGAACCAATTAGCAATATAAAAGAGTTTAAATGAAATAAACAATCTTACCACAAAATCATATACCTTGAGTTTTTCTTACCCAAATGGTGAAATGAAGGATTTGAGGAAGATGAAGTCACCAAGACCTAGCACCAAGGAAATGACCAGCAATCGGTGCCTAGGAATGAGTTGGAGACTTGGATCAAGCAATAGCTTGAAGAGCTCACCAAGAACAAGCTTCTCTCTAGATCTAGAATGAGAGAGAATGGGTTTCTTGTGAGGAAGAGAGCTTTAGATTTGAGGGAGAATGGCTATCTCTTTAGAACTCAATGAATCTCTTAATGGCAGCTCTTTTTTAGATAGAAATGACCTAGGTTCGTATTTATAGGGTCCCATAAAAACAAGTTAGGTCATTCACCAACGGATAGAAATCTGTGAGACTTAGTCGGTCAAAGAACAATCACTGACCGACTAGTTCATCAACTAGTCGGTCAGCCAAACAACGTGGACCGACTAAGAGTAGATCTGAGAAGAGATAGAATTTTAGACCTAGAAATCTAGTCGGTCCAAGAAGACTGTCTGACCGACTAGTTTCACAACTAGTCGGTCAGCCAATGAACGTAGACCGACTAAGAGGCACAATAACTTAGTCTGAATGCAAAGTGACTTAGTCGGTCCAAGAACAAAAGTTGACCGACTAAATTGTCAACTAGTCGGTCACCAAACGTTCTTAGACCGACTAACGATAAACAGTAGCTTAGGAGAAATTTAGAGTGAACAGTAAGTCACAACTAGTCGGTCAAAGAAGCATCACTGACCGACTAGTTCACAAACTAGTCGGTCGGTGTGTCAACGTAGACCGACTAACTGTAAACAGTAAAGTCCAAGAAATTAAGGAATCAAACTAGTCGGTCCAAGAATAGTTGTCGACCGACTAGATCACCATCTAGTCGGTCAGTACTTGTTCTTGTACCAACTAACATGCACATACAAATCCGAATCGAAGCGCGACGCTTCGAGGAAGTTAGAATGAACTTGTGCAAGGATCATAGAGCTACGAAATGAGCGTAATGAAGATAGAAACGTAAGATATACTCAAGGCTTAACATTCTATATATCGAAGCTAAAAGACTATAAATAAAACCTTAATAAACGGTCTTCGAGAGCTTCGATTGAATCTTCATAACTTCCAAAGCGTCGCAAGAGCTTCAACGAAGCTTTAGGCATGAATATGAGCTTTGGGAAGAGTTGAGATGTCGCTATGAATGTTCTCGTGAATTTGGCGACGATCTCCAAAACTGCGCTCACAAATTGTTAGTTCATGGATTATTTATGTTTGCTCATCATCAAAACCAAATCCGGGGAGTCCAATATTCAACATTCTCCCCCTTTTTGGTGATGACAAACCAACATAAATAATAATCAAAAATAATAATTCAAATGTAAAATACTTACTCCCCCTGCATTGATGACACGTTAATTCCAAAAAGAATATATATGAATTGCATCAATCAGACGAGTAAGATATATAATGAGAATCGATTTTTGAAATATCGGATTTTGAAAATCCTTATATGTATCTTAACTCCCCCTGAATCTAACATATCAAACTAGATTCTTGGAAATTGAGTTAAATTTTCATTTGCGCTATTTATTATCATTATCTCTCCTCCTTTGGCATTAACCCAAAAATGGGGGGCATACAACGACAACAATTAGGAAATGTAAAATCCAACACCGGGAGTCGTAGACAAAGATAATGGACCAAATTGACACCAAGGGAAAAGTGTGGAAATCAAAACAAGGTGTGCCAAATTTTCTATTATCAATAAAAAAAATAATCAAAATCATCAAAAATACCAAATAATTATTCATTTCTTGAATAAAGAAACACACTCTTCAATATTCAATATTCTTGGTTAATTTTGTGCATAGAAAACAATTCTATATAATTATAGAAATATAATCTATTTAACCAAGTTTTCATGCGTCGAGCGACGAGTTCACATTTTAAATGAATTCAACGAATATTAAAATTTGCACGACGAATAAAAGACAAAGTGAACGACGATGATCATATATATATATAGAGACAACATAGTACATCCAAAAAGATATCACATCGAATATATGAGGTACATCAAATGAAGTGAGACACATCATCTATATAAACAACAAAAAGTACATCATCATCATCAACATCATCATATCATAAAATACAACTCCGACATCCAGAAAGCACAAAAAAATACATCAAAACATCTCTCAACCCCAGCCTAACCCAAAACACTCTCACTAAGATATATCATCCAAAGCGCAGTGGAGAGTCCTCGGAACAGACGATCACGAGGAGGAGGCTGGATCTGCAGCGTCCGTGGGTCCAGTCGACGGAGTGGACTCAGGCTCTGCAGGGAGTAGAGGTGTCTCAACAGATGGAATCGTCGGGGCAGGAGTGGAGATCTCAGCAACAGGCTCAACAGCAGCATGGGTCTCGACAGAAGCAGCAGCAGTGGCAGTGTCAACAGCGGCAGGAGAGACATGAGCAGGCTCGTCAGCAGGGGTGGCAGCAGGCTCAGAAGGCTGAAGAGCTGAAGCAGTAGGCTCTGGAACACCGGTAGTGGTGCCAACTCCAGGAGCAGAAGTGGAAGTACCAGCAGCAGCAGCAGTGGCCTCATCGCCACGGGCAAAAGAAGTGACAAGCTCGTCAAGCTCCTCATCGTCCATCTCCTCGGCCTCAGACACTGAAGGAGGAAGATCAATCCCCATCATACGTGCCATACGGCAGACTACCTCCTCAGTACGAGCCAAACGGGAGTCGTGCTGACGAAGTAGGCGTACGACATCGTCCAATGTAGCAGGGGAAGAGGAGGCTGCAGCAGCTGACGGAGTCGCCTGAGAAGCAGATGCGGTAGACCTCTGCATGTGACGAAGTGCCGCTAGAGATTTCTTCACGGCCGTCGCGTTCAGAGGCTTACCTAAAGGACGCTCATCGTCAAGAGGGAGAGGGACACGGAAATGACGGAATACGAGAGTCAACAGGCAAGGGTATGGAATGTGTGCAGACTTATTGGTCTTGCGTATACACTCGAAAGAATCCATCTTATCGAGTATCACGCGAGCCCAATTAATCTCGCACCCCAAGAAAAGAGCGTAGATCAATTTCAAGAACGGCTGGGATGGGAGTGAAGAGGATCCATACTTAGGGAGGAGACACGACTTCAAGATCAGGTTAAGAACCCACGCATTCGGCTTGAAAGATTTCGAAGGAATACCAATGAATGCGGAGGGGATAACCTGGAAAATCTCAGAAAGAATAGACTGATCCAAGGAAGAAATGTCATCGACGAAAATGTTCGAAGGGAGAAGACCACACGACGAGCAACCAAGAATCTCCCCCAAGATTTCTGCCGTGAGAACTATAGGAGTTCCCAAGACAGTCGTCTCAATGGAGTGGCTGGCGTCGTACTGGCCTCGAATACGATTGGCATAGAACAATTTCACGAGGCGAGGATACGGTTTGGGATTGGCCTTGGGGTCGTATCGGAGATAATCTAGAAGACCACTATAGGACAGAAGATCAGCAAGGCCGAGAAAATCAGAGAACTGAACGTAATGCTCTAACAACAGTGGATAGTGTTCTATACGGTTGTACGCTGTGAGACACTGAGGGTCATCGCGGCACAACGATATGTCTACACCGCCGACTGGCATAGGAGCTTTACCCTTAGCCTTACGGGTCTTCGGAGGTGGAGTGGGTTCCCTAGTAGGCTCATCCTCTGGGATAAATTTAGAGTCGGAATCGGGAGGAGTAGCCGGAGTCTGAAGTATAGGATTTTTGGTCTTGGATTTGCGTGGTTTAGCTATCGCAGTCCTAGGCTTCTTAGGAGGAGGCGAAGATGGAGAGCCTTGGGTTGACTTGGCACGACGCTTAGGTTTCGGGGGATTCCTAGGGTCGGAAGGCCCTACGGTCATAGGAGAAGCCCCGGAAGAGGCGATAGGAATTCTAGTCTTAGCCATAGCACTACGAGCACAAGCACACGACGATAAGATCAAAAACAACCTAGAGATCACAAGCTAACTAACCCTAAGATTCGAAAAACACAAGCCCTAGGTTAGGAATTGAAACCCTAGGAGCTAGAGCATGAAATCAAGGAGAGACAACCCTAGAATAGGAAATCGACACCTAGGAGAGGGGATTTTACCTAGGAGGAGGAGTCGACGGCGGCGGACGGCGGCGATCGACGGAGAAACGGCCGGAAGACGAAGGGTTTCGAGTGGGGGTTTGGGGTTTTCGGGCTGGAGCAAGTGAGAAGACCGACTAAATAATGATTTAGTCGGATGAAATAGAGTATAAGTCGGTCGGGAGACGAAAAGACTCAACTGCCCTAACACACTTAGTCGGTCACAGTTCAAGCACTGACCGACTAGATTACGATCTAGTCGGTCGGTCAATGAGCTTGAACCGACTAAGTCGAAACAGAGGCACAGAGAGAATTCTAGGGCAAGAATTAGTCGGTCGCAGTATATTCACTGACCGACTAGTTTTCAATCTAGTCGGTCGGTAAGTGTACTGTGACCGACTAATGAAAGAAAATGATAGGAGATAGATATAGGCTTGATCTAGTCGGTCTGAGTTCACTTGCTGACCGACTAGATGAGCATCTAGTCGGTTGACAAGTGAACTGAAACCGACTAGAAGAGTCCAAAAATTGAAATTTGATTTCTCTTCACAAACCACTTGGATGAAATATCATAACTCACTCATTAGTCATCTAAATTACCCCATAAATCGTCGAAATCTTAAATACGACATTGAGATACGAATTCGAGCAATAAATTCGAACAAATCACATAAAATTCCCAAAAATTCAATAAATCTTAGCATGAATGAAATATCGCGAAATATAATAGCATGCAAGATATTTGAATGAAATATGAATCCTATATCTCGGATTCACCCATAATCCCTAATTCTCGACGCAACCGCACAAAGGAGTTCTCCTTTAGGGGTTTCGTGAAAATATCGGCGATTTGCTTTTGGGTTTCAACGTACACTAATATGATGTCCTTTTTAGCAACATGATCATCTAAGAAATGGTGTCGGACATCTATGTGTTTCGATCGGGAATGGTGCACCGGATTCTTTGAAAGACAGATAGCACTTTGGTTATCCACCATGATAGGGCTAGTATCACAATGAATACCAAAATCCTTCAATGTGTGTCTCATCCAAAGAACCTGGGCACAAGCGGCACCGACGGCAATATATTCCGCCTCGGTGGTTGAAAGTGATACCGAATTTTGCTTCTTGGAAAACCAAGAGACAAGAGAATTTCCTAGAAAATGGCAAGTGCCACTAGTACTTTTCCTGTCGGATTTGCATCCCGCATAATCAGCGTCACTATATGAGACTAACTCATATGTGCTAGATTTCGGATAAAGTAATCCAAAATCTAAAGTGTAACTTAGATAGCGAAAAATACGTTTAACCGCTACTAAGTGAGAATCCTTAGGTTGAGACTGATAACGAGCACATATTGTCACGCCCCGCTTCCCAAAATGGTCGGAAGCGAAACGTGACGAGGCCCGCTTAGGCCAGGGCTAAGAGCCCGGACCCAATAAGCGTCTGTAGATGTACCATTTTAAAAGAATTTCAGGTTCTTGCATTATTATAGTTCGAAACAACAAAAGTACGGAAAAGGAAATTTGCATTCATTTACAAGGAGAAATAATATCCAACTGGTACAAAGTCTAAAAGAAGCCTAAGCATGGCAACAGACTATCTAAAAGAAAACTGAAAGTAGTAACCTCTGAGGGTGGCGACTAAAAAGACCTCAAGGTCTGGTCCTCGTCAGGCACGTGCTCTGGGTCGACGTCCTCGGCTCCACGTACTCCAGCGAGTCTGCTTCGTCCATGATCTCTAGTTGAACACATGACGTACAGCACCCAAGAAAAGGAACTGTACGTCAGGTAAAGTCTACAAGAAGGGTTAGACTTTACTGCAAGTGCACCGAACTTTAAACAACGGTTTATTGGTTGATTAGCATGCTGAGGTTCTTTTACACAACAGTTTACTGGTTGATTAACATGCTGTGGTAATAACAGAGTAACACGACAGGAAGTAACGCAGCAGGAGAGTAAAACGGGACAAGTAGTAGTCGTAGCGTGTGCTACCAACTACGGGACTAGTCTACAGGTGTCAAGACAAGACGTGACGTGACGGAAACAAGGCAGGACAAGACAAGTGAGACACGAAAGGGTTCACGCCTTACGGTTCGAGGGGGATCAGACCCTCTTACCGTGCGCACGCTCAACCCAACCCCAAACCCCAAGACAAGACAAGACAAGATATCCGTACAAGGGATCACTCGCTCTAGCTTGGCGAGTGCCCTATTGCCCGCAGGCTGAGAATCCGTACAAGGGATCACTCTCTCTAGCTTGGAGAGTGCCCTATTGCCCTCGGGCTGTGTATCCGTACAAGGGATCACTCTCTCAACTTGGAGAGTGCCCTATTGCCCGCAGGCTGTGAGTCTGTACAAGGGATCACTCGGCGAGTGCCCTATTGCCCAGCGGGCTGTGCAAGACGGGACGTGACGTGACAAGACGGGAAGGGTTATTCTAGGGTGTCCACACACACGCACACACATGATAGCCCTACAGCATGAAAAAAAAGTTGTTGTTGTCAGGCTCAGACTTCGTCGTCAAGTCTGAGCCGTCAAGAGTCGTCCCAGACGCTATCATTCCACGTCTGGTTCTATACATTCACAGTCTAACAGTTCTAGCAACCTAAGCACAAAGCACGGTCAAAAACGCAAGTGGGTACACTTGCCTGAAATGGCGAGTGTGTCGTCCTCTCGAAGCGTCTCGTCCAAGCGTCTCGTCCGCAGAAGTCCGTCTGAAATATCGCCACAGCGACGATGTCAGGTCTCAAATTCATCAAGTCCTATTAGGTTTCGTTTCTAGGTTTTCGGGACTATCATATTCGTCAAAAGTCACTTTTTGATGTATCAACCTAATCGACGATCTATCCTATGTGCACAGTCAAATTTGTCCGTTCGTCGATTTTCTATGTTCGTACAACGTTTTACAGGAGCTGAAAAGTAAATTTAGTTCAAGTTGACGGTTTTTAGTTTAGGGTTCAGTCAGCTATTGTGGGGGTTTCTACGAGTTTCGGGGAACCAACCTGAACCGGAGTTTGCCGTAGAATGGATGTCGTGTCTGATCGGAGCACTCCACAGCTTCAGATCTGGTCCTCGCACGATTCTCCAAAAGTCCAAACTTGCGACGAAGGCCTACGACGTGTCGCAACGTCGTAGACGGCAAATCCGCGAAGTAGCACGTCCAAGTGGGGCCCACAGCAGTGCTAGGGGTCCAAGTGGGCCCACAACACCTCAGGAGCACTTGGGGGGCCCACAACAGAAGTTGGTGAGGGAGAAACCCACTTGCGACGAAGTTCTGTCGGTCGTTCACCCTCGGTGCGAGGGTTTCTCTCGGTCAGACCGAGAGAAGCTCTCGGTCGTGCACTGGCGATGCGGGGGCTCGGTTGCAGCGGCGGGTGCGGAGGAATCCGTCGGTCAGACCGACTGATCCCATCGTTCGCAGCGGGCGGGCCAAGTTGCAGCGTTGCAACTTGCAACGAGGCGGAGCGGAGAGCGGGTGCGGGGCGGTCTCTCGGTCGCTGCGGGCGGACCCATCGGTCGGGCGCTAGGGCGATGCGGAGCGGTGCAGCGGAGCGGCCAAGCGGCTGTTCTCTCGGTCAGACCGAGAGAAGGCCTCGGTCGGAGCGGGCGACAGCGGGGGGGGGCGATGCAGCGGGCGCTGCAAGCGGCGATGCGGGGGCTTGCTCCGGTCGTGCGCTGAGATTTGCGGGGGTAGCCGTCGGTCGTGCACGTTGCGATCGTCGCAACGTTGCGACGAAGCTTTAGAAGATGAAATGGCGGCTAGGGTTTTGAGCAATGACGAAAATACTTTTCCTAGGGCTAACTTAAATAGGTTAGAGCTAGGGTTAGGGCTTGGGTTCGGAAAAATATTATTAAAATAATTTAAAATAATTAATTTACTTAAAAATTACTCTCCTCTCCCTCACACGAAATTGGGGCGGCCAAAAATTCTGAAAATTTGCCAGAAAATTCTTTAATACGTTATTATAATATAGTAATTTTATTGTAATTAAAAATTTTATAAAAATAGGTTTTAAAATTATTTAAAGCTTTCAAAAAAATAGAAAATAGGTCAAATTAAGTCCAAAAATTATAAAATAATTCTGGTGTGTTCTAGATGACTAAAGAAAGATAGTGGAGAAGACGGATCTTCATTTTGATGTCGAGAGACGAAACTAAAATTCGTAACGTCTCGCATCAAAACAGAAAGTCGCGACGTCACGTCAATTTAGATAGTACCGCTGAAGAACGACTCGAGATATGCCGTTCCCAAGTTGTTCCTCAAACTAATACTTTCAGAGACGATCACGACGACATATCACACAAAAACGTTCAAAAACAAATAAAGTCTAAAATAAACACGTGCACGATCAAAAGCACGTGCACGAAGAAGGTACGTTTGAAACAGGCCGTTACATTCTACCCACCTTAGAAATGATTCCGCCCTCGGAATCACTCACACTAGTAATAATATTACCCATATAACCTTGTACCCGCAACTATCATATCTGCTCATAAAGATTTCTAATCCTGTAACTTCGAACAACATTCCTCAATAATTCCTCGTAATCCATCTTTCACTGGGCAAAGCCACGACTAATCTCTCCTCCTAATATATAGTTCCATCACTACCGTTCCAATTTCCAACTCCAAGTTCTCATAGAAATAATAACATCTTCTGATATCGTACCACTCCACTAAGCATCATCATCGCTCATTAATATCTTTTGAATTTCTAAACCTTTTCCCAACATTAATAAATCTCCAAAAAAAACGCGATTCTAGTCATCCACCAATCCAAGACAAAACATTTGTCTATCCTATAATACCTTCACCAATCAGCAATCGTCGTGTCTTCATTACATTCTCGTCATATCTCCCCATAAATTCATCCACCAAATATTTTGATCTGTCAGAATTACCCCTCATCCTACTCACTATAACTAATCCCAACCAATATTAAGTCCGAATGCCTAATCATCCATTTATCTCCACACGTCGTGTTATCCTCAAAGTCTTCTCACGTCAATTCATCAATCAGTCTCAATGCTAATATAAGCTCTTCTCAATCTCATGATCACCCTAACTCATACTATTCTCGGCAGTTACTCCTATCTACTACCCGTCTAAGCCTCAAGTCTGATAAGTCATCATCTCCTCGCATTTAATCTCATTCAAACAGAATTCTCCATTGAGTCCATCACACTTCGGTTTTATAAATAAGTCTGAGACATTTCATTCTTTTCATCCAAAAAAAATATTCTAATCCATCATCCTTGTGTTCCCAAAATCAATTAATCATTGCCAGAATAAAACTCATCTCACTCCCTGAGCCTACCCGCAAACAAAATCCTACAACGATAATAGCTAGGCCCAATTAATATAACAATCATAAACATGAAAATCTTTGTTTAAGGAAGAAAGAAGAGAAGAGAAAGAGAGACTTCAAGGCCAAAGAAATATTTTAAAACATTTGGAAAAACGTGTGGCGTTGTGGTAATGGATGAGGGAGGTTAAGTGATTTGTGATCTTGTGAGCTAGTTTAAAACTTTAAAGATTTGGTTTTTTTTTATTAAAAAAAACAAAGTTTTGATATGATTCACATACAACCAAGATAAACCATTCATTAGAACTCAGTCTAAGGATCTGCCTGCGATGACGCCATTCATATAAGTATGAACACCGTCATTCAGACAACTCCCAGCTTACCATGGTTAACACCGAGTACACATTCAAGACACAGGAGACAAACATCAGGATCCTAAAGATGACACACTCATACAGGTCTACACACTCTACCTATACTCAGGCACTGCAACGACATCACCTACCAGAGGGCCTACTCCTAAACTGGAGATAGCATGGATAACTACAAGGTCTAATGTCTAGATAAAAGAAGGAAAGAAAACTAAATCAAAAGCGGAACGAAATAAGATCGGAAGGATAGAGGTCAAATAAGGCAAGATAAGGAGGTAGTTGGTTGGGTGTAAAACGATTGTTTTGCAAACGAAAAAAAAAGTTTACACAAAGGTTTTGAAATGTGGTCACGAGAAACATAGAACAGATATAATAATAATAAAATAATTGAAGTTCCCCCTAGTTTAGGAAAAACATTTTAAAAAGTATGCACGGTAAGTGATTTAGAAATAGATCTTGTAGCCCAGAAAAATATAAATTGAATTATCAAAATGTTAACACGGTTTTTAAAAATGAAAATATGAAAGATACCGATTTGAAATAATTTCCAGATAGTAACTTGAAAATTGACGACCAAGGAGATTTCAAAATCTAAGAAGGAACTTTCGATCGAAAAACAATAAATTTTAAATATATATAATAAAGGGTTTTCAAGGAAGTTAAACCGAGTGAAAAATTTAGTAATGAGTTTCGAAAACAAGAAATAAAAGAAACAAAATGGGGTGAGGTAGCGATTGTTTTGCAAATGAAAATAGGTTCATACCAAGATTTTCGAAACATGAGCACGATGGACATAGAGAGAAAAGAAAAAGAAATTTGGAATTCTATTTAGCTTAGAAAAATATATTCTAAAAGTGCGTGCATTTAAGTGGTTAAAATAAATTTCGTAGTTTAGAAAAAGTGATATGTTGAATTCCCGAAATAATAACAAAGTTTTAAAACTAAAATTCGATGGATACTGATTCGAAAATAAGTACGAGGTCGTAACTTAAAACTTTTACGACCGAAAGGTTTCAAAATTCGCGAAAGAATTTTAACTCAACCGAAAGTAAGAAATTTTAAATAAAAAGTTTTCAAAGAAGTCAAATTGGGCGGAGAATTTAATAATGAATTTCGAAAATACTTTTAAAGGAAGCAGGTTTTGGGAAAGGGAAAAATTCGAAAATAAGTACAAGATAGTAGAAATAAATTGTGTAGTTTATAAAAGTAATATATATTTTTTAGAAACAAGGCAAATAAAACTGAATTTGAGGAATAATGATTTAAAACGAGTGCGAGGTATTGACTTAAAATTTCTACGTCCAAGAAATCTCCAAGTCAATTAAAAGTTTTAACTCGATCCAAAACAACAACTTTTAAATATATAATATATGGGTTTTCAAAGAAATCAATCTGGAGCGAAAACTTAATAAGGAAAGTCGAAAATAATTTTAGAGAAGGTAGAATTGGTCAGGGAAGGGATTCGAAGGATTGGTGATGATCGTCAGGAAACGATCACGAGAGTCGAGAGAAAGGAAAAATGATCGCATGAAGATTACGCTTAAGATATGAATCGTGAAGAGCCACGATGGGACTCTATGGTCGATAGCACAAAATTTGCAAGGATCAGAGGGATGCTGGAGGACAAGGGTTCTAATCATCGGGTCGTCTAAAGATTTGGATAACTCAGCTCAAAGGCTTCCTATGAGCTAGACTATAATCAGGATCTAAAGAGGGGGTTCCTAAGAGAATCGAGGTTACGTTCTGCTGGGCCCGAAGTCGATGGATCCGAGCGAAAGACAAAGAGAGAAGGACTCTAGAAATTCTAGCACGATCGGAGTCAAATGGGGATGCTAAAATAGTCAAGGACGAGGACGACTAAATCTTAACCAAGGCATCCGACTATCAACCTGGGACGTCTACCTAAGTCTTCCTACTATCTAAGACTTGGAAACTAATTCAGACTTGTACGTGGATATCAATGAATGCGGTACTTTTATTGTTCCGAACTTTTGCAGGACCTGCATGGGCCACCACTAAAACCTGTCATGCCCCGCTTCCCAAAATGGTCGGAAGCGAAACGTGACGAGGCCCGCTTAGGCCAGGGCTAAGAGCCCGGACCCAATAAGCGTCTGTAGATGTACCATTTTAAAAGAATTTCAGGTTCTTGCATTATTATAGTTCGAAACAACAAAAGTACGGAAAAGGAAATTTGCATTCATTTACATGGAGAAATAATATCCAACTGGTACAAAGTCTAAAAGAAGCCTAAGCATGGCAATAGACTATCTAAAAGAAAACTGAAAGTAGTAACCTCTGAGGGTGGCGACTAAAAAGACCTCAAGGTCTGGTCCTCGTCAGGCACGTGCTCTGGGTCGACGTCCTCGGCTCCACGTACTCCAGCGAGTCTGCTTCGTCCACGATCTCTGGTTGAACACCTGACGTACAGCACCCAAGAAAAGGAACTGTACGTTAGGTAAAGTCTACAAGAAGGGTTAGACTTTACTGCACGTGCACCGAACTTTAAACAACGGTTTACTGGTTGATTAGCATGCTGAGGTTCTTTTACACAACAGTTTACTGGTTGATTAACATGCTGTGGTAATAACAGAGTAACACGACAGGAAGTAACGCAGCAGGAGAGTAAAACGGGACAAGTAGTAGTCGTAGCGTGTGCTACCAACTACAGGACTAGCCTACAGGTGTCAAGACAAGACGTGACGTGACGGAAACAAGGCAGGACAAGACAAGTGAGACACGAAAGGGTTCACGCCTTACGGTTCGAGGGGGATCAGACCCTCTTACCGTGCGCACGCTCAACCCAACCCCAAACCCCAAGACAAGACAAGACAAGATATCCGTACAAGGGATCACTCGCTCTAGCTTGGCGAGTGCCCTATTGCCCGCAGGCTGAGAATCCGTACAAGGGATCACTCTCTCTAGCTTGGAGAGTGCCCTATTGCCCTCGGGCTGTGTATCCGTACAAGGGATCACTCTCTCAACTTGGAGAGTGCCCTATTGCCCGCAGGCTGTGAGTCTGTACAAGGGATCACTCGGCGAGTGCCCTATTGTCCAGCGGGCTGTGCAAGACGGGACGTGACGTGACAAGACGGGAAGGGTTATTCTAGGGTGTCCACACACACGCACACACATGATAGCCCTACAGCATGAAAAAAAAGTTGTTGTTGTCAGGCTCAGACTTCGTCGTCAAGTCTGAGCCGTCAAGAGTCGTCCCAGACGCTATCATTCCACGTCCGGTTCTATACATTCACAGTCTAACAGTTCTAGCAACCTAAGCACAAAGCACGGTCAAAAACGCAAGTGGGTACACTTGCCTGAAATGGCGAGTGTGTCGTCCTCTCGAAGCGTCTCGTCCAAGCGTCTCGTCCGCAGAAGTCCGTCTGAAATATCGCCACGGCGACGATGTCAGGTCTCAAATTCATCAAGTCCTATTAGGTTTCGTTTCTAGGTTTTCGGGACTATCCTATTCGTCAAAAGTCACTTTTTGATGTATCAACCTAATCGACGATCTATCCTATGTGCACAGTCAAATTTGTCCGTTCGTCGATTTTCTATGTTCGTACAACGTTTTACAGGAGCAGAAAAGTAAATTTAGTTCAAGTTGACGGGTTTTAGTTTAGGGTTCAGTCAGCTATTGTGGGGGTTTCTACGAGTTTCGGGGAACCAACCTGAACCGGAGTTTGCCGTAGAATGGATGTCGTGTCTGATCGGAGCACTCCACAGCTTCAGATCTGGTCCTCGCACGATTCTCCAAAAGTCCAAACTTGCGACGAAGGCCTACGACGTGTCGCAACGTCGTAGACGGCAAATCCGCGAAGTAGCACGTCCAAGTGGGGCCCACAGCAGTGCTAGGGGTCCAAGGGGGCCCACAACACCTCAGGAGCACTTGGGGGGCCCACAACAGAAGTTGGTGTGGGAGAAACCCACTTACGACGAAGTTCTGTCGGTCGTTCACCCTCGGTGCGAGGGTTTCTCTCGGTCAGACCGAGAGAAGCTCTCGGTCGTGCACTGGCGATGCGGGGGCTCAGTTGCAGCGGCGGGTGCGGAGGAATCCGTCGGTCAGACCGACTGATCCCATCGGTCGCAGCGGGCGGGCCAAGTTGCAGCGTTGCAACTTGCAACGAGGCGGAGCGGAGAGCGGGTGCGGGGCGGCCTCTTGGTCGCTGCGGGCGGACCCATCGGTCGGGCGCTAGGGCGATGCGGAGCGGTGCAGCGGAGCGGCCAAGCGGCTGTTCTCTCGGTCAGACCGAGAGAAGGCCTCGGTCGGAGCGGGCGACAGCGGGGGGGGTGATGCAGCGGGCGCTGCAAGCGGCGATGCGGGGGCTTGCTCCGGTCGTGCGCTGAGATTTGCGGGGGTGGCCGTCGGTCGTGCACGTTGCGATCGTCGCAACGTTGCGACGAAGCTTTAGAAGATGAAACGGCGGCTAGGGTTTTGAGCAATGACGAAAATACTTTTCCTAGGGCTAACTTAAATAGGTTAGAGCTAGGGTTAGGGCTTGGGTTCGGAAAAATATTATTAAAATAATTTAAAATAATTAATTTACTTAAAAATTACTCTCCTCTCCCTCACACGAAATTGGGGCGGCCAAAAATTCTGAAAATTTGCCAGAAAATTCTTTAATACGTTATTATAATATAGTAATTTTATTGTAATTAAAACTTTTATAAAAATAGGTTTTAAAATTATTTAAAGCTTTCAAAAAAATAGAAAGTAGGTCAAATTAAGTCCAAAAATTATAAAATAATTCTGGTGTGTTCTAGATGACTAAAGAAAGATAGTGAAGAAGACGGATCTTCATTTTGATGTCGAGAGACGAAACTAAAATTCGTAACGTCTCGCATCAAAACAGAAAGTCGCGACGTCACGTCAATTTAGATAGTACCGCTGAAGAACGACTCGAGATATGCCGTTCCCAAGTTGTTCCTCAAACTAATACTTTCAGAGACGATCACGACGACATATCACACAAAAACGTTCAAAAACAAATAAAGTCTAAAATAAACACGTGCACGATCAAAAGCACGTGCACGAAGAAGGTACGTTTGAAACAAGCCGTTACACATATACATACGGCAAACATAATATCGGGCCTACTCGCGGTAAGATAAAGTAAACTACCTATCATACCTCGATATAGACGAATGTCTACATCTTTTCCGCCCGTATCTTTATCAAGATGCGTTGTAGTGCTCATAGGAGTCTTTTTCCCGGAGGCATTCTCCATTCCAAATCGCTTTAGCAACTCCACCGTGTACTTCGTTTGGTGGATGAAGATTGCATCGTTCAATTGGCGAATTTGGAGACCTAAGAAATATTTGAGTTCGCCCATGTGGCTCATCTCAAATTGTTCCTTCATAACATTAGAAAACTCTTCGCAAAGAGCAAAGTTAGTAGCACCGAAAATGATATCATCAACGTAAATTTGAACTAATAATATATCATTATTCGCATGCTTAATAAAAAGTGTAGAATCGGCTTCGCCCATTTTAAAATTCAAATCCAAAAGAAAATTCTTTAGGAGCTCGAGGAGCTTGTCTCAACCCATAAAGAGCTTTCTTTAGTTTAAAAACATGATTTGGAAATTTTTCATTTATGAAGCCCGGAGGTTGAGAAACGTAAACTTCCTCAACGACATCTCCGTTTAAAAATGCACTTTTAACATCCATTTGAAATAATTTAAAATTCTTATGGCATGCAAAAGACAATAATAATCTAATTGATTCTAATCTAGCTACCGGAGCGAAGGATTCTTCGAAATCAATACCTTCCTCTTGTCGATAGCCTTGAGCTACTAACCGAGCTTTGTTCCGGACGACGACTTGGTTTTCGTCGGTTTTGTTCTTGAAGATCCACTTTGTCCCTATGACGGTGTGGTTCTTCGATGGCAATGGAACAAGCTCCCATACCTCATTCCTCTCGAATTGAATGAGCTCCTCCTCCATGGCTAAGATCCAAGCGCTATCTTCGCATGCTTCATTAATATTCTTTGGCTCTATCGATGAGGCAAAGGCACAATTTGCGAAGTGGTGGACTTGCGATCTCGTCTTGACACTATCATAGATATTGCCAATGACTTGCTCATGGGGATGGTCACGAACCGAATGAAGCCGTTTGGGAATACCTTGATCACTAGGAACATTCTCAACAACTTCATTAGTTGGGTTAGTCTCAATAGAATCAATAGAATCATTAGACTTAGAATTATCAAACGAATCACATAAAACATCCAAAGAATCATTATCATTTGAAATTCTAGTTGGAACAAATCCTTCATTAAATGAGACATGAAGCGACTCCTCGATCGTTGAGGTTCGTTTGTTGAATATCCGGTAGGCTTTGCTACGCGTAGAATATCCAACAAAAATCCCCTCATCGGATCTTGGATCGAATTTGTCCAAACTACCATATGTGTTCTTAATAAAACATTTCGAACCAAAAACACGAAAATGTTTAACTTGAGGCAACCTACCAAACAACAATTCATAACAAGTTTGTTTAGTGCCGGGCCTCAAAAGTATTCTATTAAACACATAGCAAGCGGTGTGTACCGCTTCCGCCCAAAATTGATGGCCAAGTTGGCTATCATCAAGCATAGTGCGAGCACACTCCACTAGCGTCCTATTCTTTCTCTCAACTACACCATTTTGAGGAGGTGCACGAGGGAAAGAGAAGGTGTGACTAATACCAACTTCATCACAAAATGTCTCAAAAGACTCATTCTCAAATTCACATCCATGATCACTACGAATAGTGACAATGGTGGTTCCTAAGAGATTTTGTACTTTCTTAACAAAAATTGTGAAGTTTTCAAAAGCTTCATTTTTATTACACAATGAAAATACCCAAGTAAATCTTGAATAGTCATCTACGATGACAAGTCCATACCTTGCATTTCCTAAGGAAGCTACTCTAGTTGGCCCAAATAAGTCTAGATGTAATAGCTCTAGTGGCCGTTTAGTAGAGATGCTTTTCTTAGGTTTAAATGAAGATTTAGGAAGCTTGCCACGTTGACAACAATCACAAAAAATTTTCTTTTCAAAAACAATCTTCGGAAAACCTTTAATAGAATTTAATTTCGAAAGCTTATAAAGTGTTCCAAAGTTCACATGTCCAAAGCGTCGATGCCATAAGTGTTGTTCACTTGTGTTGGCAACGAGACATTGTTCATATGACTTAGGAAGATCCAAAATATAAATGTCTTTATGACGAGTTCCGGAAAATAATAATTTATCATTATCTTTTCTTAAAATATGACACAATCCTTTCGCAAATCTAACTTTGTAACCTTTGTCACAAAGTTGGCTTATTGAAATAAGATTATGATTTAAACCACTAACAAGATAAACATCACTAATTAATGGTTTAGAAGGGTTACCGACTTTACCAACACCTATGATGGTTCCGCTCTCGTTGCCTCCAAATACGACGCGGTTTCCATTCGCAATGGGAACCACTCCGGAGAGCAATCGAGCGTCACCCGTCATGTGTTTTGAACACCCGCTATCGAGTATCCAATTCCCTTTGGAGCTAAATTTAAATTTGTTGCTCCTCTTCTTTTTCTTTTCCTTGAGTACCTAAAGATAGACACTTTCATATCATGGTACCCAAGGTCATTGGGTCCAAGGGATTAGACCTTTGGAAGCCAAGTCCAAGTGGACTTAGACTTCCCCACATAATTCTTACTATGTACAACATCCGAAAAATAAGCATTCATATACATTTGTTTTTCGTCCATGCTTGTGTCCTTTGGGCTCCAAATAGTGAAAATTTTGGGAGCCATCATCCTATTGGGTGCATGCATGCGACGTTGATTTCTACGTGATGCATGTTGTGGATAGGCATATGGGACATGATGGAATGGTGCACGACGAGAATTATTCATATGATGTGGTGGGTGTACATATGCATGTGTGGGAACACATGCGTGAGGGTGTCTCGCATGGTGTGCACGTGCCCGATGTGTTGCATAAAAATCATCATATGTGTGAGCCGGTGGAGTAGGACGTGTGTTCCTACGTGGCATGTTATTGGTGTACATGTAGGCATGCCCCTTCTTTGGAGGTCCACCCAAAGTGGGTTTCTTTCCGAAAGAGGGTGTGGACGAGGTGGAAGCACCATTGGTAGATGAACTACCAATAGAGTGTTTGCTCCCACTCGTTGAGGCTTTGGAAGTTGGCCTTACAAAAGTAGTGACCGACTTGGATGAATTTCTCATCATATATCCCAAGCCAATGTGGTGTTTGGCCGGAAGTAAATCTTTTAGGATATTATCCAAATGGCCCTTACCCTTGTTGAATTTGTTGATTCGCCCCAATGTGTCCTCATATTTCTCTTTGAGAGAACGCAAAGAAGTATCCAAAGTGGATATTTGCGATGTGAGCACATAAACACGAGATTTAAGATTCTCGTTCTCAATACTCAAAGTCGAGTTTTGAGAAGTTAAATCCGATATCTCATGTTCTTCCGCATCCTCAATGCTAACATGTTCAAGTTTCGATTTGAGATTTACAATCTCATTTCTTAACTCTTCAACAACGGTGTCGTTGTTGGTGATGATATTCTTAGGCGATGTTTGAATGCTAGCTAGGTCATCTTTTACCTTAGTATATCTATTTACTAGCTTAGTGTATTTTGACCAAAGTTGAGAGTTAGCATTTCTAAGATCATCCATCGTTACCTCATCGCTTTCGTCATTACTATCATCGGAAGAGGAGGATCCTTGATCGTGCTCCTCTCTTGCCATGAAACACATGTGCGCTTGCTCCACGTGTTCATCGTCCGACTCACCGCTTGAAGAATCATCGGAGTCGGTGAAGGTAGCTCCGACAAGTCCCTTCTTGTTTCCTTTCGTGTACTTCTTGGACTTGTCATACTTTGGCGCCTTCCACTTCTCCTTTTGCTTATTGAGGGGACACTCCGCTTTCATGTGTCCCGGCTTATTGCACTTAAAACACAAAGGAGAGGAAGAGGCGTTAGAAGAACCAAATTTACCTTTGGTCTTGAAGTTACCTTTTCGGAAGAAACGGTTGAACTTCTTGGCCATGAGTGCCATGGATTCCAAGTCCAACTCATTTTCCGATTCTTCATCATCGGTTGATGTGGATGTGGATGGAGCGGCTTTGAAGGCAATAGCCTTTTTCTTTGGCTCGTCTTGCTTTAGATAAGACTTCATCTTTTCTTGCAATTTGAGCTTGCTATCCTTGCGTACCTCGTACGACATTAAAGTACCCATTAGTTGAACTACGGTGTACTTATTCATGTCATTACCTTCCTCGATGGCGAAGGTACGTTTCTCCCAAGAAGAGGGAAGTCCTTCGATAAGCTTTGAGCACTTCTCCTTTTGAGTGTAGGACTTGCCGAGGGCCTCTAACTCGTTTATTATGTCAATGAAGCGAGCGTAATATTCTTTCATCTTCTCGCCCTGTTGCATATGAAACATTTCGTAATCTTTGTTTACGACTACGAGTTTAGAGTCTCTTACCCGACTCGTCCCTTCATGTAGTATGAGGATAGAGTTCCAAATTTGATATGCACTCTTACATGTGCATATCTTATTGAAGTCCTCGGGCTCCAATGCGCATTGCAAGGCGTTCATTGCCTTGGCATTGCTTACCTCCGCGGCGACCTCCGCGGTTGTCCATTTCTCAAAGTCTTCTTCTTCGGGCTCGATGTACTCCTTCATTGTAGTCCTCCATAAAGATGCACTTCGGAGGAAGGTTTCCATCCTACATTTCCAGTACCCGTAGTTGGTACCGTTGAAGAATGGAGGCCTCGTAGAGGAATGTCCTTCCATCACCGAAGATGCTCCTTCACGGTTTCTGAAGGTGTCATAGTTGGAAGGTGGACGCACGGTCTTGTTGTCGTTGGCAGACATAGCTGAGTATCTGGCTCTGATACCAAATGTAATGCCCTACCAGCTACTGCACAAGTACTAGAGGGGGGGGTGAATAGTACTTTAAAATAATAAGGAGTATAATTCCAAATTAAATTGCAAACAACTACCAAATCAATTTGCGGAAGCTTAAATTGAATGACTACACAAAATTAACAATGCAAAAAAACGAAGTTAATGGGTTCGGATCCACCCAAGTCTCCCCGACTTGTTCCCGGTGATCCTACGTCCCAACCACCCAGATCCCCTCCGGATACTTGAGTTAGAAACCCTAACTCAAGATTTCCACTATGAATATCTTGTGAAAAACCTTCACAAGATCAAATCATACATGCAATGGCAAAGTGAATCCCACAACCCGGGATCACAAACTTCTCTCACAACCGAGAGAACCAATTAGCAATATAAAAGAGTTTAAATGAAATAAACAATCTTACCACAAAATCCTATACCTTGAGTTTTTCTTACCCAAATGGTGAAATGAAGGATTTGAGGAAGATGAAGTCACCAAGACCTAGCACCAAGGAAATGACCAGCAATCGGTGCCTAGGAATGAGTTGGAGACTTGGATCAAGCAATAGCTTGAAGAGCTCACCAAGAACAAGCTTCTCTCTAGATCTAGAAATGAGAGAGAATGGGTTTCTTGTGAGGAAGAGAGCTTTAGATTTGAGGGAGAATGGCTATCTCTTTAGAACTCAATGAATCTCTTAATGGCAGCTCTTTTTTAGATAGAAATGACCTAGGTTCGTATTTATAGGGTCCCATAAAAACAAGTTAGGTCATTCACCAACGGATAGAAATCTGTGAGACTTAGTCGGTCAAAGAACAATCACTGACCGACTAGTTCATCAACTAGTCGGTCAGCCAAACAACGTGGACCGACTAAGAGTAGATCTGAGAAGAGATAGAATTTCAGACCTAGAAATCTAGTCGGTCCAAGAAGACTGTCTGACCGACTAGTTTCACAACTAGTCGGTCAGCCAATGAACGTAGACCGACTAAGAGGCAAAATAACTTAGTCTGAATGCAAAGTGACTTAGTCGGTCCAAGAACAAAAGTTGACCGACTAAATTGTCAACTAGTCGGTCACCAAACGTTCTTAGACCGACTAACGATAAACAGTAGCTTAGGAGAAATTTAGAGTGAACAGTAAGTCACAACTAGTCGGTCAAAGAAGCATCACTGACCGACTAGTTCACAAACTAGTCGATCGGTGAGTCAACGTAGACCGACTAACTGTAAACAGTAAAGTCCAAGAAATTAAGGAATCAAACTAGTCGGTCCAAGAACAGTTGCCGACCGACTAGATCACCATCTAGTCGGTCAGTACTTGTTCTTGTACCAACTAACATGCACATACAAATCTGAATCGAAGCGCGACGCTTCGAGGAAGTTAGAATGAACTTGTGCAAGGATCCTAGAGCTACGAAATGAGCGTAATGAAGATAGAAACGTAAGATATACTCAAGGCTTAACATTCTATATATCGAAGCTAAAAGACTATAAATAAAACCTTAATAAACGGTCTTCGAGAGCTTCGATTGAATCTTCATAACTTCCAAAGCGTCGCAAGAGCTTCAACGAAGCTTTAGGCATGAATATGAGCTTTGGGAAGAGTTGAGATGTCGCTATGAATGTTCTCGTGAATTTGGCGACGATCTCCAAAACTGCGCTCACAAATTGTTAGTTCATGGATTATTTATGTTTGCTCATCATCAAAACCAAATCCGGGGAGTCCAATATTCAACAAATTAGGAATGGTGTTGAAACACCACATACTTTATTTGACAATGAAGTCTGCAGTTTTATATTCCAGCAACAACATGAACTCGACAAAGTTTAGATATTCAGAGATCAAGTTCCTAGATTGTTGATTAATAATAGGATTATATAATTGTCTAATGAGCACATCAGAACAAACCATGTAATTACGTATCCATTATAGTAAGGAAATGTCATCCAAAAGGTTTTATGAGCTAGCTACTCATATGGATGTCATTTCATTAAGAACATTCACTTTTGTGGGAGTTTGTTCTTTTGGGTGCTCATATGATAGACAAAATTAAGTCTCCAGCTTAAGCTTGAGGTTATCTTCTGATCAAAAATAAAGTTTTGATTCAGTTCGGCTTCACTCCAATTTTGGTATGTTTATGATCTCACTAAGGTAAAGGAGGATAAGTTGGAAATAAACAAGTTAGATCACATTACATGTAATTTCCATGATACACATCCACTTCATAATCCATGTCATTCTTTTGTATTAGCACTGTGACCACTGATAGGTCGAGCTGCAATTGCTACGGCGAAGATCTCCTTGATCCCTTGCTAATCTAATTGATGGACCGGATTGTTTTTGACTCATTAAAGAAATGACAATAAGTTAAGATCTTATTTGGTTGTATGCACAATGAAATATAATTATAAAGTTTAGCATATAGCCCAAGTGGGAGATTGTTGGAACTTATCCAACAAAGTTGGATCTTAATCCAACATTGGGCTTATATGCGATAAATAACTATATGGTGCTAACTGTCATATTAAAGCCCAATGTATAAGTGATCTCATTTATTAAGTTAAGTGGGCTTAAATGAGTCATATAGGTTGTGGGCCTTTATGTGTGATGACTATTGGGCTTCAATTCGTTGATGGGACGAATTGAAAACTCTAGGGCTAAGGAGGCTAGCCCATATATATATGCGGTCATGATCCCCGGAGCACACGAATAAGTTAGCCGTCTTTTCTATGCCCTGTCGCTAGGAGAGAAACCGGGAGAAAGCCAAAAGATTTCTCCAATGGTTGATTCGTACTGTTCTGGAAGATCATCCGCCACGTTATCGTCATGATCTCTTTCAGACTATTAGCAATGGATTTAGGTATGCTTCCACTAAACAGAGAAGGTAACGTTTTAAGATTCAGCATGTGTTTTATCTAGATCTGTGTTATTTGGTTTGTACGCACATCTAGATATTTAGTTTCTACAATTTTTTCTCTCTCCACTCCCCCTCGTTGCCAACGTCTCCAGCAGCCACGTCAACCGTTCGGCGCCTTCCTCGGTGGCAACATTAACCTCTTCAGCGGGCTCCTCTAACGGGTGGCGCATCTCCTGGGCTCCGCCATCGCTTGCCTCCTCCTATGCATCTCCACCAGTGAAGAGACCGACAGCTTTGGGCTCTCTGGCGTCCGCGTGTGGAACACCCTGGTCCTCTAGATCATGATGACATTGACGGCGGAATAAAGCGGATGAATGAAGCGGAGCCCATGAGCTTAATAATCGTTAACATCAGAATGAAGCGGAGGAGATCGGTGGACTAGTCGTCGACTCTGTGCGATCTGGATTTGTGCCTGACGCAGATATTGAGGGAGGGGAAAATGAGGCCGACGACGCCATCAGTGGGATCGGTGACGACTAGCACCGAGAGCGGTGTGGATCGATCGGCGGCACTGCCCAGGCTCTTGAATCTATTCGTTTGAGACGGGGTGGGTGGGTGTGACTCTGGACGAGACTTGAGGTGCAAGTTATGTAAAAGATTTGGGATTCTGATTGGAATCTGGCGACAACTGGGGTTTTTTTTTGTTATTTGTGTTTTGGTCCTAGTCTTTTGCTCCAATTAATGGCACAAATTCCGAGTCTGGGAGATGTGTTGGAAGATTATATAAGTAAATTCTCTTTGATTTTCTTTAACGTTTTTTCCTAATAACCAAACAAGGGAAGTAATTTGACTTCTTTTTCACTTTTCTTTTCATTTCCATTTCCTTTTAATTTCACTTTTCTTTCTTGCAATTTCTACTAAACCAAACATAGCCTAAGAGATATATGAGAATTATGAGCAATTGTGATAAGATGAAATTGCTTCTAAAATAATGTTCTCAAATTCAATAACCTAATGTAATGTATATGGATTGAAACTCTAGGAGAATAAAAGAGAGAAGGAGCCGCAGTTTCTGCGCTGAGATTCGTGATAAATAACTAAAAGAATGAAATATGCAAAAGGAATCAGATTTGAGCTTCAAGGTTTTTTGTTTAATTAGATTCTCATAAGTAAATTTGAATTTTAATATTGGGTATTCCCATGAAAGGATTCGTTAATGATATGATTTTGATCTTTTCATATTAGTTGAAAATTTTAACATTGAAAATTATGGGCTCCGGGACTTGGACAAGTGGCTGGGGATTTCAAAATACAGAGTTATATTCAGTTTTCCAAATAAGATTAGCATTGTCTAGTGTAGTCTATAAAATTTAAACCTTTTTCTGGAGCTTATTTTTGAGGCGTTCATAAGAAATTCTTACTTCTTGTGTTATGTATTATGAGCTCAAAAAATCATATGATTATGTTACATGTACTCATGAAATCTCTGGATACCAAAGCAGTAGGTCGATCTGTATGTACTTGCGTCATGTATTTTTAGCTGGCTTTTTGAAACCTAACATGAGTATGAAATCAAATGGTGGTCAAACTGTGGGCACGGATTGACTTTTCCTTGGTAACCAACAGGGACATCATTATTATGCCTAATTAGTTAACTCTAACCAGTTTCTCTTCAGATATCTCGTGTTTTAATGTGCTCAATTAGTTAATAGGTTTCTCTTCAGATCCCTACACACCTGGAAAATTTCATCGCTTTTAAACCCAGTTTCTGCAATCATGGTCACAATCATATAACACAGATTTTTAGTTAATAAAAAAAAGGCATAATCTCAATATAAAATGACAATTACCCGGAATTTTAGTTGATATCCACAAGCTATCCCTTAAAATACAAGTTAACAATTAGCATGCGTATATAAAAGTTAAGCCTATGACATGACTTCACCGCTGCCATCACTAATTGCATGAGAAATGAAATGGCAATCTAAAACAGGATGACCTAAATGAGTATCAAAAAATAAATGCAATATCCTTCAAAGCTTGCAACATAGATCAATAACAATGTATCTACAACAAACAAATTTTTTCTTTCCTTTTCTTTTGATCTCACGCTGTGTTTTTTCCCAAAACATATAGGAGAAGTAATACACATGAACGGTAATGAAGTAAAAGAAAAAAGACGAACATATATAATTCAATATTGTCAGTTATGTAATATTAATACAAATAAAAACTATAAAGATTAAGCTACTTGCTGAATAAGCTAATGCTGAATATCTTCACAAGCATGTATTTGTTGTTCCATATTCAAGTGAGGCAACGAAAAATCCTGTCCATATCTTCCTTATCTAAAGAGGGAAAAAATGGAAATACACTAAAAAGGAAACTTTATAGATACATTATGTTGGATGTTGAGGCAAAGCTCAGTACCCAAAGACATGATCTTTTGAGGGGAGGAGGAGAAAACATAGATAGAACTATGCAGAAAACTGGAATAACTGTGTTCCAGTTACACTACATCTGTGTACAGACAAGCACTTATGTGTGTACACACTACACTTATAAAACTGTGAACACAAATGTTCAGAATGAGGAAGAATGATTTTTTAGGGAATTTTTCACATGAATTTAGGCAAAGCTGAAGCCTTTTTTCTTCTTCTTCTTGGATATTTTTTGATGATCTTGATCTTAGAGATTTCTCACAGATACTCTCTATTTTTTAATTACATATATATCATTCTTTCACTTCTACAACTTATCATGCCCGACCTACAACCATGCTCTGTCAAAGAGCTTACATCAACTAGTACAAGCATTTACTACACCAAACAAAATACACAAATCTCAAGGCACTTGCTTTCTCAGAGTACAGAATTACTTTGATCTCCTTTTCTTTAGCAGCTGAACATACTTGTTCACAACTTGGACATACTTGGCTTTAAAGCTGTAAACACTTGTTCACTTCTTGGACATACTTGGCTTTAAAGCTGTAAACACTTGTTCACTTCTTGGACATACTTAGCTTTAAGACTGTACACACTTGTTCACAACTTGGACATACTTATGAAGCTGGCTGGACACACATATTAAACAGCCAAACACACTTTAGTGTGAATTAACTCCAACATATCCTCCCTTTAGTTCAGACTGGGTCTAAGCCCAAGCTCATTTCTGAATTTGATGAATTATTTGATGTCCAAAGCCATTGTAAACCCATCAGCTAGTTGATCAAATGACTTGCAATGTTGAAGCACAATTGCTTTTTAAGGGACCAATTCTCTTATGAAGTGATACCTTGTATCAATATGCTTGGTTCTTCCTTGATTGATGAAATTGTTTGCAATTGTAGACTTGTTATCACAAAAAATAACAGTACCTTCACCTTGCTCTTGCTTCAGATCTTCCAGAATCATCTTCATCCCTACTACTTGGCATGATGTATAGGACAAGGTCGTATTCTCAGCTTCTGTTGTAGAGAGAGCAACTGAATTCTGTCTTTTGGTGCCCCATGCGATACATGATTTTCCTAGTAATAATGTGTATCCTGTCAAACTCCTTCTATCCTCTTCACTGCTATCCCAATCATTGTCTGAATATGCTATCATCTTGCAAGCTTCATCTCTACCGTAAAACAAACCAAGTTCTTTGGTTCTTGCAATATATCTCAGCACTCTTTTGGCTGATGTCATGTAAATCTCATTAGACTTATGCATAACTCTTGCGAATTGATTTACAACATATGACAGATTTGGTCTTGTGTGTGCCAAATACATCAAACCTCCCACTATACTTCTGAAAGGCTTCTCCTTTACTCTGGCAATAGACTCATCTACTACAAGCTTTTCTTTGGCATTGAAAGGGGTTTCCACACATTTGCAATTTGTCATTTTAAGTCTGTTTAGCGTAGATTGAGCATACTTTTGCTGAGACACATGTATTCCATGATCTGTTTGTTTGATTTCTAGTCCCAAGAAGTAATGCAGCTTTCCTAAATCACTCATTTCAAATTCCTGCTCCATTTGTATTTTAAATCTGTCAAGCCAAGACTATTCATTGCTAGTATAAATAATGTCATCCACATAGAGACATAAAGCTAGAAAATTACCATTTTCTGACTTGACATAGAGTATAGCTTCAGAATCACTCCTTGTATAGTCTGATCGGGAATTCATGCATTCTTTGGTACCATGCTCTAGGTGTTTGCTTCAATCCATATAGGGCCTTGTGAAGTTTATAAACTTTTGAGCTTTGATTTTCTTTAGCAAATCATGGATGCTGTTTCACATAAATTTCTTCTTGTAATGCACCATTTAGAAATGCTGATTTCACATCCAGCTATCTAATTTCTCATCCTTTGGAGGCTGAAACTACAAGTAAGGTTCTTATAGTTTCATATCTGGCAACTGGTGTAAAAGCATCTTCATAATCTTCTCCATAGACTTGAGTGAATCCTCTAGCCACAAGCCATGCTTTTAGCTTGTTTATGGAGCCATCAGTGTTGTATTTAGTATTATTCTAACATCCACTGCCTTCTTTCCTTGTGGTAGCTCACACAAACTCCAAGTTTTATTCTTCTCGGTGGCATTGATCTCCTCTTGCATGGCTGTCTTCCATTCATCTTCAGCATAAGCTTCAGTAAAATCTGCAGGTTCTGTAGTAAAACAAGCAAATAGTTCATAAGTCTCATTATAGATATCTCCCAATAATCTTGTCCTCACATTCTGATTTCACTTGGAGAATTTGAGGAACTGCTGCTGGAACTACTAATATATGGACTGCTAGTTGTAGCATCTGAACTGTGAATTGTTGCATGTGAACTGTGATTAGTGGTACTTGAGCTATGATTTGTATCTGGCTAATCTGCTTCAGGCAATGCATCCACTTCCAACCTGTTATAGTCTGCCACAGTTGGTTCCTTTCCTTTCCATTCCCATGCTTCTGTTTCAATGAACTCCACATCTTTGCTAGTAATCATACTTCTTGTATTTGGATCATAAATTTTATAGGCTTTGGTTTCAATGATATAGCTGATGTGTCCATATTTTCTATCATTTTTATATCATTATCTCATCGCATTGCATATCATTTTCGTAGTGTTTCGTGAATTTTCAGGGATTTTGGAGCGATTTGGACTCCCACTTGGGTATGGACATGTCCGACGTGCTCATGAGCCCATTGACGGGGCTCTGGAGGAGTTCGTCGTGTTTTCGGAGCCATTGGAGAAGAGAAGAGGGAGAGGGAGCAGAGAGAGAATCCCCCGGGATCTGGCCCATCATTTCCCAGAAAATGCTCGGTCCGAGCAGCTCAGCTGCTCGGTCCGAGCCATATCAATTACAGCAGCGACAGATACGGGCTGACTCGGACCGAGCAGCTCATCTGCTCGGTCAAGTAGCCCCAGATTTCACAGCCCGAACAGCACCCGAGTATCAGACCGAGCCGATCCTACTCAGACCGAGCAGCTACTACTCGGTCCAGGTCGATCGATTTCAAGATCTCCAAGCAGCCGAGCAGCATGCCTACGCGGGCCGAGCCTCTGACCGAGCCACGTTGACTCGGACCGAGTAGCCTACTCGATCGACGAAGCCAAGGGCATTTCTGGGAAGTTTTTGAAGAAGCGCGATGCGCACGATTTTCGCAGCCATTGAAGCTCGCGATTGGGAGGATGGCTGGTGGGACTTCACTGAGTTTTTGTTAGGGATTTTTGGGAGCTGAGCTTTGAGCAATTTTTGTACGGATCTTTGGATTTATTTTTGTAGCGAATTTTGGATCGATTATTGAAGATTATTGCCTTTGTTCTTGTCTGGATCTGTTCTTCGTTTATTCTCGCCGTAAGTTTATTTTAGCCCTAATCTCTCAATTGCTAAGATGTTTTCTTCTGTGAAATTGATGCTTGTATGCGTTTCTATTACGATGTCTGAGTAGATTCATTCTAGGGTTGATGGGTTAGACCTAGGATTCTAGGAGGAAAATGTAGATCTGGAACCCTACGTTTAATTGGGGATCTAGGGTTGTATTTCGGTAGATCCTACCGAATCCGTAGATAACCCGTACTGAGATCATGCCCACGGTCTGTGGAATTGATGTGCTTAAGGGGTATCTAGGGATTCGAATAGGGAAATCAATGGATCCAACCATGGCACGTGACCATGCCCGGCTCGCGCCTTGAGGGGATCCATCGATGAACTATACTGCTACGTTGACGGTTACTGCCATTGCGTCAACGAGAGCCACCGAAATACCCCATAATTCTAACCCACGAGAGCGGTAAGAATTGGGGGATTAATTCCCTAGCCTTAATGCAACGTGATGATCCTATCTAACATCAACCACAAACGATCCTAGTGGCGATCCCTAAAGCCCTAGTTTTTTTATTGATATTACAACAAACGACAACCAACCCAAATCTTTCACTCCGATCGCCACCTCACTTCTAGATTTAGAAATAGACTGAGAATATCATAGACACTATCACCGTCCTTGTGGGATTCGACAATCTTTTATACTATAACTCGACACCGTCCGCTTACGGATTGAGCCCAAAATCGTAGCCTAGGGACCATATTACGCCTGGCGATCGTGACACCTCCAGGTGGATCCTAGGTGTAGGTTACGGGTGCGTCATGTTTTTGGCGCCGTTGCCGGGGACGGCAATAGTGTTCTTATCTCAGTTTGTTTTTATTTTTGTGAAGTCTGCTAGCACTCTTATCATTTCTTACCTTCCCACCATTTTCATTCTCTTTCTTTTTTATCTGCCTTGCCACTAACATCTTCCTCCAGCTAGCAATCATCTACTTACCATCCAGGCATAATGGAGATGGTGATGCAAGTGCAGTGGACCTGTGACTCTGATAACGATTCAGGGGAGTTCAGTCTTTCCCCTTATCATCTACATGGCTTCCAAGACTCGCGTATGGACGAGTCCATGGTTGAGGGCGCAGCTAGAGAACTAATCGACGCAGTTCGATTTATTGGCTCGGGAACCTATGTTGCAGGTAACGCAAATCAGCAACTAGTCTTGGATTATTTAATGAATCAGGTTTCTGATGCAGGTACAATTGAAGATGATATTCAAGTAAGCTTTGGAGAGAACGTGATGCGCCTTCAGACCATTGAGGCTCCATCTATCGATGCGTACTAGGGAGAGGCTAATCAATTGGAATCACTACACAATTCTCAGATGCTTGAGATATTAGAGAGCATGGTAGCTGACGTATGGGCCCATGGCCCAATTGAATTTCTTACAGACGACCCAGCTACGCAAGAGCTCTCGGTTTTCATCGCAATCGCTTTCCATAATGCTCCGACGCCCTGGATGGTGTCACCATAGCTGATGGAACTTATGTGCGGTACGAGGGAGATACACTACATTTCTATAACGACAGCCCTCCACAGATCTCAGCATATGAGGAACATGCCTATGAGGAGTACCAAGACTCATCACCATCGTAAAACCACCTCAACCAGGGAAGTACTACAGACTTTATGTTTGGTAGCGAACACATACCTGAAAACCTTGAATCTGTTGATAGGTGCACTACAGGAGCAGAACCTGCAGGCATGTGCCTTGACGCTCCATCATCCCCCCTGCTCCTCCTATGATTCCGCGAATGAATAATTTTCGCCCTCTGAACCCGAGATCGAGGATGCATCATTCTTACAAGCGAGAGACGCCGGAGGTATAGCGCCTCCTCAGGTAGAATTGAAACCCCTCCCCGCCAATTTGAAATATGCTTTTCTAGGGGAAGATTCCACTTATCCTGTTATTATAAATGCGGCCCTCACGGAACCCCAATTAGAGAGTCTCCTAAAAATCCTTAGGTTTTACAGAAAAGTGATAGGGTATAACATCTCTGACTTAAATGGTATTAGCGAGACCATCTGTATGCATAGGATCCACTTAGAGGACAAGGATGCCACCTCTATTGAGCCTCAAAGGCGGTTGAACCCCAACATGAAAGAGGTGGTGAAAAAGGAGGTCCTGAAACTTTTAGAGACTGATATCATTTATCCCATTTCCGATAGTAAATGGGTTAGTCCCGTGCAGGTTGTCCCTTAAAAAGGGGGCATGACAGTCATAAAAAATGAGAAAGATGAACTAATCTCCACTCGGACTGTCACCGGGTGGCGCATGTGTATCGATTACAGGAAACTGAACAAAGCCACCAGGAAGGACCATTACCCTCTACCCTTCATAGACCAGATGCTCGAACGCTTAGCTAAGCATAAATACTTCTGCTACTTAGACGGATACTCTAGATTTTTGTAAATCCCGATGCATCAAGAAGACCAAGAGAAAACGACGTTCACATGTCCTTACGGCACCTTCGCTTACTGAAGAATGCCGTTTGGGCTGTGTAATGCACCTGCCACATTTCAAAGTTGTATGACGTCTATTTTCTCGGATTTTATCGAGAATATAATGGAGGTCTTCATGGACGACTTTTCCGTCTACAGCACTGAGTTTGATAGTTGCTTAGCTAATTTGTCCAAGGTCTTGGAACGATGCCAAGATAATAATCTTACTTTGAATTGGGAGAAGTGTCACTTCATGGTGACAGAAGGAGTGGTTCTTGGGCATGTCATTACATCTATAGGAATTGAGGTTGATAAGGCCAAAGTAGAGGTTATCTATAGTTTGCCGCCGCCCACCAACCTCAAAGGTATCCGTGGTTTTCTGGGGGCACACCGGTTTTTACCGACGCTTTATAAAAGATTTTTTCCAATATTGCTCGCCCTCTCACGGAGCTCCTAGCGGAGGACGCTCCTTTTGTGTTTACTGATGCTTGTTTGCTAGCTTTCAACAGGTCATCTCGGCTCCGATTATACATCCACCAGACTGGAATCTTCCATTTGAGCTTATGTGTGATACTAGTGACCAAGCTGTGGGAGTTGTGTTTAGCCAAAGAAAGGAGGGGAAGCTCCATGCTATATACTACGCTAGCAAAACCCTAGACGACGCTCAAAAGAACTACACTACCACAGAGAAAGAGCTGCTAACCGTAGTCTACTCTATAGAGAAGTTCAGATCCTACCTTCTGGGGTCCAAGGTGATCATCCACACGGACCACGCGGCATTGAAATATCTGCTAAGTAAGAAGGATGCTAAACCATGTCTAATATGGTGGATCCTTCTGCTCCAAGAATTTGACATCGAGATCAAGGATAAGAAGGGAGCAGAAAACGTGGGGGCAGACTATTTGTCACATTTGATTCAGAGGCACGGGGACAACAGCCTACCGATTGACGATTCGTTCACCGGTGAACAAATTTTTGTGGCAAATACCTCTGAAGCTCCCTGGTACGTCGACATAGTGAATTATTTGGTGAGTGGGATAGTTTCGCACGGGTTGACGACTTATTCAAGGAGGAAGTTCCTACATGATGTAAAAAGTTACTTCTGGGACGCCCCGTATTTGTTCAGGATGTGCGCCGATGGGATCATAAGACGATGTATCCCAAAAGAAGAAGCAACTTCCATCATGTCGCATTGCCATGATCAACCATGTGGTGGGCACACATCAGTCACCAAAACCACGGCGAAAATTCTTCAAAGTGGCTTCTACTGGCCTACTATATTCATGGATGCTAATGAATATATAAGGAAGTGCGACAGAAGCCATAGGACTGGGAATATCACGAAGAAGAATGAAACGCCCCTCCACGGCATCTTGGAGATAGAGCTATTTGACTGCTGGGGTGTCGACTTTATGGGGCCTTTCCCATCGAGCAACGGCAACAAGTATATCTTGGTTATCGTTGATTATGTCTCGAAATGGGTGGAAGCCATAGCCACCCCGACAAATGACGTGAGGATAGTGGCAAAATTTTTCAAGAATACTATTTTCCCTCGCTTCGGAGTCCCCCGGACGATTATAAGTGACGGAGGGAGTCATTTTATCGAAAGAAAATTCGAGGCGATGATGAAAAAGTATGTGGTCCATCACAAGGTCGCCCTCGCCTACCACCCTCAGACCAGTGGCCAAGTGGAAGTATCTAATAGGGAGATAAAAAGCATCCTGGAAAAAACAGTAAGCGCCTCAAGGAAGGATTGGTCACACAAGTTGGGCGACTCCCTTTGGGCGTACCGCACTGCCTTCAAGACCCCCATCGGCACAACTCCATACAGGCAGGTATATGGAAAAGCTTGTCACCTTCTGGTAGAATTGGAGCATAGGGCACATTGGGCGGTGAAGAAGATGAATTTTGACTATCAAAGCGCCGCCACCCGACGAGCCCTTCATTGCAATGAGTTAGACGAAATTCGGCACCATACTTATGAAAATACGAAGATATACAAGGAGAGAACCAAAGCTTATCACAATAGAAATATCACGGTGGTTCGCCATGATGTCGGTGACCAGGTACTTCTATATAACTCAAGACTATGCCTTTTCCCCGGGAAGCTAAAATCGAGGTGGTCTGGCCCCTACAAAATAGTAAGCCTATCTCCAGGAGGCGCCGTCGAGCTCGAGGGAAAAAACGGAAATTTCAAGGTCAACGGCCAAAGGATTAAACCCTACAGAGCCGGAGAACCTATAGGACCGGAGGAGACATACTTCCTCGAGGGATTCCCCAACGACAACTGATAAATTAAGGGGAGTCGAGCTCACGACTAAAAACGAGTGCTTATTGGGAGGCAACCCAACTTCTTGGATTCTGGATCTTCTTTTTCTATTTCTTACTCTTGTTTTATACGTTTTAGAAATAAAAGTCTGAAAATCATACAAGAATTGATGAATTACTCCCTTATGAGGTCAGATATGAGAGTAGACCACTACGAGGAAGAAGGAGTACAGCAGGATACAGTCCAAGAAGTCGGGCAGAAAAGGCACAGGCGACTCGACCGAGCAGCCAGACTGCTCGGTCGAGTGATACAGACATGAAGAACTAAGCGAGAAAGCGCAATATCAGCTCGGCCCGGGTAAAATTTTGTTCGGCCCGAGTACAAATCGACTCGGCCCGAGCATCTCTATACTCGGTCGAGTTTTACATGGTGCTGCAGTTGGGGAGAAAATGTCACTCTCTCAACCCGGACGGAGTATTTTTGACCCGGCCAGAGTAACATGCGAGTCCACTGAGCAGCCTTGTACTCGATTGAGTTTTACAGGCTCTAGAATTTGAAGAAAATGTCACTCTGCCAACCCGGACGATACTTATTGGCACGGACCGAGTACGAGGCGACTCGATCGAGCAGCTTCCTGCTCAACCGAGATGGCTGAAGGCATATCCCTATCTTTCCCAGAGCATACTCGACCGAGCATCCAGATAACTCGGTCCGAGTCACTCCCATCTCCAACCTGCTCGACCGAGCAACTGTGTTGCTCGGTCTGAGTCTCGCCTTGCTGTTGTTCGGGTCTCTGCACCTATCGACCAGACCGATTTCGCTCTTTTAAACGCTTAATCCTATTCGACAACGCTCTCTCCGCTCGGCCAAACCCTCCTTCCCTCCTCGCAGCCGTCTCCATCTCTCTTGGAGCCGTTTCGTCTCCCCACAAGGCCGCTTCCCATCGTTCAATATTCGACCGAGCACTGTTCAAAAATCAAATCTGTTGTTTCTCTTGTTTAAATCTACTGACGTTCTCCTTGTTCCCCTTTCAGATTTGAAGTGCCAACACCAAAGATATTCTTTTTGAAGAAACTTGGGAATAATCTAGATCAATGACAATCACGACACCGAAACAAAGCGCCACCTCTTTCTAGTCGGTAAACTCGTCCCCTATCTACTTTACATAGTACATCATTATTCTCATCCACCTACACAATGCCTCCACGCCATGCTAGACCTGCCAACACCGGCACATCCAACCCTAGGCCTACCCGACGCACATCGCACACGCTCACCCACCCGAGCCACCGCCGCCGCCGATTCGTCCACCACCACCCTGCACCACCCCCCGCCCCACGCCCCTCTGACCCCCTTTACATAGACGGAGCCAAATACGAGGTTACGTTCCAGAACGATGACCAAGATGACCGGTTCGGTGCCATGGTCCTACTAGCAGGATATGGTGGTCCGATGACTCAAGAGTCGGTCGAGCGTGACCTGCCCTTCCTCCTGAGCCTCTTGCATCACATTCGAACTGACCCACCACATGATTTCCAGCCAGACCTTCCACCCACTACCCCGGGTCCATAGCAGAGGGACCCATCACCACCCCCAGAGGGTGGTGCCTCTGCTTGATGTAGGATGTACCCACTTTGCCTCCCCTATATCTTTTGTGCCCATCTGTCTCTTCGGGGCCCTACTTTTATACAGCTTGGGGGAGGATTCACACCTGCATCATTTCATATATTGCATTGCATCATATCATATTTTTATTTTTATTTCCTTTTTATTTTATTACATAGTTTCTATTTTATTTCCCCACCCACACCACCCCTTTAGAATCATCTTCCGTTCACGAGCGTTTTCTTAGCAGTGAGGACACTGCTAGGTTTAGCTTGGGGGATGAGCGCTCCCGCTTTATTCTTGTTTTTATTTTTACATTTTTCTCCCCTATTTTCAGTTTTTATTTTACTTTTTCACCACTTTCCCGCCTCGTTTTATTTTTTCCTCATTTTACATCATATTTTATGTTTTTCTCCATGCATGCATCTCTTTTTATCTCTTTTCCCATTTTCTCTGCTTCTTTTTATTATTTTTGATGTCCAAATGATGATATCTCTCTAGGCTTTATTAGTTTTTGCGATGCTCATCTCTTTGGCATGATATTAGGGTTAATTTCAGTTTTATTATCTATATGCATGCTTTTCTTTTGATGATCTGTCTGAATTAATACCTGAAATGAATTGAAAATCAAATGCATGAATTAGTATCTAGTATGATTTACGTTGTGAAACGCACCCAGGTTCACACATCACTAGAACACTTAGAGCACCTTCTTTCTTATCTTATTCACTTCTGTTTGCATGCCTGCTGATATTGTGATTATTACCGCATGCCATTTTCGGTATTCATTTAGAGAAGTGAAAATATTCATGCTATATATGAGTTTAGTTAGGGTTTTATTTTATCAAACTGATGTGCACCCTCTTATGAGTGAACCGAGAGTCCCATTATTTTCCTTCTCCACATATCTATTTTATATCTCTACATATCAGTTGGTTACGCCCCTATAGCTACTTTACCACATCTCACTTCCCAAATATAAAAAGAAAAAGTATAGCTTATAAATGAAAAAAATGTGTATATATTCATATCTGAAAAAGAAAAAAAAGAAAAAAAAGAGAAAGAAAATGAATAAATACTGTTTTGTATTATTTCATTAGAAGCTATCAATTATTCTGGGAAGAAAAATAAAATTCCATATCATTTTCATTGATGCGACGTCTCAAGCTAAGCTTGGGGGGTAAACCAACTGATTACATGAGTGAATGTGACATTAGAGTGGAGACGGTGCACATCGGGGAGATTTTATAAAACCTAAACTTTACGAATTACTTTAGTTTTGGAGATTTTTCATGTATCGAATTGAATATCTGAATGGCGTGATTTTTCCTATTCTTTATTGCATGCTGTGTGAATCTTTTGTGCTCCTTGCGTATCTGTGATTGAAAAGGGCGTTGCCAACTCCTTTGTACTAGACTCTAGGGATTGCAAGAGATTGATATGATTTGACGGTGTTATTTCAGTAGATCCCTGTTCTTTGCCTGTATTGCATGTCATATAATATATAAAGCTAGAAATTACCAATAGCATGTATGCTTAGCACTCAGAGCATCGTGATAGACTATTTAGGCCTGAGATCTGACCGATCATCGTTAGCACTTTCCCCCTACTTCTCTCTATTCGTTTTTCATTATTTTCTATTTTCATTTTCTTATTTTCATTTTGTTTTCCTCCCGGCGTACCGATTATTTGTCTTCCTCGAGGACGAGTAAGAGGTAAGCTTGGGGGATTTTGATGTGTCCATATTTTCTATCATTTTCATATCATTATCTCATCGCATTGCATATCATTTTCGCGTCCAAATCCCACTTTTTACTACGATTCTGCATTTCTGACGATATTTTCTAGTTTCGTAGTGTTTCATGAATTTTCAGGGATTTAGGAGCGATTTGGATCCCTACTTGGGTATGGACACATCCGAGGTGCTCATGAGCCCATTGGCGGGGCTCTGGAGGAGTTCGTCATTTTTCAGAGCCATTGGAGGAGAGAAGAGGGAGAGAGAGTAGAGAGAGAAGCCCCAGGATCTGGCCCAGCATTTCCCAGAAAATGCTCGGTCCGAGCAGCTCAGCTGCTCGGACTGAGCCATATCATTTACAGTAGCGACGGATACGGGCTGACTTGGACCAAACAGCTCATCTGCTGGTCGAGTAGCCCCAGATTTCACAGCCCGAGCAACACCCGAGTATCAGACCGAGCCGATCTTACTCAGACCGAGCAGCTACTACTCGGTCCAGGTAGGTCGATTTCAAGATCTCCAAGCAGCCGAGCAGCATGCCTACGCGGGCCGAGCCTCTGACCGAGCCACGTTGACTCGGACTGAGTAGCCTACTCGGTCGGCGAAGCCAAGGGCATTTCTGGGAAGTTTTTGAAGAAGCGCGATGCACACGATTTTGGCAGCCACTGAAGCTCGCGATTGGGAGGACGGCTGGTGGGACTTCACTGAGTTTTTGTTAGGGATTTTTGGGAGCTGAGCTTTGAGCGATTTTTGTACGGATCTTTGGATTTATTTTTGTAGCGAATTTTGGATCGATTATTGAAGATTATTGCCTTTGTTCTTGTCTGGATCTGTTCTTCGTTTATTTTCGCTGTAAGTTTATTTTAGCCCTAATCTCTCAATTGCTAAGATGTTTTCTTCTGTGAAATTGATGCTTGTATGCATTTCTATTACTATGTCTGAGTAGATTCATTCTAGGGTTAATGGGTTAGCCCTAGGATTCTAGGAGGAAAATGTAGATCTGGATCCCTACGTTGAATTGGGGATCTAGGGTTGTATTTTGGTAGATGATACCGAATCCGTAGATAACCTGTATTGAGATCATGCCCACGGTCTGTGGAATTGATGTGCTTAAGGGGTATCTAGGGATTCGAATAGGGAAATCAATGGATCCAACCAAGGCACGTGGCCATGCACGGCTCGTGCCTTGAGGGGATCCATCGATGAACTATACCGCTACGTTGACGGCTACCACCATTGCGTCAACGAGAGCCACCGAAATACCCCGCAATTGTAACCCATGAGAGTGGTACGAATTAGGGGATTAATTCCCTAGCTCTAATGCAACGTGAGGATCCTATCTAACATCAACCCACAACGATCCTAGTGGCGATCCCTAAAGCCCTGGTTCTTTTTATTGATATTACAACAAACGACAACCAACCCAAATCTCTCACTCCGACCACCACCTCACTTCTATATTTAGAAATTGACTGAGAATATTATAGACACTATCACCGTCCCTGTGGGATCTGACAATCTTTTATACTATAACTCGACACCGTCCGCTTGCGGATTGAGACCGAAATCGTAGTCTAGGGGCCATATTACGCCTGGCGATCGACACCGCCGGGTGGATCCTAGGTTTAGGTTACCGGTGCGTCAATAGCCTATAAATATTCCATTTCTACTTTTATAATCAAGAGTTCCTTTTGCATTGGCAGGCTTTAACACATATGCTTTGCAACCAAACACCTTCATATTAGTAACTTTGGGCTTGTCTCCATTAAGTGCTAGTCTTATTCTTCAAGGCTGAAGTGGGACTTCTATTTATGACACATATAGCTATTGAAATGCTTCTGTCCAAAACTCAAGAGGCATCTTCTTATCCTTCATAGCATTTCTTGTTAACTCCATAATCACGTTGTTCTTCCTTTCTGCAACACCATTTTGATGAGGTGTGTAACTTGTTGTCAGTTGTCTCCTTATGCCATTTTCTTCACAGAAAGCATTAAACTCCCTGCTGCAAAATTCTCCACCTCTATCTGATCTGAGAGTGCCAATTTTGCATGCCAACTTCTCTTCAGCTTCATATTTAACCTTCTTGAAGAAACTCAAGGCTTGAGATTTTTCTTCAAGGAAATAAATCCAGCAGTATCTACTGAAATCATCCACTACTATCATGAAGTATTTTGAACCACCAAGGGAATTAACAGACATTGGGCCACACAGGTCAGTATGAACCAATTCCAGTGGTCTTGAAGCTCTCCAATTTGAATGTGAAGGGGCTTTCTTCTTCTGTTGCTTGCCTAAAATACAAGCTTCACATTCGTGCTTCCCTTTAACTTGGTTTAGTGATGGCAAACCATACACTAGCTTCTTCTCAAATAATTCAACTAAACCAGCCACATTGAAATGACTAAATCTTTGAAGCCAAAGTTCTAAGTCTTCTTCAATTATGGTGTTTAGAAAGTTGGTATTGTTAGGAGCAGCAAACATAATAGAAAACATCTTGTTATTTGTCATTTTACTCACACAAACAAGTTTCCTCTTCTTCTTATCATATATTCTGCATCGATCTTCATCAAACGTAGCACAAAGGCCATTCTTCACTAATTGACCAACACTTATCAAATTATGTTTTAGATCAGGCATATACAACACATCTTTAATTAATTTCCTCACTTTATTAATAAGCACACCAATATCACCAATTCCTTCTACACTAGCTTTCTAATCATTGCTGAGTCTTACATCTCTAGCATTAACAGGTTAAAAATTGATGAATAAATCTTGCTTAGTTGTCATGTGATTGCTGCAGCCACTTTCAAGATACCAATTGAGGGACTTGTTGATTGGAATATCATTAAATTTTGCCATGAACAAGTTATCAACTTCGCGAGCTTCTTCTTCCACATAGTTGACTTGCTCATTTCCCTTGTTTTCTCTGCTAGCTTGCTCCTTTCCTCTGTTTTCTCTGCAGTCCTTCTCATAATGTCCATACTTCTGACATTTCCAGCACTTTGGAGTTGTATTGTTTTTGAACCAACAGCTTTCAATTTGTGGCCAATTCTTCCACAATGAGAGCACCCTTTCATTATGTGTTCTTTGGGCTTATATCTGTTCTGTACCTTTGATCTAAGCTGATACATTTGTTGTCTACCAGTTCTTCCACCTCTTCAATTACTTCTTCATCTTCCTCCTCTGAAATTATTTGAGCCATGATATCTTGCATGACCACCAAAGTGTCGGTCATTGCTAACTGGTGAACTTAATGTCACTTTTAAGTGAAAGGTTTGGTTTATTCCTTTATCATCATTGCCTCTATTAAGTCTATCCTCATGAGCAGAAAGTGAGCCAAGTAACTCACTTGTTGTATAAACAGAGAGGTCTTTTGATTCCTCAATTGCTGCTGCTACAAAATGAAATTTTGGTGTCAAGCTTCTCAAAACTTTCTCAACTACTTTTTGCTCAGCAAGTTCTTCACCCAATAACCTCATTTGGTTAACAATAGTTGTGATCCTTGAAAATAAGTCTTGTATAGGTTCAAATGGATTCATTTTCATATTTTCGAAATCTTTTCTCAAGGTTTGAGGCTTTACATTGATTACCTTTGCAGATCCAAGGAACTCCTTCTTCAATATATCCCAAGCTTCTTTAGATCTTGAAGCATTCATGATTCTGGGAAAGACAGTCTCATCCACAGCTTGCTGAATCCAATAAAGAGCTTTAGCATCCTTCTTGATCTTCTCTTTACGAGCATTTATTTGGCTGCTGTGGCTCCAACAACCAAATCTACAACACCATCTTCTATATGTTCGCACACATCTTTGGAAATGAAGAAAGTTTTCATCTTGATGCTCCAATATTGGTAGTTGATATTATTCTCAAGATTGGAAGATGAGAAAGAGATAATTGATCAAAATCCATGGCTAATTATCAACCTGAGATGCTTCGATACCACTATTTGGATGTTGAGGCAAAGCTCAATACCCAAAGACAGGATCTTTTAAGGGGAGGAGAATAAAACAATGAAAGAACTGTGAAACAAATAGGGTGCAGGAAATTGGAATAACTGTGTTCCAGTTACACTATATCTGTGTACAGACAAGCACTTATGTGCGTACACAATACACTATAAGTGTGTACACAAAACCGTGAACACAAATTTCCAGAATGAGGAAGAGCGATTTTTAAGGAATTTTTCACACGAATTTAGGCAAAGCTGAAGCCTTTTTTCTTCTTCTTCTTGGATAATTTTTTGATGATCTTGATCTTAGAGATCACTCACACACACACTCTCTCTCTTTTAATTACATATATATCATTCTTTCACTTCTACAACTTATAGTGCCCATACCTACAACCATGATCTGTCAAGAGCTTACATTAACTAGTACATGCATTTACTACACCAGACAAAATACACAAATCTCAAGGGACTTGCTTTCCATAGTACAGAATTACTTTGATCTCCTTTTCTTCAGCAGCTGAACATACTTGTTCACAGCTTGGACATACTTGGCTTTAAGGCTTACACACTTGTTCACATCTAGGACATACTTAACTTTAAGCCTGTACACACTTGTTCACATCTTGGACATACTTAGATTTAAGGCTGTATACACTTATTCACAACTTGGACATACTTATGAAGTTAGCTGGACACACATATTGAACATCCAAACATACTTCAGTCTGAATTAACTCCAGCACATTTTATAAATATGATTGGATCATAGTCTAAACATACTTGAAATGTATATACATGTCTCCAAAGTTCAGACCATTCACAAAGAATCAATAAAATTTCTTGAATACATAAATTACTCCACAGATGAATAAATATATACCTATAAAATGTTCAATTGTTTAATTAGTAGAAGAAACTAATGTAATTTGAGAATTAAAAGAGAAATTATTCAGCAAACCAATTCCACTGCTTGCATAAGTAATCCACACAACCTAAAAAAGGACCAAACACACTTTATTACTAACATGTTGACATTCTAAATTCCATGAGAAATCTAAAAAATCGAAAAAAATAAAACATAGACGGAGCAGCAAGAGCACGGTTTTTATCACCTTGCCTTCAATTTTGTCGCGCTTTGCTTTGCCTTTTGAGATCAAAGTTAAGTCACGTACATTTCAAAAACGAAACATAGGCAAATTTGAATCCAATAAACAACGGGAAGAAATTAGGGATTCGATATTTCACCGTCGGCGGTGGCTAATTTTACAAAGGAGAGCTATGGTTGAAGCGATGAACAAGAGATCTACAAGTAGAGTCACCATCTTTGAAGCTTTCAAACCGTGATGGATTATTTTTCCACTGCCTAAGAGTCCGAGAGATGCGATCGATCGGTCACATGTATGTGAAAAAAATGGAGCAAAACCCTAATCGATCGGTTGCATGTCTATGGAGAAAAATGGAGCAAAAACCCTAATCGATCGGTTGCATGTCTATGGAGAAAAATGGAGCAAAACTCGAGCAAAACACTAATTGATCGGGCGTATGTCTGTGGAAAAAATGGAGCAAAACCCTAATTAATGAAATGAGAGAGAGAGAGAGAGAGAGAGAGAGATCTTTTATGTTCGTGCTTTGATTTGCCTTTTGAGATTGGTCACTGCTTTACTGTCACGGTCGCTTTTCGATCGTACGTTTTTTGTGCACATACTCTTGTTTGTACACGTATTTATTTTGGACCTATCTTGTATCCGAACCCTATGATGTTATGTGCCGTTGTGACCCTCTGGAAGAGTGTTAATTTGTGAAATCATTTTGGAACGTTATTTCATGGGTTGTTCTCCCACAAAAAGACTTTGTTTGAAGAGACGTCGTGATTTTCACTTTTTTCGTGAGACCTTTTTATTTTTAGTTTCGTCCATCGTCACCCAACTCGTGATCGGACTTCTTAGTTTCGTTTCTCTCGTCGACACGGTTGTCCCAGTATTTATCTCATAATTTTCGGGCTCCGTTTGACCCACTTTCACTATATTTCCCAATCTACTATATTAATCCCATTATTAGTATTTCAAACTCTCTTATTATAATCCTAATTCCTAGTTTAACCCTAACCACGTTTCTATCCATGGCCGAACCTCACCCCACACACAATTTGTTGTAACCTAGGCCCTCTACTATTTTTCTTCATACAAAAAATAACCCCTTAAGCTTTTCCTTTCACGTGCTGCACACACGCACAACTTATATATGAATTATAAACATCTAAGTCATAGACTGGGCACTCACGTGCTGTCAACCTATCCCCATTTCTTTTTATATTTAAACCCTAAGTCTAAGCACAGCAACCCCATACCCATTCTATATATTAAACCATAGTACTAGCCTGCACCCTATCTCTATTCCCTACACTAAACCCCCTCTCACGAGAGCCTACCCTAATTCTCTATTTAAATAATAAGACCTAGGGCTAAGTCTTTCCCCCAGCAAAAGCAAACGCAGCCGCCCCCAAAATTTCTCCTCTCCACAACTCACATCCCCGCATCGCACGTCTCCGCATCGCAAGCCCCCATCGTGCCGTCACGCACGCATCTCCAAATGCCGGACCTCCTCCCCTCCCTCGTCGGAATTTCCCCGTCGGTCACCTCGTCGGAGACCGCCTTCGCACGACGGCAAAACCCCAGGCACCGGTAGCATTGCTGCTCTTCGCAGCAGCCAACTGCTGCTCCTCGCAGCAGCGAACAGCGGCACCCACAGCGCCGCTCAGGTCACGGTGGCGCCGCCTCGCATCGTTCAGAACCCCTCCTAGCAGCGATCCCCTCCGTAGCGCAGCAGCCCGCAGCGTAGCACGACCCCCCTTGCACAGTCTCAGCCCCGCGCGTCCCCTCCGCGGTAGCACAGCGCAGCCTCTCCGCTGTCCACACACGGCGAACCGCCAACCCTAGGGGTGATCCTCTCTCCGGTTAGTAACGAGGTTGCTCTTTCTAAATTTAGTTTCCAAACAGCGTTCTGTTTCAATCTTGGACCTAACAATCTGAAATGGCATGCTAAACGTAGAGCAGCTAGTGGACTTAATAAATAACGTTGCTAATAAGTTTAAAATCTGATAACAAGCAGGTATCATTAACATTAAGAACGACAGTAACTTATTATTAGCCTAGGTTGCTATTATAAATGGTTGTGTACTTATTCTTTTAACAACTTTATATAGTTGACATGATGTAACATTATTATTGATGTGGACCCGGGTCGGACTAGTGAACCTAATTAAAATTGGAATATTAGACATTTTAGGTTGCCTAATAACTTTTGGTTCCGTCAACTAACTTATTGAACCCGTGTTTTATCAGCAGAGAACCGTTTGTCCCAAACGTTCGTGATACCGGATCCAACCCCTGACGTTGCTACCCGACGTCAGAGTAGCTCTCGCATCGTGTTGAGGTAAGATCTGTCATGTAGGAATCACCACGAGCCTGTTAATCAACTAAAATTGGTAATTTTTGATGGTTGTGATTCACTAATCAAGATTAATAAATTGGGTTGTAGGCTGGACTGCGATCTGATTACATAGGTAGTTTGGACTCTGGTTGATCGTGACTTCAGCTTGGTTGTGCAGGCAAGTGATACTTGCCAGTAAATGTTTTAGGCCACGCTTTAGGCCAATTTGTTTGTTAGCGTAAAAGAGACTAGACAGTGAAATGATAGCTGCCTAGACGCCCTTTTTGATCTAGTTTGACAACGAAACTAGATCCGACACCCTACTTGATCTAGCTTGACAACGAAGCTAGATCCAACACTTTTACTTGCTTTCAATCATGCTGCCATGTCATGTTTAAATTTTCAATTAACTGTACGTACTTTAACTGCTCATCCCATGTCATGTCATGCATCATGTGTTCTTCGTGATTGAGTAGCACACACTACAAATGTTATTTCTATTGAGGCTAGGCACATGCTTTTGCGGGCACAACCTTATGCCATATTGAAGATAAACTTCCTGGTTCGTGATCCAGATGCGACCACAGTATTGTTGGAAAACCAACGCTCAATACACGTGGAGGGGTAGGGTTAAGCGATCACTTGAGCGTAGAAGTGTGCACGTATAGCCACTTCAGCCAAAAGGCGTAAACCCTATGCACATCGTGAAATGATAATGTTCGTGACTTGTGAAACAGTGTTTTTCGAAGCTTCTGCTACGACATGCATGCATGTCATCATGTCATCTTAAATTGTTGCATTCTTTAAATGTCATGTCAATTCATTATATTTAGAACTGCTAGTCGCTTTATTTTATTTGTATCCTTGCAGAAAAGTCCTCCGCCTTCTTGGGAGACTTTTGCTGACATGTGCCCTTTTCTCTTTGGGTGTCATATGTCAGGTTTTGAGCCAGTCTTAGTTGCAGAGGATGACAGGTTGCTGACGTTCAGTTCGAGGATTCTGGTCCCACCCTTAGCCTCAGCAGGTGACTCTCTTTACTTTAGTTTTGGCCATGCTTTAGGCCTATTGTTTAGACTTTTACTTTTGTGACTATTCTGTGATGTTGGAATAAATGTTGGATGTTTTATTGATGGATGTTCTTTTATTTGCTTCATTATTATTGTTGTTGTTTCGTCGCAATGCAAGGACCTGCTATTATTTGTAATTTTTACAGACGCTTATTAGACTGCAGCTTCACAGCTCCACGTCTGAGCGGACCTCATCACGTCTCGCCTTCCATTTTAGGGAAGCGAGGCGTGACATTTACCTTTTGAGATCGATCGCTGAAATAAAGTTGGGTAAAAATTTAGGCAAAAAATTTCAATCGCCTGCCCTTATGTGTGCCAGATGACCCATATCTGTCCGAGTTAAACGTCCATCTACCAGGACTTGCAGTGGTGGCTTATAGCTAACTGCTACAGAAAATTCCGTGGCTGCTAATCCATGGCTAATATTTGTCATCTGCCATGGAACATAAGCCACGGACTCGTCCCTGGCAAATGATTCAACAGTTGCTATGGATTCAGTCTGTGGCAGATGATCTGTGGCTGAGGCCTAGTTTTCTAGTGTGAGGGGGCAAAGACCACTTGGGGCCAAGGCCACAAGGTCGAGGGGGCTGTGCTCTAATGATTAAGGAGGATGTTGTGCTACGAATTCGGTGAATGATGAAATTATACTATGATGATTGACGAGGATGCTGTGCTCTAATCATTGAAGTGATGAGAATGCAACGATGTTGTAGAAGAGGGCACCGATCCAATCGGATGAGTGAGGTCATCGATCTGATGTACTGCAGAGGGCTGGAGTGGTTGTCCTCCCTCCCTCAAGAGGGGATAGAGTGACTTGCAGTGGAAGACATGAAGCCTAGATCAGAATGTCTCTGATACCATGTCAAATTAAGAAGAAGAATAATTGTTGCATTAGTTGATGATCATGGTTACAAGACATATCCCCATATATATAACCCATGAATCATGATTGGGCATAAAAGCCTAAGAGCCAATACAGGAAACAAAAAGATTCTTACAAGAAACTAAGAGGCAACACTAGAGTCGGAGAGACACTTGCACAACAAACAAAATGACAACTCTATTCCTAAATATATTAATTAATATCTTAACATTCTTCATGGCTTTGTGTTTCCATCATAATATTCATGTCCTACACACTTGAATTGTAACGACCGGTATTTCACCATATATATTTTCGTACGTATTTTTGTGACGTATTGAATTATGAGATCAGTTGTGTTATGATTTTACTTGACGTAACCCGTGAATGCGATTGATTACCGTATTTACGACCCACTCGTCTTCGCGGTCGTGTTGACACTAAATTTGTCGTTTTCGGACATCATTAACGCGCAGTGGCAATATCGTAATAACTAGGATGTTTTAACCATGTACTTTCTAATCCAATTACATTTTATAATTAAAAACTCATAATCCGTTTTAATAAATCAAATATCTTAATTAGTGATCTTCCAAAATCTTTCCCTAATGATAACAATCTAATAACTAATCCAAATCCTAAATAAATCCTTTTATAATCAATTTTAACTTAATAATCCTAACTAATCTTTTATATCCTAACTAATTGATTCTTTTCCAAATGAATACTATCAGATATCACAACAACCCATAACCCACGTCCTTTTTCCTCTTCAAAAAAAAAGAAAACACACAAACCAATCTGATTTCATTCAGATCCTAACAACTCCCCAGGCGCAACTCTCCGTTCTTTCTCTTCATAAAACCAACCCTAGCGCCCGTCCGCTTCGAAACTTCATGTCTCTCCGAATGCTCCAAGCAGAGCTACCTTCTCCGAGCGTTCGCCTCTTCCCCTCGCAACTCCCATCTCTCTGGTGTCTTTCCCACCGCTGCCTCCCAAACCCCTGAAACCCACCTCTTCGAGCGCCAGACTCCGGGCGCTCCTCCGTTCAGCCTCGATGCCTCACCGACCATCCCTCCATCCCGTGTCAGCGATCTCTGCTTCATCCATTCGAAACTAATGTGCCTCCGGGCTTTCAAACGCCTAGCCACCTCTCTCTTGATCGAACTCCGATCTCCACCGTCTCCTCCACACAACTCTGACACAGGCGAACTCTTTTCGTCGTGAAACCCAGGCTCTCCGACTTTCATCCCCACGATGCACCGCCGTGACTCAGCTCCTCATGGCCATCACCTCCGGCATCGTCCACAGAGCCCGTCAGCTGCACATCGCTCCAGTGACCAGTCAAAGCTGCTCCGACGCCACAGAGCCATTCTCCCGACTCCTCGCCGCCTTTTGCACCCACACGAAGAGCCACCCTCACACATGTAAGCTTACGACGAATTATTATTTCCTGTAATATGGCCTGGTGATAGTATAAATGTGTATAAACATTGTCTAATATATATATATATATATATATATATATATATATATATATATATATATATATATATATATATATATATATACTAGCAAATAACCCGTGCACAAGTGGGGAAGAATAAAAAGTGTCTGTATGGGGAGGGTCTAGGGGCAAAAATGCAAACCCGGGGTTGTATGTGCAAAATTCCCAACCTCTTCTCTTATCTCTCAAAATCTCATCACAAAACTCCCCACCTCTTCTCTTATCTATCAAAATATCATCACTTATCCAATTTCTCTTGTCCTATTTCTCTTATCCAATTTCTCTTGATAACATCCCTATTTTGTAGAATATACTAGTATATAACCCGTGCCCGTAGGGTACGGTTCATTTAAGATTTTCCCCACCTTTAAATTTTAAATCCCCTAATTTTAAACGAACTGCAATAACTAAAGCGTAATAATTATTATTTAGTTCCACAAAAAATTTCAGTTCCTCTAAAATTTTGTTCTCTACAATACAACCCCCCCCCCATTTCCAAAAATTGTAGTTTACCCGAAAATTTAGTTCATAAACTCTCTTCCTAGCCATTACCTCCTCAAGAACTAATCATCATGTTGAGACATTTGACCATCCTATTGAGACATTTATTTACAGTGTGCAAGTATTGTTTTGCTTGATATGGTTTTCTTTCAATTTGATCATCCTGTTGAAACTGTGCTATTTCAATTTAAGTGTGCAAAAGACATGTTGTATATCAATTGCTTACATTACGTCATGTATATCCATGTATCATAACTATTCTATTTTCACATCCTTACTCTGTGCATACTTCTTTAGTTGTGTATCTCTATTATAGGTCACAATTCCCTCGGTCATTTGTAATGTAAGTTTTCCATGTCATTGTAATTATGCATGGTTTCGTTCAGATGTCTAACAAATGTTAATCATCTCATATGTTGCTCTTAACTAATTATGCTTTGACTACATTGACTGGAGACTCACTTGCTATGTCCCATCATCTTGATAAGGAAGTAAAGGCTGCTGCATATATTGGGAAGAAAGCTACATATGCTTTGGGTACATTCGATGTTTGCAATGCGTATTATTTATGAGGGTACGGGTCATGTAAATATTCTATTTCCTTATTATCATCTAATAATCCTGCTTTTCCTGACAGATTGATAAATAGCATAGATAAGTTACTTACTATTATTATTTTCAGTATACTAATGGTTGGAATGTTCTAACTCTAAAACCCCATGTGCCAATTGGTAAATAGTCATTAGACTTACGCTTTATCTGAAAACTTTTTATCATTTTTTTACTGTGACACTTTACTCTCTCCTCAGAAATAGTATTCAACACTTTTTTTAATAACAATGGAATAAACTAATCAACTTTTTTTTCTCTTGACATCATAAGATCAGAATTCAGTCATCATCGATTGGCCTACCGCTGAGACTCTTGATTCCATATTCAGCTGAAACACCTCAAAGATCTATTTCCCAATGGCATTACCATGCAAGCTTATGGAGTTTGTGGCCCCTCAATGTTGTCGAGAACAACACAAAAGGAATGTATCATTATTTTGGAGTCATGTACAAGCTATCAATGATACAGAAACTTGTAAATGTTTATACACTGCAGTAAATTCTTATACACCTCAATGTTGCAGAGAACGACACAACATAAATGTATCATCATTTTGGAGTCTTGTACAAACTATCATTGATACAAAAATCTAATACCATGCTTCCAATGTTTATACGCAGTAAAATGATGATACATAAACATGTAAATGTTTTGTGCAGCTGATGCTATAAACCCGTAAACCTCAATGTTGCAGAGCCTGATACTCAGCCCTTTTTGCATCCATGTCTGCATGCCTTGTCTCGTCCTGCTTCTTCATCAATTCAAACACCTAAAACCAACATGGAAAAAATCAAATTTGCCATCACAATTAAACAATCCAACGATTTAAAGAAAAAAAATCAAGTTTGCAATCACAATTAAAACAATCCACAGATTTAAACAATTATGAAATCACAATTTTAAAAAACCAACCTTGCAATCACAACTAATACAATTTAAGCTGGGTCACCTCCAAATTTCTAGGCTAAGAAGAGAATTAAAAATTACAGAAAAAGGTATCATAATATTTTCAACTTGAAGCAAAATATATCTCAAAGATTTAAGTTTCAAATATTTAAGCTGAAACATAGATGCAAACTTTCAAATATCAAGTCGACATAGATTCAGATACTTTACTAAGATTTGTAGTTCGTGTTACAATTTTCAACTTGAAGCAACCCACAGATTTAAGCTGAAACATATTACCAAGACTATCAAGAATCCCCACATTTTACTCCTCAAATATTTTTGTAACGACCACTTTTCGTGGTACGTAGTTCGTGCACGTGCTTTTGTCCGTGCACGTGTTTATTTTAGACTTTATTTGTTTGTGAACGCTTTTGTGTGATATGCCGTTGTGAACGTCTCTAAGAGTATTAAATAGTGGCACTATCTTGGAACGACACTTCTCGAGTCGTTTTTCCACAATTTAATCTCACTCGATGAGACGTGACGATTTTCACTCTTGACGGGAGACGTTTCTATTTTTAGTTTCGTCGTCCGACGTCGAATTTGAGATCCGTCTTCTTAGTTAGCTCACATTGGTCATCACAATCACCCCGATATTTATTTTATAATTTTTGGAGTTTATTTGACCACTTTTATATTTTTAACAAGTTTTATAATATTTTTAATAATTAATTTTTAAATTATTTTCGGCCAAATAAAATTTATTTGAGTTTTAAACATTTTAAAGAATTTTTGAACCAATTTCCATCTCATTTGGACCAAGTCAAACCCTTGGGTGAGTTGGAGAAGTTGAATTTCAAATTTTAAATTATTTTAAACTTCTAATCCTATTAGATTTAGCCCTAGACCAAGTCAACCCATCTATACTATATAAACAACCCCTAGGAAGACCTATTTTCGCAAGAAATTAACCGTAGCCTCTTCCAAAACCCAATTTGACGTTGCGACGATTCGTCGCAACATTGCGACGAACAGCTGCCGCTCCGACCGAAGAAACGGCCTCCGTTCGCCCGCTCTGACCGATAGCCAAGCCCGCACCAAGCTCCGCCCGCACCCCGCTGCTGCAGCCGCTTCGTCCCCCTCTTCGACCGAGAAAATCTCTCGGTCAGACCGAGAGCTTGGCCCGCACCCCGCTCCGCATCGACCCCGCACCGTCGCCCGCAGCTGTCGCTCCGCATCACCCGTGCTTGACCGAGGCGCCCGCCCGCATTGCGCGCTCGCTGCTTCGTTGCAACGTTGCAAACGTTGCAACGCTTTGTCGCCCGCACCGACCGACCCGATTGCCCGCACCGACCGACCAAACCCCTCGCACCAAGGCCCCGCCGCACCACTGCAGCCCGCTGCGCTGCAAGCTTCGCACCCAGCGTGTCTGACCGACCAAATCCCCCGCATTGGCTGAGTACGACCGAGAGCCACTCGTCGCAACCCCGCATCCGTCGCACCACTTGCCTCCGTGGGCCCCCCAAGTTCTTCAGAGGTATTGTGGGTCCCCCAAAGGTCCCTAGGACTACAGTGGGCCCCACCTAGGTGCGTTCTCTTCGACGACTTGCAGCGTACAACGTCGTCGCCCGTCGTAGCCCGTCGTCGCACGTGCGAGCTTTGGAATCTGGAATCGTCGCCCCGGTTGATTGCTCTGAAATTTCCAGCGAGGAATCTAATTGGAATCTGGACTTGGAGCGCGATATTATTATTCCAACCCCCGGTGTCGCTACCTGACGCCGGTGTAGCTTTCGCGTCGTGTTGAGGTAACGCTTTGCACCCCTAGGACCCCCAACCCAATTGCATGCTAATCAAGACTAAAAATCAGTATTTTAAAGTATTTTAAATGTTTTAGCAATCACTAATCAAGATTAATAAAACGGATGTAGGCCGGTGGACTTGTGCACGTAGGAATTGTGATTTTGGACTCGTTGGACGGTGTTTCCCTGGCGTGATAATTGCAGGCAAGTGAAACTTGCCAAATCTTTCTTAGGGCCATGTTTTTAGGCCACTTCCTTATTTTTAGCGTAAAAGAGACTAGTCAGTGAAATGATAGCTGGCTAGACGCCTACTTGATCTAGTTTGACAACGAAACTAGATCCGTCACCTAAATGATCTAGCTTGACAACGAAGCTAGATCCAACCCTTTAAACTTGTTGTTCATGCATACTAAACTGTCACGTTTACTTTCCTTACCTGTACGCCTTACTACTTGTCTTGTCATGTCATCCATGCATTGAATATCGCATTCGTAGCACACGCTACAATACTTGTACTTGTACTCCCTTGTCTGGCTAGGTGCACCCCTAGACCAACAAGATAAAACACTTCCTGGCTCGTGTTCCAGAAGCGAGCATTCCCGTTCGGGGGTAAGGCCCTGGCTCGACACACGTGGAGGGGTAGGGATAAACGATCACTTGAGCTTATGAGTTGGCCCGCGCAGCCACTCTAGCCAAAAGGCGGAATCTCTGTGCACGAGGTGCTTACTTTCCTTGTCTTGTACTTGTTTTGTGAATGATTCATGTAATACTTGTCATCCATGCCATGCCATGCTCGTACTTTACTTTACTTGTTGCACTCATTACTTTAACTGCCATGTCATTGCATCATGCTAGAACTGCTAGGTTGCTTTACTTTTACCTACTTTCAGTTTCCTTGCACAAGTCATCCAGACTTGCTGACATGTGCCCCTTGCTCTTTTGGGTGTCACATGTTAGACCCTGAGCCAGAGACAGTTGTTGAGGACGAGGTGGTTGCTGACACTGAGCCTACGTTCGTCGGGGAGTTCGTGGACACCGGAGACCAGTTTTAGAGACTGTTGGCGTTGCTTTTGCTTTAGGTTGCTGTTAGATGTCGGTGCTTGCACCATTACTTTGTTGCTGTACTTTGTACTTTTGTTGGCCATGCTGGGGCCTCTTTTAGACTCTTTTATTTCTTTTAGCCTGGTGGCTTTTTCTGTGATGTTGAGATTTATTATTATGGATATTCTGAGATGTTTCTTTTGTCTCTTTTCGTTATTATTATCTTTGTTTCGTTTCGCGTTGCAAGGACCTGCAGTTTAAATTTGATTGACGCTTATCGGACTTGCAGCTTTGTAGCTTCAAGTCTGAGCGGACCTTCTCACGCTTCGCCTCCACGTTTTTGGGAAGCGGGGCGTGACAGGTTTTGTTGGTGGCCCATGCAGGTCCAATCTTGCAATTGCGAATTAGCGAAACAACGATGATAACGGAATGTCCATTAAATAAATTACAACATCTAAGTCATTAAGCTATGGAGTCTAAATTTTTGTTCGTTTTCTATGTCGTTAGATGGCGAGAAGACGACAGACTCGAGTTGGTGGCGGACCTACTCTGAAGACTTGCTATTTCTGTGGCAAGACCGGGCACATCAAGGAGCGGTGCAGAAGCTTTCTAGGCTGGTGTTTGATTTGTGGTGCTGCTACTCATTCAGCGAAGGATTGTCGGCATGCAAATCAATTGCGGAAAGCATCGGAGGGAATTCCACAGCAGGAAGCACCAGTAACTGGGCCAAGTCGGAAGGTGTGCCATCATTGTAGCAAGATTGGTCATGAGAAGAAACAGTGCAGGAAGAGGCTGGGCCAGTGCCTGATTTGTGGAGATCCTACTCATACTATGAAGGAGTGCCCGAAGTCTAACCAACCTTGGAAGGAACCCATCGCTGCACAGCCGTTACAGCAGAAAGCACCTGTACCTACAAGTCGTGGACCAGCCCTCGTTCCGCAGAAGCAGGCTTATCAGCAGGCCATGCAGCCAAGGGAGCAGGCTTATCCGATGACGGCAGTGGAGAGCGAGACTGTGGATGAGGTTATCGCAGGTAACTCTCGACCTAGTTGTTTCTTCCCTTAGTTAGTCCTGACTTGTTAAATTATGCTTGCATATGATTGTTTGCAAAAATAGGGTTGATTGTTAGACTGTTAATTAGATTCCTTGCTGAGAATTGATTTAATCGTCATAGGAGTTACCTTAGTGGTCCTTGTCTACCCCTGACCATATCAGACTTCTAGAATTCCTTTAGTCGTTCGCTTGGGCTCATCGATTATGGACCGAGCTGAGCGCATTTCATTATCGCCTAGCTCCCTCAGAAAGATCTAGCGCTAAGTTTCTTAAATTTTAGTTGGACGACCGTAGGAGTTTTCCCGTAGGTATCCTGGGCCATATCCTAGGCGTATGTATGTTTTGAACATCTGACCGTTTTCCTTGCCTCGATTCCCGAGATCGCCTCATGACAATCGTCGTCAATTTTCAAATCTCTCCATTGCAAATCTTGAACCTTCTGAAAGTATTTTCTTTTTGATTTCCTCTTTCCCTAAGTTTTAAATGTGTTCAAATTTTAATATGTATATATACTTATACTTCATGCTCCTCGTTGATTTAAATTTTTAAAACTATTGTCGAAATTTTTGAATAATAGTTTATAATACTTCTTCAGCCTACACTTTTGTACCTATGAAAATACATATTTCCTTTCATATATTAATTTCATTCTGAACTATACTTTAGCCTTGCCCAATTCGATTTATAATTTTCCTCCTTATTTGTGTTACTCGAATGATACGTCGTGGTTACTTTAATATACTTTCAAGTCACATGGAATTTCAGCTTTTAGCCAGTCGGTTTTATGCTCATCGTTTTCGCCATTTCAAAATTTTAAGAAATTACTATTCCTGGCCCAGACTTCCCATAGTTTGGTTTTAAAGCTTTACTACAGTTTTGATAATCTCACTACGAAGTTAATATTATTTTTCCGTGCACCATATATACTTTCAATTATTTTTATATCCGTACCAGGCTTGTTGTGCTCGTATATTAAGAATCTTGTGTAAACCAGTTTCTCATTTTTGGCAAACCCTGGTTCTCTAAAAGTAGTTTCAAAATGGATTATTTTAAATTTTCCATAGCCTAAAAAGTTTTGAAAGCATTTAACCTGAGTTTAAATTCTTCCGTTACTTGATTTCATTCTTTGACTTTCAAAACTTTTGACAACAAGTATATTAAATTACTGACGTATAAATTTCTAAACTACGTCCTTAATATTCGTGTAAATGATTTTACTTCCTTTTATAATGATTTTATATAGATCAATGGACCATTTTCTCCTATTATGAATATTCGACTCAAACTTATTTTGAACAACTCGTTTATCGCTCTCCAAATATTTCTTTTCAGACGAGGATTTCAACTTTTGAAGTACAACAGTTTTCAAACTCCACGTATTTTAGCTTATGCTATTTACCCTATTATCTCTTCTGTATCCTATTTAAGCATCTCCACATCTCCTTTTCCCTCAACCTAAACATCACCATTGAGCCAATGTTTTCCCTAACCAAGCCGTCTCCTTGTATTCGTCCTATCTGAACTCGTGCTTATCGATCCTTCCCTCGTCACGCTCTCGACCTCTCTTATTTGCTTAGGCCTTAGGGTCCGTCAATGTCTGTGTCAAATCTTAATTGTTAGTAGGCCCTTGGACCTTGTGAGGTAGTCGTAGTGCACGTACCTAAGTTGTGTACGTGGGTTGAATGAGTATAACCCCATAGTATACTAATGGCTGCTTATTGTGTGTTATATATACTCGGAGTTATTCAAGATGTGTGAAGTTGTTTGTATGTTAGTAGTTATAGTTTGGTGTGTGGGTAGCTATACCATACTAAGGATGCCTGTGTATATAAGAATTAGTGTGTGAATACCTAATAGGGTGTATGTAATTAGGAGATACTTATAATGGTTGAAGCAATATGCTGGTAAAACTGTGTGTATGCTAGGTGTGATAATAATAATAGGTGTTGGTGCACTAGCTATAGGTAGTAGGCTATGGTGTGAATATATATATTCCACGTGGGTGACTATACGATGAATGCGTAGGTATTAAGGAGTGTATTATAAATATGCGGGTGCTGATGTCTGTGTTATTATTATAGTATATAGAGTGATTGAACTATGTGAGTATTACATGACTAAACATTAAGTGTGATTGACTTATGGTATGTATATGGTTGTATTGATAGACGTATAAATATTGGAGTGGTATTGGTATAGGTATAAATGCCGCGTTACGTATATAGAATATTCTGATATGTGTATTGAGTCCCACTCAAGCTTGAGTGGGTATACTCTAAGAATACTGATGTGTATGTCTAAAGTTTGAATATAGCGATGCTTGATGTATGTATAGTGATAGAAGTGTTTGTGCCTGGTTGTGTTACACACATGATTGTGGGTCGCTACACCAGTATATAGTTATAGGTGTTGGTCTTGTGGTATAGTTAACTACTAAGGACTTGCTCGTGTGAACGTATGTGTACTAGCTAAAACTAGGTGTGTAAGTGTGCTAGTTATATAATGATATGATTGGTATACGTGAATGAAAAGTTAGCGTGTATGGGTGTGCACCATGCACGGGTAAGTATGTGCTTAGTTATAGGTATTGATGACTATGGCATATGTGGCGTGTCGTAAATACAGTTATAGGACCGTACGTAATGTGAATGTATGGTGAAATATTTGAATGCATTTGAATGACTATATATATTATGAAGCTATAGTAGAGGTGAATATATATATTAAATATAGTGAAGCATGATTTAAAATGGCATGGAGTGACTACATGTGTTGAGATGTTTGGTATTGGATGAATATTAGAGGGTAGTATACCCTTGATGTTTGTGCATAGGTAGCTATCTATATGTAGAGCAATGATTGTATTTGCTAAATGTGAGACTACCCTTATATGAGTATCTGAAATGTTGTTTTGTGTTTAGGTAAGTAGTAGATATATAAGGGATGTATGCTTATAAATATGATTGAAATACATGTATAAAATTGACTGACTATAATGAGTATAAGTGTATAACATACGTGAATGTGTATATATATACGTGTTGGTAGTGTTAATGTTTGACTACCTAGTGCGTGTATAAGCACTTGTAATGACTATACTTGGTTTGAAATATAATGTGACTTGATTGGGGTAGTTATTAGAGCGACTAGATATATATTAGAAAGTCCGAGGACGGACTTTATTCTAAGGTGGGGAGGATGTAACGACCACTTTTCGTTGTACTTTGTTCGTGCACGTGCTTTTGGCCGTGCACGTGTTTATTTTAGACTTTATTTGATTGTGAACACTTTTGTGTGATATGCCGTTGAGAACGTCTCTGAGAGTATTAAATAGTGGCACTATCTTGGAACGACACTTCTCGAGTCGTTTTCCCACAATTTAACCTTACTTGATGAGACGTGACGATTTTCACTCTTGACGGGAGACGTTTCTATTTTTAGTTTCGTCGTCCGACGTCAAAATTGAGATCCGTCTTCTTAGTTAGCTCACTTTCATCGACACGATCACCCTGATATTTATTTTATAATTTTTGGAGTTTATTTGACCACTATTATATTTTTAACAAGTTTTATAACATTTTTAATAATTAATTTTTAAATTATTTTCGGCCAAATAAAATTTATTTGAGTCTTAAACGTTTTAAAGAATTTTTGAGCCAATTTCCAGCTCATTTGGACCAAGTCAAACCCTTGGGTGAGTTGGAGAAGTTGAATTTCAAATTTTAAATTATTTTAAACTTCTAATCCTATTAGATTTAGCCCTAGACCAAGTCAACCCATCTACACTATATAAGCAACCCCTAGGAAGACCCATTTTCACAAGAAATTAACCCTAGCCTCTTCCAAAACCCAAATTTGACGTTGCGACGATTCGTCGCAACGTTGCGACGAACAGCTGTCGCTCCGACCGAAGAAACGGCCTCCGTTCGCCCGCTCTGACCGATAGCCAAGCCCGCACCAAGCTCCGCCCGCACCCCGCTGCTGCAGCCGCTTCGTCCCCCGCTTTGACCGAGAAAATCTCTCGGTCAGACCGAGAGCTTGGCCCGCACCCCGCTCCGCATCGACCCCGCACAGTCGCCCGCAGCTGTCGCTCCGCATCGCCCATGCTTGACCGAGGCGCCCGCCCACATCGCGCGCTCGCTGCTTCGTTGCAACGTTGCAACGCTTTGTCGCTCGCACCGACCGACCCGATCGCCCGCACCGACCGACCAAACCCCTCGCACCAAGGCCCCGCCGCACCACTGCAGCCCGCTGCGCTGCAAGCTTCGCACCCAGCGTGTCTGACCGACCAAATCCCCCGCATTGGCTGAGTACGACCGAGAGCCACTCGTCGCAACCCCGCATCCGTCGCACCACTTGCCTCCGTGGGCCCCCCAAGTTCTCCAGAGGTATTGTGGGTCCCCCAAAGGTCCCTAGGACTACTGTGGGCCCCACCTAGGTGCGTTCTCTTCGACGACTTGCCGCGTACGACGTCGTCGCACGTCGTAGCCCGTCGTCGCACGTGCGAGCTTTGGAATCTGGAATCGTCGCCCCGGTTGATTGCTCTGAAATTTCCAGCGAGGAATCTAATTGGAATCTGGACTTGGAGCGCGATCTTTTATTCCAACCCCCGGCGTCGCTACCCGACGCCGGTGTAGCTTTCGCGTCGTGTTGAGGTAACGCTTTGCACCCCTAGGACCCCCAACCCAATCGCATGCTAATCAAGACTAAAAAACAGTATTTTAAAGTATTTTAAATGTTTTAGAAATCACTAATCAAGATTAATAAAACGGATGTAGGCCGGTGGACTTGTGCACGTAGGAATCGTGACTTTGGACTCGTTGGACGGTGTTTCCCTGGCGTGATAATTGCAGGCAAGTGAAACTTGCCAACTCTTGCTTAGGGCCATGTTTTTAGGCCACTTCCTTGTTTTTAGCGTAAAAGAGACTATTCAGTGAAATGATAGCTGGCTAGACGCCTACTTGATCTAGTTTGACAACGAAACTAGATCCGTCACCTAATTGATCTAGCTTGACAACGAAGCTAGATCCAACCCTTAAAACTTGGTGTTCATGCATACTAAACTGTCACGTTTACTTTCCCTACCTGTACGCCTTACTACTTGTCTTGTCATGTCATCCATGCATTGAATGTCGCATTCGTAGCACACGCTACAATACTTGTACTTGTACTCCCTTGTCTGGCTAGGTGCACCCCTAGACCAACAAGATAAAACACTTCCTGGCTCGTGTTCCAGAAGCGAGCATTCCCGTTCGGGGGTAAGGCCCTGGCTCGACACACGTGGAGGGGTAGGGATAAACGATCACTTGAGCTTAGGAGTTGGCCCGCGCAGCCACTCTAGCCAAAAGGCGGAATCTCTGTGCACGAGGTGCTTACTTTCCTTGTCTTGTACTTGTCTTGTGAATGATTCATGTAATACTTGTCATCCATACCATGCCATGCTCGTACTTTACTTTACCTGTTGCACTCATTACTTTAACTGCCATGTCATTGCATCATGCTAGAACTGCTAGGTTGCTTTACTTTTACCTACTTTCAGTTTCCTTGCACAAGTCATCCAGACTTGCTGACATGTGCCCCTTGCTCTTTTGGGTGTCACATGTTAGACCCTGAGCCAGAGACAGTTGTTGAGGACGAGGTGGTTGCTGACACTGAGCCTACGTTCGTCGGGGAGTTCGTGGACACCGGAGACCAGTTTTAGAGACTGTTTGCGTTGCTGTTGCTTTTGGTTGCTGTTAGATGTCGGTGCTTGCACCATTACTTTGTTTCTGTACTTTGTAGTTTTGTTGGCCATGCTGGGCATCTTTAGACTCTTTTATTTTTTTTAGCCTGGTTGCTTTTCTGCGATGTTGGAATTTATTATTATGGATATTCTGAGATGTTTCTTTTGTCTCTTTTCGTTATTATTATCTTTGTTTTGTTTCGCGTTGCAAGGACCTGCAGTTTAAATTTTGATTGACGCTTATCGGACTTGCAGCTTTGTAGCTTCATGTCTGAGCGGACCTTCTCACGCTTCGCCTCCACGTTTTTGGGAAGCGGGGCGTGACAATTTTCTTATAGATTCAATCCACTATCAACTTAAATCTTCTTCCTAAAAGGAACAAATTTGTTTCTAGGATATATAATTAGTTGTCAGAAATACAAAATTAATTAACTATGCTTATTCTACCGTGAACTTCATATACTTGAAGGATTGCAGTTAACAGAGTTAAATAGTATCAAACCCATAGGGTTCTATTTGAATATGAAAGATTCTCCAATGCCTATATCATAAATTACAGAAAATTCAACAAAGCGATTCATTTTATACCTGAGTGAATGCAGTAGGATCGAGCATGAAATCGTTCACAATAACAAAGGTGTGAATACACTTATTTATCAGTAAACATCAACATGATTTTACCATCTCAGGTTTCAAAATTTGTAGATTAATCAAATAGTGATTGACATAATAAACATCAACTTTGTTTAATCAATTTTGTGGAAACATCAAATATATATTATCAAAAATTTTGAAATTGCAACTATATCCACAATGTTATCAACAATTTTGTGGAAACCACTGCAAACATCAAAACAAATATAATTCATTACATCCACAGTGACATCATGAACATACACTTCTTTAATATGGAAAATGCAAACAAACACCATGCACACACAACTCTTTATCAGTTATCAGTAACCATCAACATGATTTTACCATCTCAGGCTCTTTACTTTGTGAAAAATTAGCAGCCACATGCATTTATATGAGTTAAAATGTATGCAGTTAAAAACTTGTCAGCTAACATGTTTGCAATCAATTTTCATATGTTTGTCCGTTAATCTGGGTGTAGTAATCAATTGTTGTGTTAACAATAGATAACAAATTTTCAGATGTTTGCAGGTTCATATTTTACGGATTCATATGATTGCTGATTATAAGGAGAAACAAAACCATGGATAACAAATTTGTATGAGTTAAACTGCATTTTGGGGAGAAGTAATAGTGTTAAGGGCATGCAGGGTTTATATGTATTCATCGGGGATAAATAACATCTTTTTGCCAAACATTTATTGGCATAATTCATGCTAATTTATTGTCGTACATTCGCCCAATGGATTAAATTAGCAGGCGAATTTATTGGCATGAATGTATAAATTATGCCAATTCATGCTAATAACAGCTTTTACCAGGTAATTTATTGGGATACAAACAAACATCATGGTAATAACTGCTTGAATTATTAGCATGAATTATGCTAGCTACATTAGTGTCAATGAATAGAACTTTTTGTGACTAAATTATAACAGCTAATTTTGAGCAAACAAATGCACATACCCCTTACAGAACACATGCAGATATTACCCTTGAAAACAGAATAGAAATGCTTGCAAACTCTAGTTCAAATTCCTCCAAATCTGTAAGTAAAATCAATGTCATGGCGAATGAAGCCAAAAATCTCAAACTAACACAAATTTGTATCTGTTACTGTATCTGTTACTTACTGATGCTCGAATCAATGTCTTGAATGACAAATCAATAAAAAAAGAAAGAAAGGAAGCGTCCATCCTAATATTGAAGGGAGTTATTAGCATAATTTAGCACAGGATAACGTGCAAATTCTAAAAGCAATGAAAAAAGTATACTGTGATAATCTTTTGTAATTGAAGTGTGCAAAATGACTCCTAATAATGAAGCATTTTGTGAAAATCTGAAAAGCAATCTGGGTATTCTTACAAAAGCAATGTAATCCCGATACCCTGTACAATCTGCAAAAAGGGAGTTATTAGAAAAAAAGGGTACTCTGTGATAAACTTTTGTAATTGCAATGAAAAAAGGATGCATCATTGAAGTGTCCATCCTAATAATGAAGCATTTTATAATTGAATTCAGTTCAGATACATTAACAATTTTGAAGCAATTTGTAAATTAACCGTTTTCTAATTGAAGCATAACTCAGAAACATTAAGCATTTTGTGATAATCTTAATAATAAGACAGTGCACAGTCAAAAAAGAACTCATTACAGATAAACCCTGTATAAATTGAGAACATTGCCATCAAGAAATTACATAGCGACCACCAAATGTCATCTCCATGATATCTCCAAGTTTTTGTAGATCATATAACATGGATGGAAAAGCCATCAGTTATGAACTCTAACAAATAAAATTCCTTCATGCATATTAAATCAGATGAAATTGAAAAGCAAACAGAAAACCATACTAAAACATCAAAGGTAAATTAAAAACATCAAAGACCACAAAATGAAAGTAACCATTTGGTTGATTACAGTAAAAATTTGAACCAACCCATAAAATAGTCAGCATGGCCCATAAAGCACATAAATAATATCAAAGACAGGACTACACGCTCATACATGCAGGAAGCATCGCCACCTCCAATTTATTTTAGATTTGATGCCATTATGGATTTTCCTTTAGCATTTCACATTTTATATTGTGCATTGCATGTCAATGTAGCTATTTCACATGCTAGTTTAGATTTGTTAAGGGCAGTGAAAAGGGGAAAATTTTCACTTGTAGGGAGCATTTCACATGCTAATTTGCATCTAGCCTTAACATCCCAACTTGTTAATTCTTTAATTTTTCTAAGGTTAAAATTATTAGCGAGTCTCGGTATTAATACATTTACATCCTGACTGAATTTAAAAGAAACTCAAATTCTGATTAATACTTTATCTAGCATGTACTATACACAAACTCTTACAAAATTAATGCAGACATATGGCAATGACTTAACAAAATCAAAAAAATGTGCTTTTAATGATTTTAAGAAAGTTTTGGGGGAAAACAGATATCCACAATATTTCATCAGGCAAGTAATTGGATAAGAATGCAAGGAGACCTCTTCGGAACTTCAAATCTCATGATTATCTTCCAAATTGGTCACAAAACTGTTTTTCCTGTTTTTACTTCAAGTATTTTTAGGCCAAATGCTCTAAATATTTCATATCATCCCTAACAAAATTGTTGTTCGCATAACTTTTATAATATGGGCCAAAGGCTCCAAACGCCCCCTTTAACAAATGTTATAGACCGTAGTGTCAGGCAAGAGCACATTGTGAAGGCTATAAGAAAGAGGGATTTAGCAAAATTTCTGTAACACTAACAAAAGGTTTAAAGCTTACTATTATTATATAACTAACAATGAATTTAGCCAATTTCTATAACACTGGCAAAAGGCTCATTCGAGAGACCCAATTCCTGCAAAAATCAATTGAATTTAGCCATTGATTATTAGAAAGATTGTACCTTTCTTGTTCCGTTGCAGAAGATCGAATGGATTTGAGGCCTTGAGAAAAAGAGCTTGTTCTGTTTCTGTTTTCAAGTAGCTGCTTTCCAATTTCTGCTAGTTGAAACTTCTTTTTAGCAAATAGTTCTTCGGCCGAAAGGTCCTTCTCCATCTTAGCCTATTCATCATAATGGCAAAGGATAGCTAAGGAAACAAAAAACAAAACAAAACAATAACAATAACAAAAACAGCTCTCAATTAAATGATGTTGCCTATCATTGGGAGCTGCAATTAATCCATGGGTTCATGCCAAAGAGAACTGATTTGTTCCCACCAAATTCTTGGCTGGTGGCAGAATTGAAGGTTGTTCATACTTAACTTGAAGGCTATTTGGGTCCAGTATTTAGTTGGGGTGCTTGGATTGGTTCAGATAAATTTATGCAGAATTAAGGCATTGGACATTTTCTAAACCAACCAAGGATTGAAAAATTACCCAAAAAACAACAAAAAGGATTATTTTTCATGTGCAAATTTTGGAAAGTTCTGATGCTTCAAGGGTCTAAGTTGCTTGCAATATTTAATTTACATCCCACTTAATATTTTTGTGCACATCTGCTCATGCTGTTTAATTTTGAATACCTTTTACATGTATATCCTACACACATCATGTCACGCCCCGCTTCCCAAAAACGTGGAGGCGAAGCGTGAGAAGGTCCGCTCAGACTTGAAGCTACAAAGCTGCAAGTCCGATAAGCGTCAATCAAATTTAAACTGCAGGTCCTTGCAACGCGAAACGAAACAAAGATAATAATAACGAAAAGAGACAAAAGAACATCTCAGAATATCCATAATAATAAATTTCAACATCGCAGAAAAAGCCACCAGGCTAAAATAAAAGAGTCTAAAAGAGGCCCAGCATGGCCAACGAAAGTACAAAGTACGAAAACAAAGTAATGGTGCAAGCACCGACAACTAACAGCAACCTAAGCAAAAGCAACTCAACAGTCTCTAGGACTGGTCTCCGGTGTCCTCGAACTCCTCGACGAACGTGGGCTCGGGCTCAGCGTCAGCAAACACCTCGTCCTCAACAACCGTCTCTGGCTCAGGGTCTAAAATGTGACACCCAAAAGAGCAAGGGGCACTTGTCAGCATGTAACGACTGCTTTTCATGTATCTGAATATAATATAATATAATATATGTTTTGGTGGATTTTCTCCTCTTGTGTGGTTTTCGTCTCCGTAGATTTCATTTTCGATCGATTCGTCGTATTTTCTCGTTTCTTCCTTAGGATTGTCGATTTCGAAGTATGTCACTCGTGACGGACTTCATAACGGTCGTATCTAACTGTTAGATCAAGCCTAGGAGTCTTAGGAATCGATCCCGGGGCCCCGTGTTCCGTATCGGAACTTTTGGTGCTCATTAGCCGGTGTAAGAAGGGCCACCGACCGACTAGATGACGATCCAGTCGGTCGGCAATCCTTCTTGGACCGACTAGTTGGCTTTCTAAAATTATTCAGGATTTACTGTTTATCGTTAGTCGGTCTAAGAACGTTGGTTGACCGACTAGGTTGCAAACTAGTCGGTCGGCAATGCTTCTTTAACCGACTAACTCATCATCTTATTTTTGTATCAGCTACTGTTTACTCTTAGTCGGTCTAAGAACGTTCATCGACCGACTAGATGATAAACTAGTCGGTCAGTATTTGTTCATGGACCGACTAACTCTAGAATCCTATTTTCGTTCAGGAGTTACTGTTTGCACTTAGTCGGTCTGCGTTGGTCGACCGACCAACTAGTTGCCAAACTAGTCGGTCAGTGGTTGCTCTTTGACCGACTAACCAGTGTTGAAACCCTAATTTCTGGGCAGCCGCCAGCCCATCCTATTTAAACCCAACCCAAACGATTTCATCTTCTCCAACACGACCCAAAACCCTAAAATCTTCCCCCTTCAGCCCCCATCTTCCTCCAAGCTTCATTTATCCATTCCAAGCCCTAAATCCATCATCCAAACCATCCATTCACTCCATCTACCTCTCATCTTCCCCAAAATCTCACCAAAACCCATCAAAATCCCCAAATCCCCCAAAACCCTAGTTTCCCCAAACTTCTCCAATCTTTTCCAGATCTGATCCTAGGGTTCCCCGGAGTGTTTCTTCCGTCTCCTCTTGGTAAGAAATCGATCTACCGTCGTTTTCATAACTTATTCATATTTTTATGAAACCCTAATAAAATTTCATGTTGTTTGATGTTTGTTCCCCCATAACAGCGATTTCCCCGTAGATTGGCACCCGTGTGACGAAGTGGTCGTCATCCCCGATGCTAGGCAAGTGAAACTTGCCACTTAGGGTTTAGGCCATGTTTTAGGCCATTTGCTTGTTGTAGGCGTAAAAGAGGCTAGGCGACGAAATGATACTCGCCTAGGCGCAAATTGGGGAACTAGCTTGACAACGAAGCTAGTTCCAACACATATAGCATGTTGCACAAATACCATGTCATGTTTACTTTCCATTAACGGTACGCAAATTAAATGTCATGCCATTGCATTCTTTTGGTGATCTCGTGATTGCGTAGCATCGCTACAATACTTGTGTTTCCTGGCTCGTGACCAGAAGCGAGCATAATGAGTTGCTAACCCCAACGCTCGATATATTGAATTGTGAACAAAGAAACAAGCTCCCGTGCGGGGAAACCCTGGCTCACTTGCTGGGCTCATGTTCAGGGACCCTGGCTTGTTTAGTGCGGGATGGGGTAAGGGTTAAGCGGCCAGGCAACTGGGGGTCTGTTTGATCAACAACTGCAGTTGTAAGGCGTAAACTCTTTGGGGTGGGGTAGTGTTTAGTGCCGATCGGTCTGAAATGTTGTACCATTCAGCGAAGGGCGTAAACATCTACAAAACAACCGTGAAACGTGATTTGTGTTTAGTGCCGATCGGTCTGAATGTTGTACCATTCAGCGAAGGGCGTAAACACCTATAACAATGTGAATTGATTGAGATTGATAGTAGCGTGGCTACTCTTGTCTTGTCTTGTCTTGTCATGTCCCGATAATTGTTCTCTTGTATAAATTGTCTTGCCATGTCTTAAATTGTGCACTCATGTTATAACTGCTATGTCATGCATACTAAACTGCTAGGTTGCTAGTTGCCTTACTTTCAGTTTCCTTGCCCAAGTCTTTTAGACTTGCTGACATGTGCCCCTTTACTCTTTTGGGTGACACATGTTAGATCCTGAGCCTGAGTACCTTGTTGAGGACGAGGTGTTTGCAGACGCCGAGCCCGAGCTTGTGTTTGACGGGGAGTACGTGGACACTGGGGACCAGTCCTAGTGTCTTCGTGTGTTTTCCTTTTGTTAGACAGTTGTTTTGTTATCGGTGCGTAGCACCTATACTTTGTTATGTCGTCGTTTTTGTTGGCCTTGTTCTGGGCCTTGGACTCTTTTCTTTTAGCCTGGTGGCTTTTCTGGACGTTGGACTTATGTTGATGTTGGACAATTTATGAGATGTGAATTTTATTTCAGTCTCTCCTTGTGTTATTATTGTTATTCTGTTGTGGTTACAGGGACCTGCATATATTTTATTGACGCTTATCGGGTTTGGGGCTTCACAGCTCCACTCTCGTGCGGACCTTTTCACGTCTCGCCTCCATTTTAGGGAAGCGGGTCGTGACAGGTTTTGTTGGTGGCCCATGCAGGTCCTTCTGTAACTGCGATTTTTGGAATAGCAATAATAATATTAGAATGTCCAATAAACTTAGTTCGACGTCCGAGTCATAAGCTATGAGTCTAATCTGATTCGTTTTCTGTGTCACTAGATGGCAGGAAGGTGTTTCACCCGTGGTGGGGGTAGTGGCGCGGTCCCTCATGATGAGGAGCCTGAGCGAGAACCCACCAGCGGTGAGATGATGCGGATGATGCTCCAGATGATGCAAGTGCAGCAGGGCGTGCTTTTGCAAGTCCAGAATGCTCCACTTGCTCGAGCTGCCTGGGCTCTTCCGGATGCCCCTCGCTCTGAGCCAGGAGCGAAGCAATTTCGGGAGCTGGGTCCCGCATATTTTGATGGTTCTGAGGGTCCTCTGGCTACAGATGAGTGGATTCGGAACATCGAGGACAATCTGAAGATGGCGAAGATTAACCCGGCTGGATGGGTTGATCTGGCTAAGAGGCAACTCAAGGATAATGCTCGGAATTGGTGGGATGCGGAAGAGAAGATGTTGGTGGAGCCAATAGCTTGGGCTACCTTCAAGGCCAGATTTGAGGGTGAGTTCTTCCCGAAAGCTGCCAGGGAGGAGATGCTGCAGCGTTTTATCGATTTGAAGCAAGGGAACTCGTCGGTGGACCTATATCACCAAGAGTTCATGAGGCTGAGTCGGTTTGCACCGAAGATGGTGCAGGACGCTGAGGAGAAGGCTCAGAGGTTCCTGCAGGGGCTTGCTTCGGAGCTCCAGAGTTTTGTGACCTCCTCTGACCGGGAGTCTTATCAGAAGGTTCTGGTAGCAGCCAAGAGGCAGGAGCTGCTCGTGAACCAGAGGAGGGGGTCTGCTGTTGGTGCTGGGAAGAGGCCTATGGAGCAGGCGAGAGCTGTGGTTAGACCTGGATTCAGGCCTAATCAGTCTGCTCAGTTTAAGAGGCCAGGAGGGCCTATTCTGAAGTCTTGCCATTTCTGCGGCAAGCCTGGCCACATCAAGGATCAGTGTCGGAAGTTTCTGGGCCAGTGTCTGGTTTATGGTGATGCTTCCCATGTCGCGAAGGATTGTCGGCATGCGGGTCCGCTGCGGAGGGCTCCTGTTGCAGCACAGCCGTTGAAGCAGCGAGCGTCTGTTCCTGCTGGTCATGGGGCAGCTCTTGTTCCGTAGGGGCAGGCTTTTTGGCAGGCTGTTCTGCCGAGGAGGCAGGCTTTTCTGATGACCGCTGCGGAGAGCGAGGCTGTGGATGAGGTTATCGCAGGTAATCCTCAATCTAGCTGTTACTTTCCTAGCTGGTTTGATTGTTAGATTATGTTGTTTGCTTGAACATGGTTGTTTGCTAGACTATGGTTTGATTGTTAATTGCTTGTTAGGTGTGGTTTTGGTTTGCACATTTCCTGCACGAGTCCTCTTTGACTCTGGTGCATCGATGTGCATTATTTCTCGGAGCTTCGTGGAGAGGCATTCCTTGTCGACGTCCCCTCTTCCCAAGAGTTGGAATATCGTTACAGGGAATGGCGTGGTCTCGGTGCATCGTGGTTGCAATTCTTGCTCGTTGGTGGTCTGTGGACATGAGCTTTTCGCTGATTTCATTGTCCACGACATCATCAACTATGATGCAGTTCTTGGGATGGACTGGCTTGCGAGCTTCTATGCTACGATTGACTGCAGGAGGAAGAAGGTGGTGTTCGAGATTCCCGGACATCCAGTGTTTGAGTTCAGTCGTGGTAGCAGTTCGCTTGGTCCTGTCAGATTTCGGGCCAGGCCGGTGGAGGCTGTGGCTATGCAGATGGAGCTGGAGTGGCCAGCTGTGGTGCGTGATTTTGGCGACGTCTTCCCCGAGGAGATGTCTGGTTTGCCGCCTGATCGGGCTTTGGAATTTTCTATCGATCTTGTTCCAGGTGCGCAGCCGATTTCGAAGGCGCCGTATCGTATGGCACCTGCAGAGTTGGAAGAGTTGCGGAAGCAGTTGGATGAGCTTTTGCAGAAGGGTTATATTAATCCTAGCGTGTCTCCGTGGGGAGCACCGGTGTTGCTGGTGAAGAAGAAGGATGGTTCGCGTCGCATGTGCGTGGACTATCGGGAGTTGAATGCGGTGACCATTAAGAATAAATACTTGTTGTCTCGCATCGATGATATTTTTGATCAGCTTGGAGGTTTGAGGGTGTTTTCTAAATTGGATTTGAGGAGTGGTTACCATCAGTTGAAGGTGAAGAAGGGAGATGTTCCGAAGACAGCGTTCAGGACGAAGTATGGACACTATGAGTTCGTGGTTATGCCTTTCGGCGTAACTAACGCGCCCGCAGTCTTCATGAATATGATGAACCTGATTTTCTACGAATTTTTGGATAAGTTTGTCGTTATCTTTATTGACGACATTCTGATCTATTCGAAGTCGGAGGAAGAGCATGCCTCGCACTTAAGGACGGTGTTGGAGATCTTGAGGAAGCATCGGTTGTATGCTAAGTTTTCGAAGTGCGAGTTTTGGCTGGATAGAGTTGCTTTTCTCGGGCATGTGGTGACTGGAGATGGTATTTTAGTGGATCCCGAGAAGATTCGGGCCATCAGGGAGTGGCCTGTTCCGTCGTCTGGGTCTGAGATTCGGAGTTTCCTTGGACTTGCTGGTTATTATCGGCGATTCATTAAGGACTTTTCTCGTATTGCTGAGCCGATGACCAGGTTGACGCGGAAGGATGTTGTTTTTGTTTGGTCGGGTGATTGTGAGAGTGCTTTTGGTGTTCTGAAGGAGAGGTTGACGAGTGCCCCTATTCTTGTTGTGCCTGATCGCAGCGGTGGATTTGAGATCTTTTGCGATGCTTCTGGCAAGGGTCTCGGTTGTGTGTTGCATCAGCATGGGCATGTTGTGGCGTATGCGTCTCGTCAGCTTAAGGTTCATGAGAAGAATTATCCGACGCATGATTTGGAGTTGGCTGCCGTCGTGTTTGCTCTTAAGATTTGGAGGCACTTCCTGCTGAGTGAGAAAGTGAAGATTTTCACCGATCACAAAATCTTGAAGTATATTTTCACTCAGAAGGAGCTCAACATGCGACAGCGTCGATGGTTGGAGCTTATGGCGGATTATGAGATTGATTTGCAGTTTCACCCTGGCAAGGTGAATGTGGTTCCGGATGCTTTGAGTAGGCTTCAGGTGGTGATGATTTTGACCTCGCAGTGGAGATTGCAGCAGGATTTTTGCGAGTCTGGCGTGGAGATTGTTCTTCCTGGAGAGGCTTCGTCGTTGATGTACATGCAGGTACAGTCGACGGTCGTGGATCGGATTAAGGCTGGCCAGGCTGAGGATCCGAAGCTGGTGAAGATTCGGGAGCAGGTGGAAGCCGGTCTGCGGACTGACTTTTTGATTCATGAGGATGGCTCGCTGAGGTTTGGAGCCAGGTTGTGTGTGCCAGCTGGGGATATCAGAGAGGAATTGATGGTGGAGGCACACAGTTCGCCGTATTCGGTGCATCCTGGTGGCACCAAGATGTACCAGGATCTTCGTCTGAATTATTGGTGGCATGGTATGAAGAGGAGCGTGGCTCGGAGTGTAGCCAAGTGCTTGGTTTGCCAGCAAGTGAAGGCGGAGCATCAGCGTACGGCCGGGTTGCTACAACCGCTTCCGATTCTGGAGTGGAAATGGCAACACATCACTATGGATTTCTTGACTACCTCAGAGTCCGAAGCAGAATGACGCGATTTGGGTGATCGTAGATCGATTGACCAAATCTGCGCACTTTATTTCGTTCCGAGTGGGATAGTCCACTGAGGCGCTAGCGAGGAGATATATGGAGGTAAAATTCTTTTACTCTCCGTTTTTATTTCCTTTTCCTAGTTTGGATAGTGATGTAGCGTGAATCGTGCAGGAGATTGTGCGACTTCACGGAGTCCCCTTGAGTATCGTGTCTGACAGAGACACGAGGTTCACATCTCAGTTCTGGCAGAGTTTGCAGAAGAGCTTGGGTACGCGTCTGAGTTTCAGCACGGCGTACCATCCGCAGACGGATGGCCAGTCCGAGAGGACAATTCAGATTTTGGAAGACATGCTGAGGGCGTGCATGTTGGATTTCAAGGGTTCGTGGGAGGACCATCTACATTTGGTGGAGTTCTCTTACAACAACAGCTTCCAGGCGAGTATTGGCATGGCGCCTTTCGCCGCTCTTTATGGGAGGAAATGTCGATCGCCATTGAGTTGGGATGACGTTGGTGATCGGGAGTTGTTGGGACCTGAGATGATCGTAGAGGCCGTGGATATCGTCAGGAATATTCGGGAGAGGTTGAGAATTGCTCAGGACCGTTTTAAGCATTGGGTGGATGCCAAACGTCATCCTTTGGAGTTTCAGCCGGGCGACCATGTGTTCTTGAAGATTTCCTCGAATCGTGGTGTGATTCGTTTCGGGAAGCGTGGAAAGTTGAGCCCGCGATACATTGGACCGTTTGACATTTTGGAGAGGGTTGGCGAGGTAGCGTATCGCTTGGCCTTGCCGCCATCTTTGGAAGGAGTTCACAATGTTTTCCATGTGTCACAGCTTCGTCGATACATTTGCGATCCGTCTCATGCGGTGGATTTTTCGGAGATTACCGTTCGCCCCGATATGACGTATGACCAGCATCCAGTGCAGATTCTGGACAGGCGTCAGAAATCGCTTCAGAACAAGATTGTCAATCTTGTGAGGGTGATGTGGCGACACGGTTCACCTAGAGAGTCTACTTGGGAGAATGAGGATGAGATGCGAGAGCGTTTCCCACTTTTGTTTCCGGACTCGTGAGTATTTGGAAATTCCGAGGACGGAATTTTTCTTAAGTTGGGGAGGATGTAACGACTGCTTTTCATGTATCTGAATATAATATAATATAATATATGTTTTGGTGGATTTTCTCCTCTTGTGTGGTTTTCGTCTCCGTAGATTTCATTTTCGATCGATTCGTCGTATTTTCTCGTTTCTTCCTTAGGATTGTCGATTTCGAAGTATGTCACTCGTGACGGACTTCATAACGGTCGTATCTAACTGTTAGATCAAGCCTAGGAGTCTTAGGAATCGATCCCGGGGCCCCGCGTTCCGTATCGGAACTTTTGGTGCTCATTAGCCGGTGTAAGAAGGGCCACCGACCGACTAGATGACGATCCAGTCGGTCGGCAATCCTTCTTGGACCGACTAGTTGGCTTTCTAAAATTATTCAGGAGTTACTGTTTATCGTTAGTCGGTCTAAGAACGTTGGTTGACCGACTAGGTTGCAAACTAGTCGGTCGGCAATGCTTCTTTAACCGACTAACTCATCATCTTATTTTTGTATCAGCTACTGTTTACTCTTAGTCGGTCTAAGAACGTTCATCGACCGACTAGATGATAAACAAGTCGGTCAGTATTTGTTCATGGACCGACTAACTCTAGAATCCTATTTTCGTTCAGGAGTTACTGTTTGCACTTAGTCGGTCTGCGTTGGTCGACCGACCGACTAGTTGCCAAACTAGTCGGTCAGTGGTTGCTCTTTGACCGACTAACCAGTGTTGAAACCCTAATTTCTGGGCAGCCGCCAGCCCATCCTATTTAAACCCAACCCAAACGATTTCATCTTCTCCAACACGACCCAAAACCCTAAAATCTTCCCCCTTCAGCCCACATCTTCCTCCAAGCTTCATTTCTCCATTCCAAGCCCTAAATCCATCATCCAAACCATCCATTCACTCCATCTACCTCTCATCTTCCCCAAAATCTCACCAAAACCCATCAAAATCCCCAAATCCCCCAAAACCCTAGTTTCCCCAAACTTCTCCAATCTTTTCCAGATCTGATCCTAGGGTTCCCCGGAGTGTTTCTTCCGTCTCCTCTTGGTAAGAAATCGATCTACCGTCGTTTTCATAACTTATTCATATTTTTATGAAACCCTAATAAAATTTCATGTTGTTTGATGTTTGTTCCCCCATAACAGCGATTTCCCCGTAGATTGGCACCCGTGTGACGAAGTGGTTGTCATCCCCGGTGCTAGGCAAGTGAAACTTGCCACTTAGGGTTTAGGCCATGTTTTAGGCCATTTGCTTGTTGTAGGCGTAAAAGAGGCTAGGCGACGAAATGATACTCGCCTAGGCGCAAATTGGGGAACTAGCTTGACAACGAAGCTAGTTCCAACACATATAGCATGTTGCACAAATACCATGTCATGTTTACTTTCCATTAACGGTACGCAAATTAAATGTCATGCCATTGCATTCTTTTGGTGATCTCGTGATTGCGTAGCATCGCTACAATACTTGTGTTTCCTGGCTCGTGACCAGAAGCGAGCATAATGAGTTGCTAACCCCAACGCTCGATATATTGAATTGTGAACTAAGAAACAAGCTCCCGTGCGGGGCAACCCTGGCTCACTTGCTGGGCTCATGTTCAGGGACCCTGGCTTGTTTAGTGCGGGATGGGGTAAGGGTTAAGCGGCCAGGCAACTGGGGGTCTGTTTGATCAACAACTGCAGTTGTAAGGCGTAAACTCTTTGGGGTGGGGTAGTGTTTAGTGCCGATCGGTCTGAAATGTTGTACCATTCAGCGAAGGGCGTAAACATCTACAAAACAACCGTGAAACGTGATTTGTGTTTAGTGCCGATCGGTCTGAATGTTGTACCATTCAGCGAAGGGCGTAAACACCTATAACAATGTGAATTGATTGAGATTGATAGTAGCGTGGCTACTCTTGTCTTGTCTTGTCTTGTCATGTCCCGATAATTGTTCTCTTGTATAAATTGTCTTGCCATGTCTTAAATTGTGCACGCATGTTATAACTGCTATGTCATGCATACTAAACTGCTAGGTTGCTAGTTGCCTTACTTTCAGTTTCCTTGCCCAAGTCTTTTAGACTTGCTGACATGTGCCCCTTTACTCTTTTGGGTGACACATGTTAGATCCTGAGCCTGAGTACCTTGTTGAGGACGAGGTGTTTGCAGACGCCGAGCCCGAGCTTGTGTTTGACGGGGAGTACGTGGACACTGGGGACCAGTCCTAGTGTCTTCGTGTGTTTTCCTTTTGTTAGACAGTTGTTTTGTTATCGGTGCGTAGCACCTATACTTTGTTATGTCGTCGTTTTTGTTGGCCTTGTTCTGGGCCTTGGACTCTTTTCTTTTAGCCTGGTGGCTTTTCTGGACGTTGGACTTATGTTGATGTTGGACAATTTATGAGATGTGAATTTTATTTCAGTCTCTCCTTGTGTTATTATTGTTATTCTGTTGTGATTACAGGGACCTGCTTATATTTTATTGACGCTTATCGGGTTTGGGGCTTCATAGCTCCACTCTCGTGCGGACCTTTTCACGTCTCGCCTCCATTTTAGGGAAGCGGGTCGTGACACAACAAGTCTACAAAAGACTTGCGCAAGGAAACTGAAAGTAGGTAAAAGTAAAGCACCCTAGCAGTTCTAGCATGATGCAATGACATGGCAGTTAAAGTAATGAATGCAACAGGTAAAGTAAAGTAAAGTAAAGTACGAGCATGGCATGGCATGAATCATTCACAAGACAAGTACAAGACAAGTAAAGTAAGCACCTTGTGCACAGAGATTACGCCTTTTGGCTAGAGTGGCTGCGCGGGCCAACTCCTAAGCTCAAGTGACCGTTTATCCCTACCCCTCCACGTGTATCGAGCCAGGGCCTTACCCCCGAACATGGAATGCTCGCTTCTGGATCACGAGCCAGGAAGTATTTTAACAAGTATGGCATAGGGGTGCACCTAGCCGGACAAGGAAGTACGAGTACAAGTATTGTAGCGTGTGCTACGAATGCGACATTCAATGCATGGATGACATGACATGGCAAGTAGTAAGGCGTACAGATAAGGAAAGTAAACGTGGCAGTCTAGTATGCATGAACAACAAGTTTAAAGGGTTGGATCTAGCTTCGTTGTCAAGCTAGATCAATTAGGTGACGGATCTAGTTTCGTTGTCAAACCAGATCAAGTAGGCGTCTAGCCAGCTATCATTTCACTGACTAGTCTTTTTTACGCTAAAAACAAGGAAGTGGCCTAAAAACATGGCCCTAAGCAAGATTTGGCAAGTTTCACTTGCCTGCAAGTATCACGTCAGAGAAACACCGTCCAACGAGTCCAAAGTCACAATTCCTACGTGCACAAGTCCACCGGCCTACATCCGTTTTATTAATCTTGATTAGTGAATTCTAAAACATTTAAAATACTTTAAAAATACTGATTTTAGTCTTGATTAGCATGCAATTGGGTTGGGGTCCTAGGGGTGCAAAGCGTTACCTCAACACGACGCGAAAGCTACACCGGCGTCGGGTAGCGACGCCGGGGGTTGGAATAATAATATCGCGCTCCAAGTCCAGATTCCAATTAGATTCATCGCTGGAAAGTTCAGATCAATCAACCGGAGCAACGATTCCAGATTCCAAAGCTAGCACGTGCGACGACGGGCTATGGCGTGTCGCAACATCGTACGCGGCAAATCGTCGAAGAGAATGCACCTAGGTGGGGTCCACAGTAGTCCTAGGGACCTATGGGGGACCCATAATACCTCTGGAGAACTTGGGGGGCCCACGGTGGCAAGCGATGCGACGGATACGGGGTTGCGACGAGTGGCTCTCGGTCGTACAGCCTCGGTGCGGGGACTTTGCTCGGTCAGACACGTTCGGTGCAAGGCTTACAGCGCAGCGGGCTGTAGTGGTGCGGTGGGGCCTTGGTGCGGAGGGTGTTGTCGGTCGGTGCGGAGGAATCGATCGGTCGGTGTGGGCGACAGAGCGTTGCAATGTTTGCACGTTGCAACGAAGCGGCGAGCGGCGATGCGGGCGGGCGCCTCGGTCAGGCACGGGGCGATGCGGGGCGACAGAGCGGGCGACAGCTGCGGTACGGAGCGGAGCGTGAGCGGGGGAGGCTCTCGGTTAGACCGAGGGCTTCTCTTGGTCGAAGCGGGGAACGGAGCGGGTGACAGAGCGGGCGGCGGTGCAGGCGACTGCAGCGGTCGGTGCGGGGTTTTTGGCTTGGTTTCCTCGGTCGTGCGGCAGAAGTTCGTCGCAACGTTGCGACGAATCGTCGCAACGTCAAATTTGGGTTTGGAAGAGGCTAGGGTTAATTTCTTGCGAAAATAGGTCTTCCTAGGGGTTGTTTATATAGTGTAGATGGGTTGACTTGGTCTAGGGCTAAATCTAATAGGATTAGAAGTTCAAAAATATTTAAAATTTGAATCTTAACTTCTCCAACTCACACAAGGATTTGACGCGGTCCAAATGAGCTGAAAATTGGCTCAAAAATTCTTTAATACGTTTAAAACTCAAATAAATTTTATTTGGCCAAAAATAATTTAAAAATTAATTATTAAAAATATTATACACCTTGTTAAAAATATAAAAGTGGTCAAATAGACTCCAAAAATTATAAAATAAATATCGGGATGATCGTGATGATGAAAGTGAGCTAACTAAGAAGATGGATCTCAATTTCGACGTCGGACGACGAAATTAAAAATAGAAACGTCTCCCGTCAAAAGTGAAAATCGTCACGTCTCATCGAGTAAGATTAAATTGTGGAAAAACGACTCGAGAAGTGTCGTTCCAAGATAGTGTCACTATTTAATACTCTCAGAGACGTTCACAACGGCATATCACACAAAAGTGTTCACAATCAAATAAAGTCTAAAATAAACACGTGCACGGCCAAAAGCACGTGCACGAACAAAGTACAACGAAAACAGACCGTTACATCCTCCCCACCTTAGGAATGATTCCGTCCTCGGAATCAACATCAAGCACTTCTCGGGAAAAGTGCGGGAAGCGCTCTCTCATCTCATCTTCACGCTCCCAGGTGGACTCACCAGGGGAACCGTGACGCCACTGCACTCGAACCAAGTCGACGGTCTTATTCCTCAGCTGCTTCTGTCGACGATCCAGAATCTCAATGGGATACTGATCATAAGACAGATCCGGACAAACCGTAATCTCCGAGAAATCCACAGCGTGGGATGGATCACTAACGTATCGACGTAACTGGGATATGTGAAATACGTCGTGAACTCCCACAAGCGACGGTGGCAACGCCAAGCGATAAGCCACAGCTCCAACTCTCTCCAGAACATCAAACGGCCCAATGAACCTCGGACTCAGCTTGCCTCTCTTCCCGAATTGAATAACTCCGCGATTCGGATAAATCTTCAGGAAGACATGATCGCCAGGCTGAAACTCCAAAGGCCTCCGTTTAGCATCTGCCCAATGCTTGAAACGGTCCTGCGCAATCCTCAGCTTCTCCCTGATGTTCCTCACAACATCCACAGCCTCCACGATCATCTCCGGTCCTAACAGCTCCCGATCTCCAACGTCATCCCAGCTCAGTGGCGATCGACATTTCTTTCCATATAGCGCGACGAAAGGCGCCATTCCAATACTCGCCTGGTAGCTGTTATTGTAGGAAAACTCAACGTGATAGAGATGATCCTCCCATGATACCTTAAAGTCCAGCATGCAAGCTTGCAACATATCCTCTAAAATCTGAATCGTCCTCTCGGACTGGCCATCTGTCTGCGGGTGGTACGCCGTGCTGAAACTCAGACTCGTACCCAAGCTCTTCTGCAGACTCTGCCAAAACTGAGATGTGAATCTCGTGTCTCTGTCCGACACGATACTCACGGGGACTCCGTGAAGTCGTACGATCTCCTGCACGATTCACGTTACATCACTATCTGAACTAGGAAAAGGAAATAGAAACGAAGAGTAAACGTATTTACCTCCATGTATCTCCTCGCTAGCGTCTCAGTAGACTGTCCCACTCGGAAGGGAATAAAGTGCGCGGATTTGGTCAATCGGTCTACGATCACCCAAATCGCGTCGTTCTGCTTCGGACTCCGAGGTAGTCCAGTCACGAAATCCATAGTGATGTGCTGCCACTTCCACTCTGGAATCGGAAGCGGTTGTAGCAACCCTGCCGTACGCTGATGCTCCGCCTTTACTTGTTGGCAAACCAAAACCATGGCTACACTCCGAGCCACACTCCTCTTCATACCATGCCACTAAAAGTTCAGACGAAGATCCTTGTACATCTTGGTCCCACCAGGATGCACAGAATACGGCGAAATGTGTGCCTCCACCAATAATTCCTCTCTGATATCTCCAGCTGGCACACACAATCTGGCTCCAAATCTCAACGAACCATCCTCGTGAATCAAAAAGTCAGTCCGCAGACCGGCTTCCACCTGCTCCCGAATCTTCACAAGCTTAGCATCTCCAGCCTGTCCAGCCTTGATCCTATTCACGATCGTCGACTGTATCTGCATACTCATCAACGAAGAGGTCTCTCCAGGAAGAATAATCTCGATACCGGTCTCGCAAAAATCCTGCTGCAATCTCCACTGCGAGGTCAACATCATCACCGCTGGAAGTCTGCTCAGCGCATCCGGAACCACATTCACCTTGCCAGTGTGATACTGCAAGTCAATCTCATAGTCTGCCATGAGCTCCAACCATCGACGCTGTCGCATGTTGAGCTCCTTCTGCGTAAAGATATACTTCAAGCTTATGTGATCAGTGAAGATCTTCACCTTCTCACTCAGCAGGAAGTGCCTCCAGATCTTCAGCGCAAACACGATGGCAGCCAACTCCAAATCATGTGTCGGGTAATTCTTCTCATGAGCCTTAAGCTGACGGGAAGCATACGCAACCACATGCCCATGCTGATGCAACACACATCCAAGACCCTTGCCAGAAGCATCGCAAAAGATCTCGAATCCTCCACTCCGATCAGGCACAGCAAGTACATGGGCAGTCGTCAATCTCTACTTCAGAATACCAAAAGCCTTCTCGCATTCATCAGACCAAACATATGGCACATCCTTCCGCGTCAGTCTGGTCATCGGCTCAGCAATCCGGGAAAAGTCCTTAATGAAACGCCGATAATAGCCTGCAAGCCCAAGGAAACTCCGAATCTCTGACGCCGACTGCGGAACCGGCCACTCTCTGATGGCCACAATCTTCTCAGGGTCCACAGAAATTCCATCACCAAACACCACATGCCCGAGAAAGCAACTCTATCCAGCCAGAACTCGCACTTGGAGTACTTAGCATACAAACGATGCTTCCTCAAGATCTCCAACACTGTCCTCAAGTGCGATGCATGCTCTTCCTCCGACTTTGAATAGATCAGAATATTATCAATGAAGATGTCGACGAACTTGTCTAGAAAGTCGTAGAAGACCAGATTCATCAGGTTCATAAAAACTGCGGGCACATTTACCAAATGGCATAACCACGAACTCGTAGTGACCATACTTCATCCTGAACGCTGTCTTCGGGATGTCGTCCTTCTTCACCTTGAGCTGATGGTATCCACTCCTCAAATCCAACTTAGAGAACACCCTCGATCCTTCGAGCTGGTCAAAGATGTCATCTATCCGTGGCAAGGGATATTTATTCTTGATAGTCATAGCATTCAGCTCCCGGTAATCCACACACATGCGACACGAACCATCCTTCTTCTTTACCAGCAACACCGGTGCTCCCCACGGAGACATGCTAGGATTGATGTATCCTTTCTGCAAAAGCTCATCCAGCTACCTACGCAACTACTCCAACTCTGCTGGTGCCATCCGATACGGCGCCTTCGAAATAGGCTGCGCTCCCGGCATAAGATCGATCGAAAACTCGAGAGCTCGATCGGGTGGCAGTCCAGACATCTCCTTGGGGAAGACATCTTCGAATTCACGTACCACAGCTGGTCTATCCTGCTCCATCTGCATAGCAACAATCTCCACCGGCTTGGCCCGAAACCTGACATGACCAAGCGAACTGCTACCACGACTGAACTCGAACACTGGATGTCCGGGAATCTCGAACACTGTTGGATATGGAAGACGTTTGTACACCCTTGTGGGGGATGTACGAGGGAATACGGACCTCGAACATCGCGCACACGAAGTCATGTGCAAAGGGAATCTGTTCCCTTGCGGAGAGGATCTCTGTATGAGTGGGAAAGTCGCATTATATATGCATAAATGCATGCGACATATGGCTAATAAAGGGGGAATATCTTAAGCTTATGTTGTACCATGCATATGGTACAACTTAAGCTTATAATGTGCCATGCATCATGGTACACCTTAATTAAGTTGTTCCAAAGGAACAACTTACCCTAAAATAACTACCTTGGGGGCTATAAATAAGACCCAAGGGTAGCCATTTTCCTTACACCATTTTGCATGAAATTCATGCATGCATCTTCTTCATAGCGAAGCTCTGCAGAAATATTTCCTCTCCCTCCATCCAAGTTCTTAATCTAAAATAGAGATTTAGATTGTGGATTAGTAGCCTTACTCCGTTCGTGAGAAGACTCGATCCGTCGTGGCGAATCCAAAGGCAAAGTTCCGAGACTACCGCTCCGCATACGCTAGCGTAAGTCTCCACTTTAATTATCGATCCTAACTCTGTTTTGGCAGGATCCTACATTGGTATCAGAGCCATATGGGTTCGCCCCGGTCAATCCACCGCCCCGTCGAAACTACGAACGAGTCGTTGTCTTTTTCACGAATGGGTCTCCTACTATTACGGATATAGTAGGAACGCTTCGTGACGGAGAGAACGCAGCGGTTGTTCTTTTCATGTTAGGGTCTCCTATCATTACAGATATGGTAGGAACTCTCCGTGACGGGAAGAACCGACCGTTCACGTAGTACGTTATTCATTTTTGGCACACGGCCATTAGGAAATAACTAATTTCTCGACGAACGGGTGCTTCATCGACGAACGGGTGCTTCATCGAGGAAGATGATGGAAGTTATTTCCATCGGGTAAGAGGAAAATTTGGTGCATGTGCACCATGGCCAAATGGGCTATGAAGGCCATGCACCCCCTCTCCCCATGCGGAGGGGGTTGGCTACGGCCAATAACCACCGGCGACCACCCCATCAAGGGGGAGGAATGAGTGCGGCTACCCCATTTAAAGGGGGTGGCCAGCCATGGCCAAAGGGGCCATGGCCGGCCAACGCCGAATGGCCTTGGCCATGACCGGCCATGGCCAGGGCGGCATTGGCCGGCCAAGGCCAGGCCGGCAGTGGCCGGCCTTGGCCAAGCCCTGCCAGCCAGGCCGGCCCTGGCAGTGGCCAGGGCCGGCCCTTGGCCGGCCTGCCGGCCCTGGCAGTGGCCAGGGCCGGCGCCCTGGCCACTGCCAGGGCCAGGCCGACCCTGGCAGAGGCCAGGGCCGGCGCCCTGGCCTCAGGCCAGGGCAGGAGCCCTGGCCCCGGCCAGCGGCCTGCCGGCCCTGGCAGAGGCCAGGGCCGGCGCCCTGGCCTCAGGCCAGGGCCTGGCCGAGGCCAGGGCAGGAGCCCTGGCCCCGGCCAGTGGCCAAGCCGCCCTGGCAGAGGCCAGGGCAGCGCCCTGGCCTCAGGCCAGGGCCTGGCCGAGGCCAGGACAGGAGCCCTGGCCCCGGCCAGTGGCCTGGCCGGCCGGCCCTGGCCGAGGCCAGGGCCTGGCCGGCCCTGGCCGAGGGGGCCAGGGCCCCTGGCCGGCCAGGGCAGAGGCCCTGGCCGGCCCTTGGCCAAGCCCCGGCCAGGGCAGAGGCCCTGGTCGGGAGAATTTGCATTTCAAAAATTGGTCGACCAATTTTATGTTTTTGGTCGACCAATCTGGCAGAAGGTCTGAGTCGGCTGCAAATTTGTCAACTGACCCATACGGGGTGACAAAGGGCATTGGTCAAACTCGAATGTGTTGATTAGCCCATACAGGGCTAACTACAGTGCCGACTAGTTCATACGGGACTAACGTTTTAATGAAGTTTTTCATTGGGCTCTACTCCTTGAAGATTAGCCATAGTGCTCTACTTCATGCGAGATTAGCCATGTCATTGTGCTCTACTCTACGGAGATTAGCCAATGTACTTGTGACGTTGTGCTCTACTCTACGGAGATTAGCCAACGTGCTTTCAAATTTTTTGGAAAAGATGTTTTCAAATAGGTTATGTCCCGTCCTTAATCGGGATAGCGCAATTTAGAATTCCAAGTCCTACCACGATCCGGCCATGGTTATCTAACCCATGGGTGTGTAGAACAGGTCTCGTGGCTTGGCAATTGTTGCGTTAAAATTCTTTGCGCTAATTCTCACCTATTCTATTTTGAAAGATATGTTTTTCAAAGTAATTTTCCGCTGCTAATACCATACGGGTATTATTTCTGATTTCTTTTTACTTAAGATAAGTAAGAGGGATACTTTGAAAGTTACTTCTAGATGGTAGTTGGGAACATAGTGAACTTCTCGATTCTAGAGTAACATTTCAACGCATCCAAGGAACTTATCAAGTGTTTAAAGAATCGAAACTTTATGCATTGAATTTTGATCGTGTTTTTCCATTTTCTTTGCAGTTTTTTGAATCGAATATGTCTACCGCTTCTAAGAATATTGTCGCAGAGCTTAACAAAGGTGAAAAGCTCAACGGCGACAATTATAAACTTTGGTCAATTAAAATCCAATATGTTTTGGAGGAGCAAGATGTGCTCGAAACACTCCAAAACATAATGGTAGAACCTGAGTTGGGCAATACGGCCCAACACAAGAGGGACCGGGAAGCTTATGACACTTGGACTCGAAAGAACAAAATAGCACGTATTACGTTACTGTCCGCAATGGACAATGACATAATGCGTCTATTTCGGGAATTCGACCTAGCCAAAGACATATGGTCTGAGCTAGAGATAAAGTTTGGTGGAACTTCGGTTACCAAACTCCGCTCCTTGAATATTCAATTTGATTCGTACAAGATGCGGCGAGATCATTCTATGAAAAAGCATCTCCGCCACATGGCAAATCTAATATCTGAATTAAAGGATGCGGGTGTTACGCTGTCTGACGAACAGCAGATCCAAGCAGTCATTCGTTCACTCCCAGATAGCTGGGATAACATGAAAATGCACCTCACTCATAATGAGTGCATTAAAACTTTAAGCGATGTTTCGAAACACCTCGAACTCGAGGAAGAGCGGATTCAAGCCGCAAAACCAAGTGCAGAAGTGCACGTGGCCGCTAGTTCCTCACATGAAGGAAATAAGCGAAAACGCTTAAGGTTTGTGAACGAACGAAAGCAAGAACCGAAAACCTCAAAGAAGACTAAGAACAAAAAGTGGCAAAAGAATGTGCACTCAATGAAGAAAAACTTGAAGAAGATCAAGTGCTTTAAGTGCAACAAGTACGGTCACTTCGCCCGTAAGTGTACGGATGGAAGTGATAAGGGGCCACAGACCACGTTGCGAAGGACAGAAGGTTCTTCGTAGAGTATCGAAGGATAACTCAAGGAACAAAGTGGATATACGTCGGCAACAACACTCGTGTTGAAGTCAAAGGTGTCGGAACATGTAAGCTAGTTCTCGACAACGGCCGGACATTATTATTGCACGACGTCCTCTTTGCTCCAGATATTAGAAGGAATATCGTTTCCGTGGTCATGTTAATGTCTTTAGATTATGAGTGGAGGTTCTATAAACAATATGTTGACCTTGTTTGTAATAATTCTTTGATTGGTTCTGGTAATGTTTGTAATGGATTAATTGTTTTAAATACAATGTATGATGATTCTTCTTCCATTAATGAAAGTTTCCATTTGACAAATGCTTCTAACTCTGAGTCTGAGATCATTTGTTGGCATGCAAGACTTGGTCATATTGGACCAACTAGAATGGATAGACTTGCCAAAAGTGGCTTGCTATCTAATGTTTCAAAAGTTGAAATGTCAACTTGTGAACATTGTCTTGTAGGGAAAACTTGTCGCAAGCCGTTTGGAACTGGCACAAGGGCCGAAGTTCCATTACAGCTTATCCATTCGGACATTTGCGGTCCAATGAATGTTAAGACAAGACGCGGGAAGTCCTATTTCATCACTTTCATTGATGACTTCACCCGTTTCGGTCATATTTATTTGATTTCCCACAAACATGAAGCTTTAACTTGCTTCAAAAACTATATGAGTTTATTGGAAAATCAACTAGATCGCAAGATAAAGGTCTTGCGAACCGATCGGGGTGGGGAATATCAATCAACGAGTTTTAAGGAACTCTGTGATGAAAAAGGCATAGTTCATCAAATAACTATGCCTTATACTCCACAACAAAACGGTGTTGCGGAAAGAAGAAATAGGACATTGATGGAAATGGTCCGTTCAATGATGTCTCAGGCAAATTTGCCTTTTGGGGTGATGCATTATTGACGGCAGCATTCATCTTAAACAGTGTACCCTCGAAGTCGGTAAGTTCTACTCCTTATGAGTTGTGGAACAATAGAACTCCAGACTTAAGCATTCTAAAACCTTGGGGTTGTGCATCTTACGCACATTTATCCTCTCACAAATATGGCAAACTTGGGCCACGTGGGAGGAAGTGTATCTTCATCCGATACGCTGAAAACTCCAAAGGATATGTTTTCGTCGGTCAAGAGGACAATGGGGGTCTAATAGAATTTGAATCGATGGATGTTGTCTTCTTGGAAAAAGAGTTTCCAAGACAGGGTGAGATAAGTCAAGACTTATCCTTGTTTGAGACTTGGGATCAAGAAGGATCGGAACGTTCGAGTGGGAGAATTTTTGGTGAAGAAGAAAATACGTTTCAAACTTCACCAATGGATGATACGAACGATACCAATCCTATTCCGAGTGGGAGTGATGTTATTCCAAGTGGGACTGATGTCATTCCAAGTGGGAGTGATCAAACTCAAACAAGACGTAGTAATCGAACGAGGCTAACACCTCTGATATTTGAGGATGAATTTCCTCAAACATTCATGACATTACTACAAGATGATGACGAACCTACAAATTTCAAACAGGCCGTCACATGCCCTGCTAAAGATAAATGGATAGCGGCAATGGAAGAAGAACTTCAATCCATGAAAGCAAACCAAGTCTGGGACTTGGTTAATTTACCTAAGGGACGTAGAGCCATTGGGAACAAGTGGGTTCTCAAAATCAAGCATAAGGCTGATGGCTCCATCGAGAAATATAAAGCTCGCCTTGTTGCGAAAGGTTTCACGCAACAGGAAGGAATAGACTACGAAGAGACTTTCTCTCCTGTCGTGCGTTTTACCTCCATTCGCTTAATTCTGGCAATGGTGGCTTGTTTGGACCTCGAGTTACATCAGATGGATGTAAAGACTGCTTTTCTTAACGGAGAACTAGATGAGGAGATCTACATGGAACAACCAAACGGGTTTGTACAAGAAGAAAACAAACATAAGGTTTGTAAACTTCGTAAATCCATATATGGTCTTAAACAATCCTCAAGGCAGTGGTATATGCGCTTTCAAGAAGTCGTCTTGTCGTATGGTTTCTCCATGCTCGACGAAGACAACTGCGTATATATTAAGAGGATTAAAAACAAGTATGTAATTATGTCTCTTTATGTAGATGACATACTTATAGCCGGAAATGATAAGCGTCTTATCTTGGATATCAAAACTTGGCTTTCATCCGTCTTTGAGATGAAAGACATGGGTGAAGCTGCATATATCCTTGGGGTTAAGATCTCAAGGAATCGTTCCAAGAAACTTCTTTCTCTCTCTCAAGAGACATATATAAAGAAAGTTTTAGAACGGTTTAATATGCAGGATTGCAAGCCAATTGATACTCCAATAAGCAAAGGCGAGGGTCTATATTTGGAGATGTGTCCCAAAGATCCAAAAAGAAAAGAAAGCTATGGAAAAAGTTCCATACTCCAGTGCTGTCGGGAGTCTGATGTACGCCATGATGTGTACCAGACCGGACATTTGCTATGCTGTTGGTATGGTAAGCCGTTACCAATCCAACCCAGGACAAGCACACTGGAAAGCGGTGAAGAGGATATTAAGATACCTCAAAGGGACTGCGGACTATGCGTTATGCTATCAAGGCAATACCTTGAGACTCGAAGGCTATACCGATGCTGATTGGACGGGTGATCTCGACGAGCGAAGATCTACCTCAGGCTTTGTTTACTTGCTCGGGAATGGTGCAATATCCTGGAGCAGCAAGAAGCAAACCTGCATCGCCTTATCAACCATGGAAGCCGAATTCGTAGCATTCAGCATGGCGGTCCAAGAAGCTGTTTGGCTTAGGAAATTCTTAGACAGGCTGACGAATGCCTCTGACTCGAGCACTGTTCCTATATACAGTGATAGTCAAGCTTCGATTGCCTATGTCAAAGATCCTAAATTTCATTGTAAGACCAAACACATTGACATTCGATTCAAGTTTGCAAAGGATTATGACAAACGGAAGGAAGTAGACATAGGATACATATCCACGCATGAGATGATAGCGGATCCCCTTACTAAGGCGATCCCCAGAGATGTGTTTTTCAAACACTTATCATCTATGGGAATGCGTAGGTGCTGAGCTGTATCATGTAATATTTCCCATGTCTATAGAAGATCAAAGTTTAATAAAAGAAAGAAGTTCTTTTATATATTGCATACAAGTTTCTTACAAATGATTTTAAACATTTGTGTTTAAGTCTCAGCTATTTTATTGTGTGTATGTCGGACAGATTAAGGTTGGCTCTCTCACATGAGCAACCGCCTTATCTTATCAGATGGATAAGATAGAGATGAGACTAGTTTAAAGTCAAAATCATTAGACAAATGATTTAGAGTCATGACTTAAACAAGATAGTCGAATAAAAGATCTGCATCATACGGATGCTTACAAAAGATCTGAGATCTGTATCACAAGGATATAAAGATCTCATTGGATTTTTTTTAAATCCTATCTGTCCTATGCAGGATGAGAGTCCGTGAATATTTCACGAGTAGTAAGGGGACTCAAAAAGATAGGCACTGTGGTGTCTGATCTTTCATCCGTACAACATCATTAAGACATACTCTCCCTGGGAAAGGAGTGATGTTGTAATACGTGTTCATACTACGTATGCATTTCGACCACTGAGTTAGTAGCAATAGTGTTTGCTATTATGTGAGACTCAAAGGCCATACGGGTCTTAACTCTTACCCTCAAGGACTCCAATTGGTTCCTTTAGATTTGACGAGATGATCGCTATCTTAGCGTGTTACTAATGGGCTATGGTAATTCGGCTCGGCGGGGCACGTTAGAAAAGCGAATCAAGTCAAGATCAGAAGGTTCGCAAGAAGAGGAAGATTGATTTCATATTCGCATTTGGACTTTAATGATTCAAAGCTGGCCAGCCAATTGTAATCCAGATGGGATTCAATTGTTGAATACAAAGTACAAGAAAATGTGAAGAAATAATCTAGGGTAAAGCATGCGTTGAACTACTCAACTTTGCACCTTCGAGGTCGTTGTGTATCTCTAACAAGTGCACAACAACAGACTCTACGCGCATGACGGTCGCACGGTCTATTTCTCGGTATGATAGATGAAAGAACTAAGGGAAAGACGTTCTCTTACAATCCCCTCAAGTGTGAGTGGGAGATGTTGGATATTGAAGACGTTTGTACACCCTTGTGGGGGATGTACGAGGGAATACGGACCTCGAACGTCGCGCACACGAAGTCGTGTGCGAAGGGAATCTGTTCCCTTGCGGAGAGGATCTCTGTATGAGTGGGAAAGTCGCATTATATATGCATAAATGCATGCGACATATGGCTAATAAAGGGGGAATATCTTAAGCTTATGTTGTACCATGCATATGGTACAACTTAAGCTTATAATGTGCCATGCATCATGGTACACCTTAATTAAGTTGTTCCAAAGGAACAACTTACCCTAAAATAACTACCTTGGGGGCTATAAATAAGACCCAAGGGTAGCCATTTTCCTTACACCATTTTGCATGAAATTCATGCATGCATCTTCTTCATAGCGAAGCTCTGCAGAAATATTTCCTCTCCCTCCATCCAAGTTCTTAATCTAAAATAGAGATTTAGATTGTGGATTAGTAGCCTTACTCCGTTCGTGAGAAGACTCGATCCGTCGTGGCGAATCCGAAGGCAAAGTTCCGAGACTACCGCTCCTCATACGCTAGCGTAAGTCTCCACTTTAATTATCGATCCTAACTCTGTTTTGGCAAGATCCTACAAACACCACCTTCTTCCTCCGACAATCGATCGTAGCTTAGAAACTCGCAAGCCAATCCATTCCAAGCATTGCATCGTAGTTGATGATGTCGTGGACAATAAAGTCAGCGTAAAGCTCATGTCCACAGACCACCAAAGGGCAAGAATTGCACCCACGATGCACCGAGATCATGCCATTTCCTGTAACGATATTCCAACTCTTGGGAAGAGGGGAAGTCGTCAAGGAATGCTTCTCCACGAAGCTCCGAGAAATAATGCACATCGATGCACCGGAGTCAAAGAGGACTCGTGCAGGAAATGTGCAAACCAAAATCACACCTATCAAACAATCTAACAATCAAACCCTATTCTAACAAGCAATCATATGCAATCAAACAAACATAAGATAACAATCAAACTATCTAAGGAAGGAAACAACTAGTTTGAGAGTTACCTGCGATAACCTCATCCACAGCCTCGCTCTCCACTGCCGTCATCAGGTAAGCCTGCCTCCTCGGCTGCATGGCCTGCTGAAAAGCCTGCCTCTGAGGAGCGAGAGGTGCTCCACGACCTGCAGGTACAGGTGCTCTCTGCTGCAACGGCTGTGCTACGACGGGATCCTTCCAAGGTAGCTTAGACTTCGGGCACTCCTTCATAGCATGAGTAGGATCTCCACAAACCAGGCACTGTCCCAACATCTTCCTACACTGATCCTTAATATGCCCGGTCTTGCCACAGAAATGGAAAGTCTTCAGAGTAGGCCCACCTGGCCTCTTGAACTGCACCGTCTGATTAGGCCTGGTCCCAGGCCTAACCACTCCTCTGACATGCTCCATAGGCCTCTTCCCAACTCCAGAAATCAGTCCTCTCTTCTGCCTCGCAATCAGCTCCTGTCTCCGAGCAGCTACCAGCAACTTCTGATATGACTCCATGTCCGTCGTAGACATCAGACTCTGCAAGTCTAGAGAAAGACCCTGCAGAAACCTCTGAGCCTTCTCCTCAGCATCCTCCACCATCTTCAGCGCGAAGCGGCTCAGCCTAGTAAACTCCTGGTGGTACTGGTCCACCGTCATATTCCCCTGCTTCAGTTCAATGAAGCGCTGCAACATCTCCCTCCTAGCAGCCTTCGGAAAGTACTCCTCATCGAACCTGGACTTGAAAGTAGCCCAAGGTATGGGGCTCACCAATAGCTCCTCCTCTGCATCCCACCAATTTCGGGCATTATCCTTCAGCTGCTTCTTTGCCAGATCAACCCATCCAGCCGGGTTGAACTTCGACATCTTCAGATTATCCTCAGTGTTTCTGATCCACTCCTCTGTAGCCAACGGTCCTTCAGATCCATCAAAGTACGTCGGGCCCAGCTCCTGAAACTGCTTCGCTCCTGGCTCGTGGCGAGGAGCACTCTGAGTATTCTGGAGCATGCCCTGCTGCACCTGCATCATCTGATGCATCATCCTCATGATCTCAGCATTAGTGGGCTCTCTATCCGGTACCTCAGCACGATTGGGCCCACTGCCAGATCGGGTCTGTCGTCGTCCAACCATCTAATGACATAGAAAACGAACAAACAAATTAGACTCAAAGCTTAATGACTTGGATGTTGCTATTTATTTAATGGACATTCCGTTTATTATCGTTGTTCCGTTAGTTCGCAATCGCAGGTTCGAGATCTGCATGGGCCACCAACAAAACCTATCACGCCCCGCTTCCCAAAAACGTGGAGGCGAAGCGTGAGAAGGTCCGCTCAGACTTGAAGCTACAAAGCTGCAAGTCCGATAAGCGTCAATCAAATTTAAACTGCAGGTCCTTGCAACGCGAAACGAAACAAAGATAATAATAACGAAAAGAGACAAAAGAACATCTCAGAATATCCATAATAATAAATTTGAACATCGCAGAAAAAGCCACCAGTCTAAAATAAAAGAGTCTAAAAGAGGCCCAGCATGGCCAACGAAAGTACAAAGAAAAAAAGTAATGGTGCAAGCACCGACAACTAACAGCAACCTAAGCAAAAGCAACTCAACAGTCTCTATGACTGGTCTCCGGTGTCCTCAAACTCCTCGATGAACGTGGGCTCGGGCTCAGCGTCAACAAACACCTCGTCCTCAACAACCGTATCTGGCTCAGGGTCTAACATGTGACACCCAAAAGAGCAAGGGGCACATGTCAGCAAGTCTACAAGAGACTTGCGCAAGGAAACTGAAAGTAGGTAAAAGTAAAGCAACCTAGCAGTTCTAGCATGATGCAATGACATGGCAGTTAAAGTAATGAGTGCAACATGTAATGTAAAGTAAAGTAAAGTACGAGCATGGCATGCCATGAATCATTCACAAGACAAGTACAAGACAAGTAAAGTAAGCACCTCGTGCATAGAGATTCCGCCTTTTGGCTAGAGTGGCTGCGCGTGCCAACTCCTAAGCTCAAGTGACCGTTTATCCCTACCCCTCCACATGTATCGAGCCAGGGCCTTACCCCTGAACATGGAATGCTCGCTTCTGGATCACGAGCCAGGAAATGTTTTAACAAGTATGGCATAGGGGTGCACCTAGCCGGACAAGGAAGTACGAGTACAAGTATTGTAGCGTGTGCTACGAATGCGACATTCAATGCATGGATGACATGACATGGCAAGTAGTAAGGCGTACAGGTAAGGAAAGTAAACGTGACAGTTTAGTATGCATGAACAACAAGTTTAAAGGGTTGGATCTAGCTTCGTTGTCAAGCTAGATCAATTAGGTGACGGATCTAGTTTCGTTGTCAAACTAGATCAAGTAGGCGTCTAGCCAGCTATCATTTCACTGACTAGTCTCTTTTACGCTAAAAACAAGGAAGTGGCCTAAAAACATGGCCCTAAGCAAGATTTGGCAAGTTTCACTTGCCTGCAAGTATCACGTCAGAGAAACATCGTCCAACGAGTCCAAAGTCACAATTCCTACGTGCTTAAGTCCACCGGCCTACATCCGTTTTATTAATCTTGATTAGTGAATTCTAAAAAATTTAAAATACTTTAAAAATACTGATTTTAGTCTTGATTAGCATGCAATTGGGTTGGGGGTCCTAGGGGTGCAAAGCGTTACCTCAACACGACGTGAAAGCTACACCGGCGTCGGGTAGCGACGCCGGGGGTTGGAATAATAATATCGCGCTCCAAGTCCAGATTCCAATTAGATTCATCGCTGGAAAGTTCAGAGCAATCAACCGGAGCAACGATTCCAGATTCCAAAGCTAGCACGTGCGACGACGGGCTATGACGTGTTGCAACGTCGTACGCGGCAAATCGTCGAAGAGAACGCACCTAGGTGGGGCCCACAGTAGTCCTAGGGACCTATGGGGGACCCACAATACCTCTGGAGAACTTGGGGGGCCCACGGTGGCAAGCGATGCGACGGATGCGGGGTTGCGACGAGTGGCTCTCGGTCGTACAGCCTCAGTGCGGGGACTTTGCTCGGTCAGACACGTTCGGTGCGAGGCTTGCAGCGCAGCGGGCTGCAGTGGTGCGGCGGGGCGTTGGTGTGGAGGGTGTTGTCGGTCGGTGCGGAGGAATCTATCGGTCGGTGCGGGCGATAGAGCGTTGCAACGTTTGCATGTTGCAACGAAGCGGCGAGCGGCGATGCGGGCGGGCGCCTCGGTCAGGCACGGGGCGTTGTGAGGCGACAGAGCGGGCGACAGCTGCGGTGCGGAGCGGAGCGTGAGCGGGGGAGGCTCTCGATCAGACCGAGGGCTTCTCTCGGTCGAAGCGGGGAACGGAGCGGGCGACAGAGCGGGCGGCGGTGCGGGCGACTGCAGCGGTCGGTGCGGGGTTTTTGGCTTGGTTTCCTCGGTCGTGCGGCAGAAGTTCGTCGCAACGTTGCGACGAATCGTCGCAACGTCAAATTTGGGTTTGGAAGAGGCTAGGGTTAATTTCTTGCGAAAATAAGTCTTCCTAGGGGTTGCTTATATAGTGTAGATGGGTTGACTTGGTCTAGGGCTAAATCTAATAGGATTAGAAGTTCAAAAATATTTAAAATTTGAATCTCAACTTCTCCAACTCACACAAGGATTTGACGCGGTCCAAATGAGCTGGAAATTGGCTCAAAAGTTCTTTAATACGTTTAAAACTCAAATAAATTTTATTTGACGGAAAATAATTTAAAAATTAATTATTAAAAATATTATAAACCTTGTTAAAAATATAAAAGTTGTCAAATAGACTCCAAAAATTATAAAATAAATATCGGGGTGATCGCGATGATGAAAGTGAGCTAACTAAGAAGACGGATCTCAATTTCGACGTCGGACGACGAAACTAAAAATAGAAACGTCTCCCGTCAAAAGTGAAAATCGTCACGTCTCATCGAGTAAGATTAAATTGTGGAAAAACGACTCGAGAACTGTCGTTCTAAGATAGTGCCACTATTTAATACTCTCAGAGACGTTCACAACGGCATATCACACAAAAGTGTTCACAATCAAATAAAGTCTAAAATAAACACGTGCACGGCCAAAAGCACGTGCACGAACAAAGTACAACGAAAACAGACCGTTACACATCATGCTTGGTTGATAAATCACTGGAATTAGAAGAGAAGATACAATATTGTTTGATGTTTAATTTTGAATACCTTTTACATGTATATCCTACACACATCATGCTTGGTTGGTAAATCAATGGAATTAGAAGAGAAGATACAATATTGTTTGATGGATCGATCGAAGAAAGGGGCAAGGCGAGGGATGACGTTGTGAGAGCGAGGGGGCATGGGCTCGGACCTCGCTTCTTGGGCGATCCTTGCGTTCTCTTTGAGGTCCCAAGTGAGGCGCTTGAAATCTATCTAAAAAGCTACAAAAGGAAGCATTTTTAAACAGAAAAAGATGAGATTTTTAATATAAAAAACCACAGAGTTAATCCAAAATAAACAAAATCCAGATGAGAAATTCGAGGGCTCACTTGGATGGATGTCAGTGATGATGAGCTCCAATACAACAACTCTCCCAATTTTATCAGAAATGGCATCCAATTGGTTGGCAATGGCTCCTTTGAGGTCATCCTTGCTCTTTATCCTTATCGCCACCACCACCCTTACGGCAAACTTCACCTCCGGCTTACAGATCACCATCATCACCAAGTCCTCGCTGATTGCAGCTACCGTCGGCGATCTCACCCCAGCAGATCTCCTCTTTCTTCTTGAAACGATGGCAGATCGAGGGGTGATGCTGCGTGGCTGTGCGATGTGGAAGGGGGTCTCGACTGTGGGAGGTCGGATGAAGGAAGGGGGTCGTCGGGGGAGTGGAGGCTGATCGATCCAAAATGTAACCCTAGAGAGACCTAGCTATGGCGCAAAGTACACGGAGATAAATCCCCGGCAACGGCGCCAAAAACTTGATCGCGTCCGAGTGTACACCCAGAGAACGACTTGTAGTTTTACCGCAAGCGAACGGTGTAGCGACGAGCGGGTATCGAACTCAGGGAGGAAGAAATGACCGTGTCCCTTTTCAATCACCTAGCTATCAAGAGAATCGAGAATAGTTTGGGGGTATAACAACCACAATTGTCACGCCCCGCTTCCCAAAAGATTTGGGAAGCGAGACATGGCCAGCCCGCATGGACTCGAGCCGTTGAGGCTCGGGGTCCAATAAGCATCTAGGCAAGTTATGATGCGGAGGAGAAGGTCCGATCGAACAATTTAGCATGAAACAACAGATATAGCAGCAAAAGATACTATTCAAACGCAGAAGGTAACCAACAAAGAGTTTAACATAAAAGCTAAAACTGTACGTACCAGAGGCAACTAAAGAAGAAAAAGTCTGCTGGGGTCCACAGGTTGTGGCAGCTCGGTCAAGTCTGAGACATGTGCAAAACACATGTCAGCAACGAACTAATGAGACCATAATTAAAGCAGTTATACAATTCTAGCAGTTCTATATGAAATTTAAATGACAACTACACAGTCAGTTCTAGAAAGTAGGAAATAAGTAATGGTTATTCTAATCGATCTGCTAGGGGTGTCCATCTAGTCAGATCGTCTAAGAGTTATTCATGTAGTTCTATCAGTCTGCCAGGGGTGTCCATCTGGTCAGATTGTCCAAGTCTAGAAAAGGTCAAACGACCGGAATGCATCCCTGCGAAGCAAACAGGAGTGCACCAACTGTGACACGAAGACAAAGCCTAAGGACTCAAGCTGCGTAGGCGGAGGGGAGCTACCCCCCAGGCCCAGCTAGACTCTTTTGTCCTACCCCACCCGCGAGTCGTTTGTGTTATGGACACGAGCCAACAAACGCTCCATCTAGACACGAGACAAGACAAGGATCACGAATGATATAGCATATCATACCGGAGCGCACCAGTCACGGGTGAGCCAAAGCTGGGGAGCACCAGTTCTCAATGGTCACCCCCGTCGTCGATCCGAAACAAATCATTAATCATGAATGATACTCCGTATCATACCGGAGCGCACCAGTCACGGGTGAGCCAAAGCTGGGGAGCACCAGTTCTCAATGGTCACCCCCGTCATCGATTAACTATCCGTAAGCGAGCCGTCTCTGGGCTAGCCAGCAGACGCTCCACAAGAGTAGTGCCAACCTCCGTATAGGAGAGGCCCACGCCTGTGATCTTCTACAAGATCCAGACAATTATACTGTCCGGCTTATTAATTAGCATATGAGGTTTAAGTTGCATTATAAAAGTGGGTTCAAGCAGAAAGTAGCATGCGATCATTTTCAAGTATTTTGCAGAAATAAATCTAGCAGTTCTAACATCAATTCTAGAAAAGCATAAAAGCAGTAACTAAAGTCTCATTCCTTGCCTGAAAGATTCCGGCAAGTATGTAATCCAGCAGGGTCTGGGTCAACCAACGGATCTACGGAACCTGTACGAATATCCTATCATCACAATCATGCACTCTAACATCCACAGGCAACAACATAAGATGAGCCAGATTAACGAGGCCCGCTTTGGGTCACCAGACCTATGGGATGCTGCTTAATTCGATCGATCATTCTATCTATCCTATGTGCACGGCAGAGTAAGTCCATTGATCGATCGAGGCGATACATTAATGAGTTCGTTCTAGGTGAGTTACCTCATGCAAGTTGGCCCTAATTACTAGAGCAACAAAGGCTTTGAGAATCGTTACCTAGCCAGATGCGAAAGCTCCTTGTAGATGACGATTCTGACACAACGCCGTGTCACCCGATGGTAGGTCAAGGGTGGAAGGCCTGGAGCAAAGATTCCTATCAGCGATCCGTCTGCTCCACGTTGTCGCAATCAGCGACAGAGGGTACCCAGAGATGATCGTGAATTTATCTGTGACATGGATCCGGAATATAAGGCTAATGACCCTCAACCAATTAAATTAATAATAAAATCTAACTTAAAAGGGTACACGTAATTATACCAACTAAATACTAACTTACATATACTAAACTGTTACATAGCACATGAATGTAGTGACAACATAGCTAACTCCTTGTACATGTGCAGCAAACATGCATAATATATATACACAAATAATATGTTAGTTACTAGAATTTTATATTGCTAACGAAATTCATATTAAACTGCTGATATCAACTAACCAACATCCGAAGGCTTACTCGTTAGGTTGCTTCCTCGCGTGGTGCAAACGGCAGCAGAAACCGCCGTCGCGGGGTCGTTCGGGCTCTAGTCGGGCTGTCAACGGCGCAGGGGTTGCTACAGGCCGCATTCGACGGGGCGGAGTCGCAGTAGCATCGGGGGCGGCTGACAGGGTGGCGCCGCCGATTGGCGCTGCTGCTCGGCGCCGCACGAACTGCGAAGTGTAGCAGCCGTCCCGCGGCCTGGGCGAGGGTTTCCGGTGTCTAGAATGGCGGGGGACAGCGCCGGAGGCCGGTGGATGGTCGCCGGAGGGAGGCGGTTGGCCGGAGCATGGGTGGTTGTCGATGTTCATGGCCGGAGTACGGCTGTGGCTGGGTTACGTGGGGGCGGATCTAGATGGGGAGGAGCAGCCCGCGTTGAGGAGAGAGGAAGAGAGAAGAAGAAGGAGGCCGTGGCTCTTAGGGTTAAAAACATGCTGAAATTCTTGAGGGTGGCGGCCTGTGAAAATGAAGTTGCGTGAAATAAAAGGCTTGGCGGCTGCGTTTGGTTGATGCTGGGAGAAGAGATAAAAAAATTAACCCTAGGTTTAATATATATATGTAGGTGCAGCGCCTTAGGTTAAATAATAAAAAAAATCAAGGCAGCATGAGTTGTGACAGGGCTTATACAGTCTGGGCATGACTGGGGTACTCTATATTTATTATTATAAGGCATGGGTTGACAGCATGAGTTCCTCTATATGTTATTATAATACAAAAGTCTTACCCAACACAAACTGTGTGCGTGCGTGCTCAACAGGATTCGGCCCTAAGGAATAGAGACTAGGGTTTAAATAAGATGTGATTATAACTAATACATAATAATTAGAAGGTTTAAAAATCTGATAAGGCTTAGGGTTACTATAGTTTAAGTGGGAAAAGGTGAAAGTGGGTCTTACGGAGCCCAAAAATTGTGAAATAAATACTGGGGTGACCGGAACGACGAGAGAAAGAAGGCAGAGAAGATGGATCACAATTTCGACGACGAGGAACGAAACTAAAAATAGAAAGGCCCCGCGACAAACGTGGAAATCGTGACGTCTCTTCAAATAAAGTCGAATCGTGGGAGAACGACCCGTGAAACGACGTTCCGTACTAACACCACAATTTAATACTCTCCGAGAGGGTCTCAACGGCATATCACACCATAGTGTCCGGATACCGACAAGGTCTAAAATAAATACGTGCACGAACAAGAATATGTGCACGTAAAGCATATAAAGGGGTACGGGGTCCAAAGGCGACGGTAATTCTAAGTTGGGCGCACGTCAGGGTTGGCTTGGGTTGACACGTGTTCCCTAGTCGGGCACGAGTCACGGAGGCTATTTATAGGTTCAAGCAAGGTTCTAGGGTCCTACTGCGTGCACAGACGACATCTGCTGTGCACACAGACCAAATCACCTTACGCACAGACCTAATTGTTGTGCACACAAAAAAAAAATTCAAATTGGTTCGAAAACAGGCCGTTACATCCTACCCACCTTAGAATAAAGTCCGTCCTCGGACTTTCTTAATTTCAGGCATGGTTAGACTCCTCTAGTTAACTATAGTAACTACCACGATCATTCCTAGCACAGTACTTCAACTAACATATAACCTAATACATCTATCTATATACATGCTCAGTAATAATATACATCAATTATTTCCCAACCATTATATCTTGTACTTATAGCTAGGTTAATATTATTCACTCATACATTTCTAACTCATGGAAGTGCCTCCGCACATCCATACGTACGCACAATCATATTCCAACATTCAATAATCACCCCATCATATACAACCATTGTATTATACACATATTACACATATACTAACCAGGGTATTTAAATTCATCACGAATTTAAAACCGAAAATACATATATCTACTCAATATCACCTACAAAAGGTATATCCCCTAGTATACATTCCACACATCATTCCTAACAATAATACTTAGCTATATTATAACTATTCGTCACAACACCAATTGACAAACAATTTCTTATTACAATCAATACATAATCACACTATCATGTTAATCTATTCTCACAAACACAATGCATCCAGCCTAATAACTATGCATATAGCACATTTCACTCCTAGTTTAACTAACACATACTCATTCAAACATGTAAACCCTTCATTCATAACTATAGAATAAACCTGTAGCTATATATGGTGTAGCTACGCACGTCCAGGTGCGTAGCGTAACCCAGCACAAACACCTATATAACTACATTCACCATATCCTATCATGCACAGATATATATAACACTACACTCACATCTGCAAACCACAACCACATTATAAAATACTTACTGAGCATACTCACTCGCTCTCGAGTGAGACTCCAAGATACATACCAAATAATATACAATCTATGTACTTATACACACACTCCTATATATCTATATGACACGACTCATCATATGTAGCCTTAGTAAATAGCTAGACATCACTATACAATCATTCACACATCAGAACATGCAATTCATACTTATCCCATATATACGTATATACAATCACGCAACACATTCTTATCCTAGTATCTATAAGCATGTCCACTCGTACTCGAGGGAACACTAAGACTTATAAGTATCCACAGTCATTAGATATTCACACATATTATCTTACATAAGTATCTATACTTATTCATGTACTATATACACATAATCATTACATTCATCGCAATACACATATTCCATTATTCATCCATAAGCTCACATATACCTAAGTAATAATACTAAGCATGCCCGACAATGATACATATTCACACGAGCCGGGTAATCCTCCTCATGGATCTACGGGGAAGGCAGAACAAACACAAGGCTCTAATGTGCAGACACTTCCAATTTTGACATTTAGGGTGGTTAAACAACCTCCAACTAATCAGCCCTAATTGGCTAATCCCAATCATTTTAAACACCAATAAAATTTCCAACTCAAAAGCCCGTTCATGAGAACCTGTTATAATGATCCTGGTTTTCTCCGCTTCCATTGGTTCTTGGCTTAGTTGTCTCTAGGAATCTCTAAAGTGAAACTACCCACCAATTCTAGATTTTTGGGCGTCAGACTTACTTACGATTTCCTTTTTAATCCAAACAACCAAGGCAATCTACTAACTCTTTCCCATATTTCCCGATCATTGAGCACTCGCAAAACCAACATGCTCACTTGACTTGATTCAGAATTTTCATTGGCACTAAAACTGCTAGTCATTGTTGGCTTTAATCCATCCACATGATTCTGGAGAAATCATCGCCTTTCACCATTTCGTAAACTGCAATTGGGATCCAGTGATCGGTACGCACTCGGTGCGTATTCGCACGGTCGACTTTGAAACTCCCATGACATTCCCAAGATCCTCAATTCCTTTAAATCACTGCGTCCAAAACAGATCATGTTGTCGGTCTTATACAATCCATCATAATATCAATCTCGTCATCACATTATCACTCTGAATCTCCAGGTTATACTATTGCTACGCTGCTTATATATAAATATGCTCATAATATCCGTTGCATAACATTTCACTTGATCGATGTAGGTCTACGCCTTTGGTCGTTGAGACAAGACTTATAATCACCACACTTCTATCACGAGCAGCATACTAAGAGTCGATCTCATTCCCTAGATTCAATGTTCTTGCTCCCATGGTTCCTTGTCAAGTCGAGAATCCAACCTTGTAATTATCCAATGTGTTTGAAATACATCACTTTAAACTTCATCTTACTCATGTATTCTCACTCAAATTCAAACTAGAGGGGGCCAATGAACTAGTCTAAACCTAACTAACTTATGTTAGACTCAATTATTGTTGGTCGTTTGAATAGTTACTGTAGCACTATTGTTTCGATAAATCATTCGATCAAGACCTGCATGGGCCACCACAAAAACTGTCACGCCCCGCTTCCCAAAAGATTTGGGAAGCGAGACATGGCCAGCCCGCATGGACTCGAGCCGTTGAGGCTCGGGGTCCAATAAGCGTCTAGGCAAGTTATGATGCGGAGGAGAAGGTCCGATCGAACAATTTAGCATGAAACAACAGATATAGCAGCAAAAGATACTATTCAAACGCAGAAGGTAACCAACAAAGAGTTTAACATAAAAGCTAAAACTGTACGTACCAGAGGCAACTAAAGAAGAAAAAGTCTGCAGGGGTCCACAGGTTGTGGCAGCTCGGTCAAGTCTGAGACATGTGCAAAACACATGTCAGCAACGAACTAATGAGACCATAATTAAAGCAGTTATACAATTCTAGCAGTTCTATATGAAATTTAAATGACAACTACACAGTCAGTTCTAGAAAGCAGGAAATAAGTAATGGTTATTCTAATCGATCTGCTAGGGGTGTCCATCTAGTCAGATCGTCTAAGAGTTATTCATGTAGTTCTATCAGTCTGCCAGGGGTGTCCATCTGGTCAGATTGTCCAAGTCTAGAAAAGGTCAAACGACCGGAATGCATCCCTGTGAAGCAAACAGGAGTGCACCAACTGCGACACGAAGACAAAGCCTAAGGACTCAAGCTGCGTAGGCGGAGGGGAGCTACCCCCCAGGCCCAGCTAGACTCTTTTGTCCTACCCCACCCGCGAGTCGTTTGTGTTATGGACACGAGCCAACAAACGCTCCATCTAGACACGAGACAAGACAAGGATCACGAATGATATAGCATATCATACCGGAGCGCACCAGTCACGGGTGAGCCAAAGCTAGGGAGCACCAGTTCTCAATGGTCACCCCCGTCGTCGATCAGAAACAAATCATTAATCATGAATGATACTCCGTATCATACCAGAGCGCACCAGTCACGGGTGAGCCAAAGCTGGGGAGCACCGGTTCTCAATGGTCACCCCCGTCATCGATTAACTATCCGTAAGCGAGCCGTCTCTGGGCTAGCCAGCAGACGCTCCACAAGAGTAGTGCCAACCTCCGTATAGGAGAGGCCCACGCCTGTGATCTTCTACAAGATCCAGACAATTATACTGTCCGGCTTATTAATTAGCATGTGAGGTTTAAGTTGCATTTTAAAAGTGGGTTCGAGCAGAAAGTAGCATGCGATCATTTTCAAGTATTTTGCAGAAATAAATCTAGCAGTTCTAACATTAATTCTAGAAAAGCATAAAAGCAGTAACTAAAGTCTCATTCCTTGCCTGAAAGATTCCAGCAAGTATGTAATCCAGCAGGGTCTGGGTCAACCAACGGATCTACGGAACCTGTACGAATATCCTATCATCACAATCATGCACTCTAACATCCACAGGCAACAACATAAGATGAGCCAGATTAACGGGGCCCGCTTTGGGTCACCAGACCTATGGGATGCTGCTTAATTCGATCGATCATTCTATCTATCCTATGTACACAGCAGAGTAAGTCCATTGATCGATCGAGGCGATACATTAATGAGTTCGTTCTAGGTGAGTTACCTCATGCAAGTTGGCCCTAATTACTAGAGCAACAAAGGCTTTGAGAATCGTACCTAGCCAGATGCGAAAGCTCCTCGTAGATGACGATTCTGACACAACGCCGCGTCACCCGACGGTAGGTCAAGGGTGGAAGGCCTGGAGCAAAGATTCCTATCAGCGATCCGTCAGCTCCACGTTGTCGCAATCAGCGACAGAGGTTACCCAAAGATGATCGTGAATTTATCTGTGACATGGATCCGGAATATAAGGCTAATGACCCTCAACCAATTAAATTAATAATAAAATCTAACTTAAAAGGGTACACATAATTATACCAACTAAATACTAACTTACATATACTAAACTGTTACATAGCACATGAATGTAGTGACAACATAGCTAACTCCTTGTACATGTGCAGCAAACATGCATAATATATATACACAAATAATATGTTAGTTACTAGAATTTTATATTGCTAACGAAATTCATATTAAACTGCTGATATCAACTAACCAACATCCGAAGGCTTACTCGTTAGGTTGCTTCCTCGCGTGGTGCAAACGCCAGCAGAAACCGCCGTCGCGGGGTCGCTCGGGCTCTAGTCGGGCTGTCAACGGCGCAGGGGTTGCTACAGGCCGCATTCGACGGGGCGGAGTCGCAGTAGCATCGGGGGCGGCTGACAGGGTGGCGCCGCCGATCGGCGCTGCTGCTCGGCGCCGCACGAACTGCGAAGTGCAGCAGCCGTCCCACGGCCTGGGCGAGGGGTTCCGGTGTCTAGAATGGCGGGGGACAGCGCCGGAGGCTGGTGGATGGTCGCCGGAGGGAGGCGGTTGGCCGGAGCATGGGTGGTTGTCGATGTTCATGGCCGGAGTACGGCTGTGGCTGGGTTACGTGGGGGCGGATCTAGATGGGGAGGAGCAGCCCGCGTTGAGGAGAGGGGAAGAGAGAAGAAGAAGGAGGCCGTGGCTCTTAGGGTTAAAAACATGCTGAAATTCTTGAGGGTGGCGGCCTGTGAAAATGAAGTTGCGTGAAATAAAAGGCTTGGCGGCTGCGTTTGGTTGATGCTGGGAGAAGAGATAAAAAAATTAACCCTAGGTTTAATATATATATATGTAGGTGCAGCGCCTTAGGTTAAATAATAAAAAAAATCAAGGCAGCATGAGTTGTGACAGGGCTTATACAGTCTGGGCATGACTGGGGTACTCTATATTTATTATTATAAGGCATGGGTTGACAGCATGAGTTCCTCTACATGTTATTATAATACAAAAGTCTTACCCAACACAAACTGTGTGCGTGCGTGCTCAACAGGATTCGGCCCTAAGGAATAGAGACTAGGGTTTAAATAAGATGTGATTATAACTAATACATAATAATTAGAAGGTTTAAAAATCTGATAAGGCTTAGGGTTACTATAGTTTAAGTGGGAAAAGGTGAAAGTGGGTCTTACGGAGCCCAAAAATTGTGAAATAAATACTGGGGTGACCGGAACGACGAGAGAAAGAAGGCGGAGAAGACGGATCACAATTTCGACGACGAGGAACGAAACTAAAAATAGAAAGGCCCCGCGACAAACGTGGAAATCGTGACGTCTCTTCAAATAACGTCGAATCGTGGGAGAACGACCCGTGAAACGACGTTCCGTACTAACACCACAATTTAATACTCTCCGAGAGGGTCTCAACGGCATATCACACCATAGTGTCCGGATACCGACAAGGTCTAAAATAAATACGTGCACGAACAAGAATATGTGCACGTAAAGCATATAAAGGGGTACGGGGTCCAAAGGCGACGGTAATTCTAAGTTGGGCGCATGTCGGGGTTGGCTTGGGTTGACACGTGTTCCCTAGTCGGGCACGAGTCACTGAGGCTATCTATAGGTTCAAGCAAGGTTCTAGGGTCCTACTGCGTGCACAGACGACATCTGCTGTGCACACAGACCAAATCACCTTACGCACAGACCTAATTGTTGTGCACACACAAAAAAAATTCAAATTGGTCCGAAAACAGGCCGTTACAACAATTGTTCAAATATCAAGAGAAATATCAATTGAATAAAACGTCTAGGGATGGGGAATCCCCACTACGGACCTTCTTTCATAATTGTGATTCATAAGTTTCATTATTGCTAAACTTGAATATAGGTGAACTAGTCGCAACTAAATGTAGAACCAAGCTCACGCTCTCGTGCTATTGCCGGTCTATAGCAAACCTAGGATAGGACCCACTCTCGTGCAAACCCAAGCCTAAGCCGCTAGCGTGAAGAACGACATCATTATTCAATCGTATCTCGAGTCCACTCTCGTGCAAACTCGAGCTACGACCTAGGTTGTGATAGTTCCTATCCCTCCAATCTCTTGCAAACGGATATGGGTATAGAATCACAATTAAAAATCCTAGCTTTGGTCCAATCTCTTGCAAACCAATTCTAGAGAAATACAATTGTCAATCTAAATCGAATATCTAGGCCTTTCTTTCAATTAAGATCCAATCTCTTGCAAATCCCAATCGATATGAATCCCTAGCTATCCGTAATTAATCAATCTCAACCTAACCCTAATCAATTCTAGCAACAATTCCATAAATTCATCACAATTTAGAAATATGGTCCTTAGGGTTCAACTCTATGTCCTGAGACGACGACACTACTCACTAGACATCATGCAAATCTCAGAAAAACCAACAATAATATCAGCACAATTCATTGCAAAAGAGAAATAAAGCATAAAAATAGAGTTTTCAATAGGAATTGACAAACCAATGTAGATGCCAATAATTTCCAGCTGAGAATTCACCAAAGAGTAGCCCTCAAATCCCTAAAAGAAAGTATAAAATTTTATTATTCAAAAGCTCCCTAAACTAGGGCAAAAACTGGGTTTAAATACCCTCCAAAATCACCTAAAAAATCGTGCCAAAAATGCCCCTGTGCAGCCCAGAAATCGCAACCCTAGTAGCAGGCGGAGCGGCTCACTCGGCCGAGTGGCCTTATCACTCGGCCGAGTGACAAACCCTGTAAAAATACAGTAACTTCGGATGTTTCAGGGTCTGTCATCGTGGGATGGCTCGGCTGAGTGGCTTTCATCATTCGGCCGAGTGAGCATTTGCACTCGGCCGAGTAGGCCTCCAAAGGGTCTCTGAGAATTGCAGTAACTTCGGCCTCTTCTCTGGACAATTTCCATGTACCACTCGGGCGAGTGAGATTTCTCACTCGACCGAGTAGGCTATCTTTGTTCGGCCGAGTATACGCTGAAATTAACTCTGTGTGTGTATCCGTTCTGCTCGGTCGAGTGGGGTTTCTTGTTCGACTGAGTGGCTGTTCTACTCGGCCGAGTGATGTGCTGAAATGCCCGTTTCTCTTCTTTTTGCCTCCTCGTCGCTCCTATTGATTTCCTTCTTCTTCCGCTCATCCTCCATCACTGATAAGCCCTCAAATGAGCCGTGGGTGACACTCCTAAGCGCTTGCAAACCCCTTGATCTCAAAATCGCTCCAAATCGCTCTATATTTCCTGAAATACGACAAAAACAAGAAATAGTGAAAAGTATCGCAATATTGTCGAATAATCATGAAAAACGCGATATGGGCGATCAAAATGGCATGCAAACATACAGAAAAAAGGTATAAAATATGAGTGATCAAAATCCCCAAGCTTTCCTCTTACTCGTCCTCGAGGAAGATAAGTAAAAGGCGAACCCGACAGGAAAAATAATAAAAGGAGAAAACGGAAGAGATAGAAAATAAAGTAAGAAAGGAAAGAGAGAGATGCTAGATCATTTTCTCAGGACATGGGCTTTGCTTACTCACATAGCATCCGGTGAATATAAAACACATACCAAAGATTTTCATTTCGACATCACAATCATATAGATGCATTGAAAATAGAAAACCTGAGAATAGCGAAATAGTATGAAATATGGAATTGTTCTAGAATTAACATCGTCTGAAGCATCTAAAGCGGTATACATAATCATAGACTACACACTTTTTAATTGAATGCTTTCTATTTGGAGTATAAGAGATATCACACAACATGGATCAATTAGAATAGAAGGGTATGATTTTCATGAAGTGCATGCTAAGTATCAATTCCTGGATTTCGTAAAAATTTTAGTAATCTCACCGAGTATAGAAAATTACCTAGCTTAGGTTGTCATGCATAGTCAAGTAGTCACTCTCTCACACATCATTGGATCCTCTCCCCCAAGCTTATCTATAAGCGTGGTGGCATAAGTAAATCAATAAGTACATTCCCCATTTTAGAAGCTCCAATAGAAAATAAAAACAAAAGAGGGATGAAAGAGAGAAAGAGTATGATATGGGATCTTGTATAAGCTTCTTTTCTCTTTTCTTTTTCTTCTCTTTTTTTGAAGTTTTCAATATAGCATATATACATCTGAGATCCCAAATCAAAAGATAGAAAGATATTCATATGGTTTTCTCTTTTTGATTTTGGGGGCATTGGAGCATGGAATTTAATAGTGGGGAAATGCCAATGATAGAATTGCTAAGGGGAGATTCAACAATGAATATAAGTATAGAAATAATGCTCAAGATATATGGAGAAAGAAATAAATGTAACACTCGGTTCACTCTATAGGACGTGCACGACAACTTTCAGCAGAGTAATGTAATATACTCAGTTTAATCTCAGAAAGTAAACTAGTCCAGTTATATCAACCTAACATACATTCATTCAACCTGAAAGTGAGGCGTACCATTTTCATGCAATAGGAAGTGATATAAGAATGGAAAGCAGTACTCCAGATATAAGCAATCAATGCGTGAAGCTTGGTGTGTTTTCTACGAAGAGTATACATATAAATTATCAGATTCAGCTAATAAAAGAATTTCACCCATATTCGTACATGAAAGTGCGGGTTATTATCTCAAATGCATAGCAAGACAAAGCATATGATATCTGAAATGAAAACTATGGCATGACAATGTAATATGCATATAGAGATAAGCTAGCACCACGTCATCATCATCACAGAAAATTCATCTCTAGCAAAAGACGAAAGAAATAAGGATAAAAAGGAAATAAAACTACTGTACATATGCAGCACACAAAGAAAGTAAGAAAAATGTGATGCATGGTAAAAGCGAAAAAAGTGAGTGAAGAAGGGGTAAAAACAAAGAAAAGGTGGGAAGATAAAAATAAAAGGTGACAAAAAATAAAAAAGTGTGAGAACTCACTCTCCCAAGCTAAAGTGCACAGTGTTCTCAATGTGGAAAGTGTGGCACACCGAGAGACAAAAAGTGGGTGGGGTGGGTTTAGGATGCATGCAGGATGTAGAAAAAAGAAAGAAAGTGGTATGAGAATGCAGGTGATGCATGAGAGATCAAAATAATGCATATATGAGTGTCCCCCAAAAGTACTCCCTCTCTTCTAAAAAGATATATACGGATAGGACCAAAATGTCAACAAAACAGTGTGTGGAGGAGGGGTGCAAAAGCAGCAGGCTCAAAAAATATCCAGCGTATCGACAACAATAATAGGGAAGGCATCCAGTGTGTGCCTAAGGTGATGGGGGTACACTAGCACCGTCCTGTGGCGGAGGTGGTGGCGGGGGTGGTGGCTGCTAGCTGGGTGTATGTGGTAGGGGCAGACGTGCAAGAATCTGATTCAGGCAAGCCTGAATACTAGGAAGTATGGCGACGCGGGTCTGGACTGCACTGACGATGGCGGAGAGAGCCCTAAAGTCTCCTCTGAGTCCGCTGACTGCCCACTCAAGAGCACAAATGCTCTGAACCAGAGTGTCGAGGGGAGGTGGAGCAGAGGGTCGAACAGGTCGGACAAGTGAAGTACGGGGCTGTCTCACACGGCCGCCGTAAAGGATGGGTGCAGCTGTGGGGTGGTGCTCAGGTTCTGTGCTCGCTAAGTGTCGCTCGGCCTCTGTGTGAGGCTGAGTCGCATGTAAGAAAGACGAGGAAGGAGCAGCAGCAGAAGCTGAGGTGGAAACAGGCGACGAGGCGGGCAAAGAGGTCAGTGACACAGAAGTGGGGATAGACGTCACGACGCTCTCAGAGAAAACAGGAGCAGTGGGGACAGACGGGTCAACGGCTGGGGTGGCTGTGAACAAAAGTGAGGATAGGGCCGTCACTGCGGCGATAAAGGAGGTCTCGTCGCTCTCTAAAATGGTAGTGGGACGCTCAGGACTGGCAGCGGAAACTGGATCGACAGAAATGGGCACAGAGGTGGTGGCAGTGGTGGACGAGGACTCAGTAAAAGTGCTCCCGACACTGATAGAAGTGTGGACAGATGTGTCGGGAGGTGCAGACGGGTCATGTGCAGGCTGAGGGATCATGGGGTCCTGGGGTGGAATGAGGGGCTCCTGCTGAGCACCCTCGGGCTCTAATACGTAAGGGGAGGGGATGTGGAGATCCATCGCTGGAATCCAATCTCCGCCCGCGGGTCTTATATGAGTCCGAGCAGGGCTCGAAAGAATCATGTAATTGGCAGCGAAAGGACCGTGGAGCCATACCCAGTGCTGACGACCATGAGGACGCAGCAACGACGCCAAAAACTTGATCGCTTCAAAATGTAACCCAAAAGCACAACCTAGTATGGTGAAAATGCACGGAGATAAATCCCCGGCAACGGTGCCAAAAACTTGATCGGCCCCGGATGTACACCCAGAGAACGATTGTAGTTTTACCGCAAGCGCACGGTCAAGTGGCGAGCAGGTATCGAACACGAGGAGGTGGTGTTGGTTCCAATCTATCCTAGGTTGGCTCGACTACGAATGTTTTATTGGTGAAGATGGGTATGGTATGATGTAATGACAATGGTGATGGATGTCGGTGTCGGTGATAGAGATGTTGGTCAAATATCGATTCAAATACAATATAATAAAAGTGTCTAGGGCTAGGGAATTCCCACTACGGATCGTCATACATCTCTGTGAATCCTGAATCTCAATATTACTAGACTTGTGTTGAGGTGAACTAGTTGTAACTGAATATAGAACCAAGCTCATGCTCTCTCGCTATTGCCGGTCTATAGCAACCTAGATTAGGGCCCACTCTCGTGCAAACCCTAACCTAAGACACTAGCATGAAGATCAACATCATCGTCTAATCGCTTCTCGAGCCCACTCTAGTGCAAACTCGAGTTACGATCTAGGTTGTGATAGTTCGTATTCGTCCAATCTCTTGCAAACGAATATTGGTATAGATTTATAATAAAAATCCTAGCTTTGGTCCAATCTCTTGCAAACCAAATCTAGAGAATTTTGATTATAAACCTAAATCGAATATCTAGGCCTTCCCATCAATTGGGATCCAATCTCTTGCAAACCCCAATTGATGGAAATTCCTAGCTATTCATAATAAATCAATCACAACGTAACCTCCTAGCAATTCTAGCAACTTAGAAATTCATTCATCACAAATCTGAAATTAGATCTATAGGTTTCATCCACATGACCTAGAACATCAAATCTACCCAAGCATGGCAATAGCGATGGAGAAATCGATAAAAAACATTTCTTGCATATATAAAGATATCAAATCAAAGATTCAAACAATAAGAACACAGATACTTAGCTTTGATGAAGAATTCCAATCCAATTACAAGCTTTTAGATCCAAGATGGGGCCTAGGGCATGGCCTAACCTCTAAAATAATCACTAAGAAAACATCATGGCACTCCCCTCTAATGACGGCTACAAACCCCTTATATAGCCTCCCAAAACCCTAGCAAATAACCTTTCAAAACCCCTCAAATTCGTGCCCAAAACAGCCCTGGCCGCAACTTAAAATCTGGGCCCGTCGCCACTCGGGCCGAGTGGCAATCTGACTCGGCCGAGTGAAAATTCTAGCACTGCAGCATCAACTTACAGAAATTCTCCAGATTTCATCCGACTTCTGATTGGTACGTTCTTAGCGACATTGGAACCGTCATGAAGTCTACTATCTATAAAAAATATGAAAAAAAATACTTTGATTGCTGGAATGATAGAATATTTCAAAATAGTGGAAGGTTGTCTGAAAATCTGGGCGTGTGTGTCATCGGCGTCACTTGGCCGAGTGGGATTCTTCACTCGGTCGAGTGGGCTTCTATACTCGGTCGAGTAGAGCCTTATGTTGTTCTCTAAAAATTCCAGAGAGTCTGCTCAGATCTCAGGAGAGAAACACTGTCGTACTCGAGCGAGTGGCGATATCTACTCGGTCGAGTGGGCTCTGCCACTTGGCCGAGTGAGGCTTCTCTAAATTCCAGTAAGTTGGCCTCTTCTCTGGACGAAATCTCTGTAGCACTCGGGCGAGTGGGCTTTCTCACTCGGCCGAGTGGTCTTCTTTGCTCGGCCTAGTGAACATGGCAAATCTTCGGTGAGTATCCATTTCACTCGGGCGAGTGCGGTCCTTCACTCGACCGAGTGAGCAGTCTGCTCGGCCGAGTGGGGTACTCTTGAGCTCTTTTCTTCTCTTTTTCACCTCCTCGTAGATTCTATCAAATTCTTTCCTTCTCCACTCATCCTCTAGCGCTGATAACTTCTTAATAAGGCCATGAGCGATGCTCCGTCACGCATGCAAGTCATTTAAGCTCACTTTTGCTCCCAATTGCTCCATATTTCCTGAAATTCGACAAAAACAAGAAATAGTGAAAAGTAACGTAATATCATCGAATAATCGTGAAAATCCCAATATGAGCAATCGAAATGGCGTGCAAACATGCAGAAAAAGGTGTAAAATATGCACCGATCAAAATCCCCCAAGCTTATCTCTTACTCGTCCTCGAGGAAGATAAGTAGAGAGACGAACTCGGGAAATAAAAACAAAGGAAATAAAATGAAAGAAAAGAATACGAAGTGGAAGGGGTCGCTAGATTATTCTCTCAGATCTCAAGCCGTAAGGCACACATCACGATAAATATGAAAATACGAATCACATGCTATAAAGATTACATATCTTACTTAAACATGGTACTTGCAAGCTTTTAAGAACAATAAGAGGGACTCTCTAAATTCATACAATCAATTCATATCCACATCACACATTTCATAGAATTTAATATACAAATGTTGGCGGTGCACTTTTCAATCAAGAGTTATAATAGAAGCATATAAAAATCACACCAAGCATGAAATATAGAATGGAATAAGAGACATGGCATTCACATATTTATATCGATTCATAAGAAATCTCCATAACTAAAGTATTTTGTTAAGTTTCAGCATTATCATACTTCCCCATTCGTGCACCTCTTCACTCTAATGTCGTACTCACTCATATGGTCAAGTGAATCCACCCCCCCAAGCTTAGCTTGAGGCATCGCAGCTAAAGGAATATGATAGTGGAAAATGGGATTTTTGCATTGGGCTTCCCAAGTATTTTGTGGCTCTAATAATGAGATAGAGAAATATTTTTTTTTCTTTTGGACTTTTTTTCTCATTTTTCCTTTTGGATTTTTGTAGGAGCTATTTGATTTGTATTTTTTGGTTTTTGGCTCCTTTTTGGCTTTTTGGACTTTTTGGAGCAACCTTTTTCTTTTGTAGGGATTTTTGGGAAATAGGTGCGATATAAGTAGCTTTAGGAGGTGAACTCAAGTGATATGTAGAGAATAAAAAGATATATGTGGAGAAAGAAATAATGTAACACTCGGTTTACTCTAAGATGTGCACGAACGGTTCAATAAAGTAATACTTCAACTAAAACTCATATGTAAGCATGGATATTCTCAATCATCTCAATAAAAAGTGAAGTCAAGCGGTAAAGCGCACAATCATATCAAGCATGCAACAGAAGGCGAATAAGACAATAAGGCAGATGGTTCTGTTATATAATTGATGCGTGAATCTTGGTGCACTTCCAGCAAAAGCATACTAAACACTAATCCATACATTCAGTTTCAATTAATATCATGCATTCATGTAGAGGAATCATCAAAAGAAATAGATTTGCAAGCATATGTGAATAGCAAGACTATGGAATACTCTAAATAGCATGGCAAGGAAATAGTAAGCATTGTGATGGTTGCTAAAGCAATACGAGATATCATCATAAGGAACATATCTAGCAAAAGGAGGAAAAGAAAATAAAGAAATAAAAAATAAAAAAACTAAAAGAGAGGAAAGAGAAGAAAATCAAGCACACAACATGATGCATGAACCCACATAAAAGAAAAATAAGATGGGAAACATCAAAAAGATGATGCAAAAATTTTGAAAATTTTTAAAAACCCTAAAATAAAGTAAAAAATGCAAGTAATGCATCTAAATGGTATGGAAATGCAATCCGCCAAGCTTAAACTTCACATTGTCCTCAATGTGATCATAATGGAAGAATATGAGGAACAACGATAATGATAAGGGGGGTGAATGAAAAATGATGAAATGAATGACATGAAATCCTAATGCAACTACATGCACATGCAATGATGCATGAGAGCGCTTTCCCAAGCTTAAACTTCACATTATCCTCAATGTGATCATAGTGGACGAATATGAGGAACAACGATAATGATAAGGGGGGTGAATGAAAAATGATGAAATGAATGACATGAAATCCTAATGCAACTACATGCACATGCAATGATGCATGAGAGCGCTTTTCCCCCAAGCTTATACCAAATAATCCTATTCAAATGACCTAATCAAAAATGTCATGGCTTTGCAAAGCGTGATCAATTGAGATGAATAAGAAAGTGAGTATTCACTTGAAAGAAATGCTCGATGGTGGTGAGCAAAAGGATGTGGCGTATCAAAATATGAAGAGGGCAATTAATATATATAATGGGTTTGGAGTGTAAAAGATTTTTGTTGCCGTCATATGAGGTGATATTTATTCAAGAAAATCTAAACGGTCCTCTCGCTGTCGAGAGGATTCGTGTTTATTGAAAGCATAAAAATTTCTACACTACTGGATTGATATTACCTATAGCAAAAGGCGGATCCAGTATCTTTGCCGGTGCAGGCAACTGCTCCAACTGCTCCTTCCGTGGCTCCGCCAGACGCATATGTCCATGGATTCCAACGAACTCCAGCAATACATCCTCCAGCATTCCCACAAGGACTCCACCTGTACCCTACAGAGAATAGGATGCATCAGTTCGCCGTAAAAAATTCACCCTCGTAATAAAAGTATTCCAAAGAGGATCGCCTATAGAAATATATGAAATAAATAGTGGTGGACGATACTTCCCTGGAAATAATCCAATATCCTCCTGTGCTGTGATAGCTGTCTCCATGGTGTTCTTTCTAAGATGCTCAGGTAAATCTAGATCATAGGTGTGGACCTCCTCGACAGGCTTGTCAAACTGTGACACATCCAAGCATACCTTCGATCTATAATCGTACGTGCACTGCAAAAGGTATGACGTGTCAAAAATATCTGAATCAAAATAAATATCGAATGGAATACATGATTCAGAAATGGAGTGGGTAAAAATATCTCCCTGAGTGGGAGCAGTAGGCTCTGTGGGATAGTCCTCGACGTCAGTGAAAGGATAAGGTGGCTGCTGGAGCTCTAATGGAGGAGGTGCTTCAGATCCTTATGAATGGCTGTGTCCTTGTCCCGATACACGACCTCCTTGATGATAAGTTCTGGCTATGTGTGTAAGGCCTCCTCAAAAGCATGCTCTGGCTCCGCATGTGAGGCCTCCTTGTCAATATGCTCTGGCTTGACAGTGTGCTCTTTTGTTTTCTCATCAACTATCAATATATGCTCTCTCTGGAATGGTGATGATGGCTGCTCATGTGTGTCAACTTGTGGGGATGTATCATATGGAGGGGAATGCCTACAAGCAATCCGAAAATATAGTCTATCCCCCTCAAGACTGACATGGATGTCCTCCTCAATTGTTCCTGCAGCTGAAACACTGTTCATAACAAAATCTGCAAATCGTAGCTCAAATGCATCACCTGCTGTAATGCTCTCTGAACCGGCGAACCTTACTGACTCCAAGAGGCCATCCAATAATCTCTGAAATGCGTTCTCCTCTGGCTGAGCATATGACTCAGTTTCTTCTTCCTCCACGGCCTCTTCGTCCATCCATTCTTTATATGCAATAGTTGTATCGTAGGATGTGGGATCGATGACGGCACAATCTGGCTCTGGTAATATGACCGGTGACGCATCTTGCCCTTAAAATGAAGAAGCAGACTGATATCTTTTGAAATCTCTGCAACCTTAAGCATGAGCGCATTCATTTCAAATTCCCACTTCACCCATTCCAATTGAAGGTCGCCCTTATCAAGCCTGGCTTGTATTTCAACTTGGTGTGCATGCATCTCATCAAAAAAATCCTTTGTTTCGCATCAAGCTCGGGCCAGTGTGTTTCCTCAAAAAAGCATTCTCCAATCTGAGCACTCTGGTCAAAATAGTATTCTCCCGTCTGAGCACTCTGATCAAAATAGTATTCTCCCATCTGAGCACTCTGATCATAATAGTATTCTCCCATTTGAGCACTCTGATCAAAATCTGTGGTCAACGTAGTATAATCCATAGCACCTGATCAACAAAGATAAATACCTGGAGAAAAATATCAGTGGCATAAAAGAATATAGAAATGATAATAATGGTGGTGGAGGTGAAAATTTCCTTTTGTTAAAAAAAAGTTTTTTTTCGTAGTCTAATCAACCTAATTGTGACAAATTGGCACCCAATGGAAAACACCTCCCCGACAACGACGCCAAAAACTTGATCGATCCAAAATGTAACCCTAGAGAGACCTAGCTATGGCGCAAAGTACACGGAGATAAATCCCCGGCAACGGCGCAAAAAACTTGATTGCGTCCAAGTGTCCACCCGGAGAACGACTTGTAGTTTTATCGCAAGCGCCCGGTGTATCCGCGAGCGGGTATCGAACTCAGGGAGGAACAAATGACTGTGTCTCTTTTTAATCACCTAGCTATCAAGAGAATCGAGAATAGTTTGGGGTATAACAACCACAATCGTTCAAATACCAAGAGAAATATCAATTGAATAAAACGTCTAGGGATAGGGAATCCCCACTACCGACCTTCTTTCATAATTGTGATTCATAAGTTTCATTATTGCTAAACTTGAATATAGATGAACTAGTCGCAACTAAATATAGAATCAAGCTCATGCTCTCACGCTATTGCCGGTCTATAGCAAACCTAGGATATGACCCACTCTCGTGCAAACCCAAGCCTAAGCCGCTAGCGTGAAGAACGACATCATTGTTCAATCGTATCTCGAGTCCACTCTCGTGCAAACTCGAGCTACGACCTAGGTTGTGATAGTTCCTATCCGTCCAATCTCTTGCAAACGGATATGAGTATAAAATCACAATTAAAAACCCTAGCTTTGGTCCAATCTCTTGCAAACCAAGTATAGAGAAATCCAATTATCAATCTAAATCGAATATCTAGGCCTTCCTATCAATTGGGATCCAATCTCTTGCAAATCCCAATCGATATGAATCCCTAGCTATCCGTAATTAATCAATCTCAACCTAACCCTAATCAATTCTAGCAACAATTTCACAAATTCATCACACTTTAGAAATAGGGTCCATAGGGTTCATCCCTACGCCCTAAGACGACGACACTACTCACTAGGCATCATGCAAATCTCAAAAAACCAACAATAATATCAGCACAATTCATTGCAAAAGAGAAATAATGCATAAAAATAGAGTTTTCAATAGGAATTGACAAACCAATGTAGATGCCAATGATTTCCAGCTGAGAATTCACCAAAGAGTAGCCCTCAAATCCCTAAAAGAATCCCTAAACTAGGGCATAAACTGGGTTTAAATACCCTCTAAAATCGCCCAAAAAATCGTGCCAAAAATGCCCATGCGCAGCCCATAAATCGCAACCCTAGTAGCAGGCGGAGCGGCTCACTCGGCCGAGTGGCCTTGTCACTCGGCCGAGTGACAAACCCTGTAAAAATACAGTAACTTTGGATGTTTCAGGGTCTGTCTTTGGGGGATGGCTCGGCCGAGTGGCTTTCATCATTTGACCGAGTGAGCATTTGTACTCGGCCGAGTAGGCCTCCAAAGGGTCTCTGAGAATTGCAGTAACTTCGGCCTCTTCTCTGGACAATTTCCCTGTACCACTCGGGCGAGTGAGATTTCTACTCGGCCGAGTAGGCTATCTTCGTTCGACCGAGTATACGCTGAAATTAACTATGTGTGCGTATCCATTCTGCTCGACCGAGTGGGGCTTCTTATTCGGCCGAGTGGCTGTTCTACTCGGCCAGTGGGGCTTCTTGTTCGGCCGAGTGGCTGTTCTACTCGCCGAGTGATGTGCTGAAATGCACGTTTCTCTTCTTTTTGCCTCCTCGTCGCTCCTATTGATTTCCTTCTTCTTCCGTGCATCCTCCATCGCTGATAAGCCCTCAAATGAGCCGTGGGTGACACTCCTAAGCGGTTGCAAACCCCTTGATCTCAAAATAGCTCCAAATCGCTCCATATTTCCTGAAATACGACAAAAACAAGAAATAGTGAAAAGTATCGCAATATTGTCGAATAATCATGAAAAACGCGATATGGGCGATCAAAATGGCATGCAAACATGCAGAAAAAAGGTATAAAAATATGGAGTGATCAGAGGCCGACAGGAGGTCGGGCCGGGGTTGAAGCCAAGGGGAGGTCGGCCAGAGGTAGATGGGGCTGATCGGCGTTGGGGTCGTAGGGAAGTGGAAGGGGAGAGAGATCCCTCATTTGAGTTTTATTTGAGTAATTTTAACAAATAAAAGGGGAGGCTGAGAACGGAAGTAAATTTAAGGCATGTAATTTTAATGATTTCAATGATTTGTTTTTCGAAATTTCAAAATTTCAACTCACTTCCTCCCCTAAAATTCAAATGTTCCCTCAAATTTTTGCCCTCCAAATTTCAAAATTACAACTCAAACTCTTATTCAATTTCTCTTATCTAATTTCTCTTATCCAATATCTCTTATCCAATAACCCATGATAACATCCCTGTTTTATTATATATATATATATATATATATATATATATATATATATATATATATATATATATATATAGGAGGGATCAAATGACCCCCAAAAATGACCCCCAAAAATGACCCCCTATCAAAAATCATATGCCCCCATTTTTTCGGAAGATCCGAACCGTTCATCTTGATCTCCACCCTCTAAATATCTGACCCACCAATTTTCAACCCGATCCCATGTGTTTTTCCCATTCATCCATCCGACCCAAATTTAACGGTTTCGCATGAACAGAACTTTTGTGAATGGTTGATGAATGGGCAAAACACGTGGGATCGGGTTGAAAATTGGTGGGTCATGTATTTAGAGGGTCGAGATCAAGATGAACGGTTCAGATCTTTCGAAAAAATGGGGGGCATAGGATTTTTGATAGGGGTCATTTTTGGGGGTTATTTTTGGGGGTCATTTGATCCCCCTTCCTTTTTGTCATCATTATGGAGTCCTTCTCTCTGCTGCTCTCTAAAGCACTAACTAAAGGAAGCATTTAGCCTATGAGACGCACGGGAGCTATTTCTCATCTCCTATTTGCAGATGACCTTCTAGTATTTTGCAGAGCCAATCTAAAATCCCTAAGGGGCCTCAAAAGCTTACTTGAGGAATTCACAAATTTCACAGGTCTAGAGATCAACTGGGATAAGAGCATTTCTATGTTTAGCAAAGGAGTCAAAAATCCGAGGGAACTTGCAGAATTTTTGGGAGCTAAGCTAACACATACCATCACTACATATTTGGGCCTCCCATTGTCTTCCAGATATCCGAAAGCTCATATGTATAATCGCCTCATTGATAAATGCAGGAAACGACTTAGTGGGTGGAGCTCCACATCTTTATCCATAGCGGGACGCGTAGAGCTGGTTAAAACTGTGATCTATGGCATGATCGCTTACTGGTTGCATGTCTTCAGATTACCGACCACTGTTCTGAGAACCTTAACTTCCATGTGTAGGAATTTTATTTGGGGGTACTACCAGGTCCTGGGCTTGGAAAGACTCCTGCAGGCCTAAGGAGGAAGGGGGGTTGGTTTGAGACTTCTACCTGATCTGAACATTGCAGCGGGAATTAAGCTTACTTGGCGATTCCTCAAGTTCAGAGGTCTATGGGCGGAGTACATGAGAGGCAAATACAAGGATGCGGCTACCTTTTATGAGGTGTCTGTTGCTGCCACACACTCTGGAATGTGGAAGTTCCTTCTTCATTGCAGAAGCCACTCGCAGAAGATTATCAAGAGGAAGGTAGGGACGGGAAAGATACTCTATTCTGGCACGATAACTGGCTCCCCTGTGGTCCGCTCAAACTGATACACAATATATCGAGTGGAGCCAGTAAAAAGCGAGTAAGTGATTATTGGGTTGGGTCTTCGTGGAATAGTGATGCGGAAATCCTCAATATTCAACCACTGCTGCAAAACATTACACTCAATTCAGGTGCTAATACATGGGAGTGGAAGCAAGGCTCGGCCTTCTTGTTCAGAGAGGCATGGGATACAGTGCGCAACAAGGATGCTCCATTTCCCTTCTACAATCTGGTCTGGTATAGTAAATACATCCCGAAATTCTCATTAACTCTTTCAAGAATAAACTACTCACTATGGACCGCCTGGAAAAATGGTGCCCTCAAGCATCTAACAAATGCGTGCTCTGCTCTGAGAATTGCCCGGAAACCACTGCACACATTTTTTTCAGCTGCCCTTTCTCAGCTTACATCATCCGGCGATCTATGCTGAAGCTCGGTGACATGGGGCCTAGTGATCTCTCCCTACAGGCGGTCGGTGACTTCTTCAAAATGAAATTTGCTGGGAAGGGGCCCCTCGGTCAGCTCGGGAAGACGACACTGGCGGCGGTCGTATGGCACATTTGGCGCGAACGCAACAACAGAGTTTTCGACAGTGCCCCCAAATCAAAGCTGCTAGTTTTTGAGGAGTTGAGCTCGGATATTCGTGTTGCATTGCGCCATCATTCGGATGTGGAAGCTGCAGCCCATGATGCTTTTGACAACTAGGGTGTATTTGAAAACGGATGATGGCTGGAGGATTATTGAGGGTTTATTGCTGCTATTTTAGAGTGGATCACTGGACTAATATCTGCGGGAGTGGAAGATATGGCATGCTTCCTCATTCTGCTGCGTGGGTGTTCTTTGGCTAGAGACTTGGATGCAAATGCTTAATTTAATCAAGTTCATTGGTGTTGTATTGGAACGTGGTCTTAGCATTGATACTAGGCTAAATGACCTATGGTGACGACGCTTGTGTCCGCTCCCATAGTCATTTAACCCGGTACTCCGTGCTAATCCACTTTGTAATTTTTGTACATTACTTTATAAGATTCTAACTTACTCTGCATATATATATATATATATATATATATATATATATATATAGAGTTTAAGGGGGATGAGCAGCCCGTGTAGGAATTTCCTACACTGGAGCTGACGTGGCGACAAATGATTGGTTCAGCCTTTGTTTATTACGGTTTAGGGGGTAATTGCAAATTGATATACGTATTTGTAAACAAACCCCCCGCTTAATTAGGAAGGAGAAACCCCAGGGTTAATTAGGAAGGAGAAACCCGCATCTGCATCTCTCGCCCCCTCATCGCATGCCCTTTCTTTTCCTTCTGACCCAGGCGACGCGAACTTGCAGCCCCTTGCGCCTCTCTTCTTCGGAGCCTGGAAGAGGAATCGCGTCGTCGAACTTGCAGCCCCTTGCGCCTCTCTTCTTCGGAGCCTGGAAGAGGAGTCGCGTCGTCGATTTCTCTATGAGCCCGCCTTCTTCGGAGCCTGGAATTCGAGTCGCGCCGTCGAACTTGCAGCCCGCCTCTCTTCTTCGGAGCCTGGAAGAAGGATTCGCCCGTCGAATTCTCTACGAGCCCGCCTCTCTTCTTCGGAGCCTGGAAGAGGGATTCGCGCCGTCGATTTCTCTAACCGAGCGCCTCTCTTCTTCAGAGACCTTACAAGAGAACACCCCACGCTTCTCTTTCGTCTAAGCCCGGAAGAAGTCTTCGCGCCTCCGATATCCGACGGCGGCTGGCTGAGGGGTACGTCGTGAGGGATCGGTATGTATTCAGGAAACCATAAATTTTTATAGGCCTTATCGTTGAACTCGTTGGAATTTCACCTTTGAATGTTGAATTCGGGTTGGTTTTGTTTGTTGAATAGTATCAAAATTCAATCTTTATCGAATTTGGGCTTAATTGATGACAATTACCAGGTAGCAATTGCATGATTTGTGACACCAACCCCTGGAATTGGAATCCATCACTTGCAATATATTTCAGCTTGAATTCCTAGGAATTTCAATAATGATGATTTCCTGTGGGAATTTCACATATGCGTGTTTGTTATTTGATATAAAAACATAACTTATTCTTCACCGTGTTAAATATTTTTGCTGCTTATTTTAATTTTTTTATACAAAAACTTCACCTCTGCAAGTTAATTTTTTTGATACAAAAACTTCACCTCTGCCTATTATTTGATACAAATTTCTTTTACATGGATATTGTTTTTAGAATCAATGCTTGCATATCTAACCTGAAACACATTACATTGCTGGATGGAGATCATTGTTGGTACTTTGATCTGGATCAAGTGTGGTACTATGCCTGATGAGTTTTTGCTCTTCCTATAGATGCTCCTAGACAAACTAGCGTGCCAACATAACTTTCATCTCTGGAGATTTGATCTGCACTGCATATTATCAACGTGTATGGATATTGTTTTGTTCAAAATAATTTTGTTCACATATGCCTGGGAACATATGCCTACTTGGAGATGTGTTTAAAGATTATATGCCTGAGCATCATTTTGTTCACGTAATTTTGTTCACGTAATTATATGCCTACTTGCCTGGGAACAAAATTATATACCTGGAATTGTATGCCTACTTGCATGGATTATATATTGAGGCATATAATTTTGTTTAATTACGTGAATGAGCCTAACGTAATTATATACCTGGATTATATGTTCACGTAATTTTGGTCACAATGAGCCTAACCTGGAACATATGCCTAAGCATCATTTTGTTCGAAATAATTTTGTTCACATAATTTTGTTCAAAATAATCACGTTCACATATGCCTGGGCTCATCCCTATTGGCTCCCGGCTTAAAAATTTCATACCATTGAAAATCATTTTGTTCCGGAAGTGTTCACATCTAATTTTAATTCCCTTGGCTAGGAGCATCATTCAAGCTTTCAATTGAAAAGCTTTCAGTTGATAAACTTTCAGTTGAAAGGAAAAAGTACATGAAACATCATGGACATAGAAACCACACACAGACTATGGGATAATGCATTTGATGCATTGTGCATGGTGTAAACATGACCAAAGGAAAGAAATGTTCACATGAATACATTATATAAAACATCGCTCATCTTCCTGTGCATAACCCTTTCCTAATGCTTATATACTGGAATCAAAAAAATAAATTGGGTTAAATTTGGAATGGTGCGATTTCTGTTTTGTAGTTCCTATTGAGAATCTGATCTGGCAATTCTTCCCATGCATGTTCAGCCTTCGTAATGTGACTGGCTTGAGAATTTATTGTCATTTTCTACATTTTACAGATTAAGTTCCCTATAAAATGTCAGGTAGATGACAAAAGAAGATCAGGGCTTTCTTATTCTACACTCTTCTACAGATTAATTTCCAGGTAAAATGCCCAAAATCAATAAAATTTTTGGTTCTATTATTAGATTTCACTAATGATGATACCCTGCAAGAGTAATATAAACTTGTGTATAAATAATTTGAATATTTGGTTATTATGTTGAATGCTTATTTTCATTTGATAATACATGCAAAAAATCTTTTTTCACATTATAAAGTTTATAAAATATTTTATTATCAGGTTTTCATTGCTATGGATGATATAATTGTCGAGAATGATGATGCATCATCATTTCCAAATTCTGATCATGAGTCTCAACATGGATTAGAAAGAGGAGAATCTAGTGATGTACACCTCACTGTAACGAAAAATTATCATTGTCAGCCTTCTGTTGGAATGGAGTTCCCGAATATAGAAGCTGCATACAAGTTCTACAATGCATATGCAAAAATGAAAGGATTTGGAATTCGCAGGCAGTCAACAAATTCTTCAAAAAAGCCAGGAAAAGAGATTATATCAAAAACTTTTGTTTGTGACAAGGAAGGACGGAAGTTCTTGAAGGATAAGAGGGAGGATGGAAAAGAAGTTGCTCGTCGACGGGAAACAAGAGTTGGTTGTAAGGCAAGGATGAGGCTTAAATTAACACAGTTCAAAACATGGATAGTGAGTGTATTTATTGAGGAACACAATGGTCATGATCTGACTAGTCCAGATAAAGTGAGGAGACACCGCTCACATAAGCAGTTGCATCGAACAAAAGCGTGCATGACACTTGTTCACAGTCTTGAAGACGAAGGGCTTGCACCTTCAACAATTTCTAGGGTAATTAATGTTGTAAGTGGTGACAAGGAAGAAACCATCACTCCACAACAATGCCATGAAATTATAAGGACTCAAAGAAAAAGTAACATTGGTCAAGAATGCGTGTTGATTATTAAGAAATTTCAAGAAAGAAGTGTACTTGATCCCGATTTCTATTTTTCTATGCAAGTGGATGAAACTGGAGTGATGAGGAGTGTGTTTTGGGCAGATGGAAGATCCAGATCTTCGTACTTAACTTTTGGAGATGTTGTGGTGTTTGACATCACTTACAAAACTAATAAATTTAGTTTACCGTTTGCTCCGTTCACTGGAGTAAATCATCATCGACAATCTATATTATTTGGATGTGCATTGCTTGCTGATGAGAAAGAAGACACTTTTGTGTGGTTATTTAGAGAATGGTTGAAATGCACGCATAATATGCAACCGGTTGCTATTATTACAGATCAGGATATTGGTATGTGCAACGCAATCCATAGTGTTTTTCCAAACACTCGTCATCGATATTGCAAATGGCATTTAGATTCACATATTGCAGAACATTTGATATCATTAAGGACTCTTCATGGAGAGGATTTTATTAACTATTTCGATAAATGGTATCATAGTAAGAGCATAAAAGAATGTGAGTTGATGTGGAAAGAGTTACAAGATCGATACAAAATCGATGAGAAAGAAGATGGATGGATGCAGAATATGTACAAATTAAAGGATCATTGGGTTTCTGCATATCTGAAAGACACTTTTTTTGCAGGCATGAAGTCAAGTCAACGCAGTGAAAGCATAAATGCATTCTTTGATTCATATGTAAATGCACAAACTCAATTGAATGCATTCATTGAGCAATATGATAAGGCTGTTGCAACTCGTCGGGAGACAGAAGCTCGTGAAGACTTCATGAATATTAATACAAAGCATGTGACCTATATTTCTCATCCAATAGGGATACAAGCTGGAAAGCTCTATACGAGGGCTATTTTTGATCTTTTTGAACATGAGTTTAAATGTTGTATGTCATTGTCTCGTGATCAGATAAAGATAGATGGTTCTCTTTTCCTATATAAAGTTGGTAAGTTTTCTAAAGATACCAGTACATGGGAAGAAGTTAATTATGATCATAATGGGTTAAAGTTTTCATGTACATGTGCTATGTTGATGCTACTGCGGTTTTTTGGAGGTGAATAGTTACCTTTTATCTTCAGCGGAAAGCTTCAGTATCTAATTCCATGCTAAATTCAGTGGTAGTCAATGGATGATTCAGATAGGCACATTTCAAACCATCTTCTGTTCTTAGAAATTTTAGTTTTTTTGAATTTTCAACCAAATTGCTAGAAATAGATTAATTGTTAATGTTCTCGAGCTGGCTATTTGTATTTGCAGCTGTGATGAGGTCAACTGGGTTTGAGTACCTCAAAGAGAATTGTCCTTCGCTTCAGTCAGAACTGCTGAAGATTATCGCAGGGTGTGAAGAGAGAGTGCAGCAGTGTGAAGAGGAGTGCAACAGTGCTGAAGATTATGGGGAAATCTGCATCAAGGGAAATACATGAATGCTGGTCGAAGCAAGGCATCTGGAGCGAGCTGTAGCACAATCGAAGCAAACATGAATGTTGGCTGAAGCAAATATGAATCAGTTATCAGATTCTGTTCGTGTATATTCTTGTGTATGTTCTTGTGTGATTTTTTCCATGTATGTATAAATGACAGGCTCCCAGAACTGTTCATGTATGTTTTTTGCTTGAGAAACGTAATGTCAAGAAGTGTGGTTTCTGAAGTTGTCAGATAATGGGAAATATATAGCATCATATTACAGTCATAAATGTGTTGTTGTGTGGTAGGAAATATATGATAAGCTGTGTTTTCCATCATACTCAATAATCTTAATGCAGATCGGACAACGTAAGAGCTTGAGTGATATGCTTACTATTATATTACAGGAAGAATATGAAGTCGACGATGAAATGGGGAAGCTAGAGTGTGGCCACAGTTACCATAT